>PVKZ01001530.1:0-371683 GCA_004027375.1 Macroglossus sobrinus | reverse complement strand
GGAGGGGCGCGTGTGGGCGCAGGGGCTCAGGGCTTTCCGCGGGATGAGGGCTGGGCGGCCTATGTCAGGGGCAGGTGTGGGAGGTGGGGCGACCACCAGCAGGCATGTGGAAGGGAAGGGGACTAGCCCACAGGGGCACGGGCAGGGCGGGAGGACAGCTGTGGGGACACGGAACAGAGCAACGTGCCAAGGGGGCCCCGAGGAGGATGTGGACAACCGGCTCAAAGCCACAGAGAGGACACGATAAGCACTAAATGGCAGTCAGAGGCCGGCCCGAAGGAGGCCGCTGGCGCCCTTGCCCAGAGCAGGGTGGGACACAAGGCAGGAGCCAAAGAGCAAATAAATGAATGCCTTAGAAAAGGATAAGCAAAAGCGGCAAACGGCGAACATTTGCTGATTCTGAGTGGTGGCTGCAGAGGAAGGCTTTGCTAGTCTGTACTTTCCTGCAAGTTTGATGTAAGAATGAAAAGGAACGAAGGCAGGGCGCGGGGAGGCAGAACTCCGTGCGGGAAGGGAGGCTGGTGGCATCAGAAGGGTCGGGGACAAAGGGGTTTGTCTGTCGGCTGAGACACCACAGCCTTTGTATCTAGAGGGAGGAAGGGCCGGCGAAGGGCAGTGGGAAAGGACACAGGAAGTGGGCATAAGTGATGGAGCAATGTCCCTGGGGAATTCACAGGGGGAGAAGTTACCTCTGATGGAGAGAAGTTCGGGGAGGGGTGGGACAGGGTGGTGGCCCTGTCTGAGAATTTCTAGCCTCTCTGTGAGCTGGAGGGGAGGTCATCTGCTGAGAGGAGGTGATGGAGGGCTTTGGGGAGCTTCGGGGGGCTCTGAGAAAATGCCCAACACCTAAAATATTACTGTAGGAGCGGGAAGGACTGAAGGATCACGCTGATGAGTTATGAGGGGTAATGGGACCAGCCGAGGTCGAACCAGACATTCGTCTCAGCCCCGCAGCCCTCCGGCCCCTGGAGGAGGGCAGAGGGCAATGGGTGGATTCCTGGGAGACCAGGGTGGGAGTGACAAGACACAGCAGCTGAGCAAGGGCAGAGGCTGAATCGCCCCCTAAAGGGATGGGATGTCGAGAGGAAATGGTCAGTCATGGCGGGGACCAGGCGCAGGGCACAGGGCGCAGAGTGCAGGGGTGAGGGGCCCGGGGTCAGACCGGAAAGGCAGATCCAGGCTGTGGGCCCAACGGGAAGGAAGTGGCCATTGGAGGTGACGATCACTGACAGCACCTAGGATGGATGATGCAGGACAGGAGGATGCGATGGTGACCAGATGCCAAGTCCTCGGTGGAGCTGGATGACAGCGACAAGGAAGGCTGGTGAGATCCCTATCCAGACAGCTCGTCTACAAGGGAGCGAGGCCCCAGAGGGACCCGCCTGCAGGCTTCCTGGGAGGCGGAGCCACAGAACCCGTGTCCAGGGTCGGCAGCACAGAGCCGTGCGTATGTCAGAGGGACGAAGGGCTGGAAATAAGGCAAGTGAGGTCAGTGGGCCTCGAAATTCAGGGGCAGTACAGGTGGACGACGCTCCAATTACCTGGCAAAGGCTCCCATCACTCGCTTCCTTTAAGGTTTGGTCAGTAACTCTAACGTCAAATGCCACCATGCCCCCTGCAACATCCAACCCCAGAGAAGCCTTGAAATCTTACCAAAGAGTTGGGACGGGGGCCAGCGCCAGCTTGTTTTAGGTCGTCTGTGGATTCCGCATCCTGCTCTCCTCTCTCTCACCCTGACTGTGGTGCGAACGCAATGATGATGCAGACCTTCCCTTCATGGATAGTTTACAGATAATCACCGGCCAACATCTCAATGCCAGCAAGGGCGAGGTGGCACAAGGCAGCGCAGACATTACACCTAACGAAGGCATCTTCTCCGGGGACAGCCAGTCCTTCTCCCCAGGCTGCTGCCGGAGAACCAGCTCCGTCCTCATCAAAACGGGCCCTGTAACCCCGGTAATGGCCAGGCTTCCTTTGAACAGCTACCGTTTCCAAGGTTTCAAAGTGCCAAGGTACAGCAGAAAACGCATGCACCCAGACAGCGGAAACTAGAAATTATTCTACGAGCATCTACTGAGCCCCTTCTACGCGCCAGGCACTGTTCTAGGCTCTGGGGAAACAACGGTGAAGCAGAAAAGGTCACGGAGTTTCCGGCCACCGTAACCGTGAGGCAACAGAGGAGTGGGGCCTGCGAGGCTGGAGGTGCAGAGGTCGCGTGTGAATGGGGCAGCCGCTGGCAGAGAAGGGTAGGGGTGTCTCAAACAGAACGGAAACCAGGCAAGGCACGGCCATGTGCTTGGTGCCCTCATCTGGGTCGGCCAAAGCAGGGTCATAAAAGGAAAGCCTACTGACACCCCCAGGCACCCTGCCGTTTCGCAAAGACCCATATTTTGTCTCCAGATGGCTCATTTGAGAAACGGAGCAGTTTCCTCGGTTTCCAGTGGCTGAGTCTGTGACAGAGTAAAATTGGCTGAAAGGCTCGCCCAGCAAAACTGCCTCTCAGTAAATAAATATGTATTTGTTAGCATCAGTCAGGGCCCATTAAAACTCTCCAATAACAAACGCTGCCAGGACTCCAAAGAAATGTCATTGGGAAGTTATTTTATTTGAACACTGTCATAACGCGGAGTTTTAAAATGCGACGCTCCGCATAAAAAAACTTTAAAAGTTGAAAACCCGAAATAACGGCCCATGAATCTTCGGTCTTTTCAAAGAATGGTTTCATCTGAGTTTATATAAACAAGGCAGCTCGACCAAGCTGGAGCGGCGAGGACTCTCGCTGGGAAACACTGTTCATTTTACACTGGCTGGAAAGAAACATCACTTCACATCTGAAACCCGTTAAAACGCTTATTTTTTTTTTCCCCTTCTAAACGTCAATATGCAATTTTTAGAAAGAGACACATACAGGATGATTAGAAAAGGAGACACCCAAATTTTTCCTGGATAGTGAGATTAGCGGTGATTTTGTTCTATTACACGCCCCTGTGTTTTCAAATGTTTTCAGCCATGAACCTGTATCATTTTATAAGCAGAAAATGTAATTTTGAAAAAAAAATGAAATACAATTTCCTCTTTTTCGAAAGGATATGCAGTATGTGTGGTGTCGTGCTGTCATTGTTATTGTAACTCCAATCAGAAATTCCAACTACGAATATTTTATTTATACAGAGAAAGGCGATCTTTCGGAGAGAAACGATTATCAAAGTTAGGCAATCCAAAGACAGTGACCAGAGTTAGAACAAGCGTCTTAGACTCAGCTCAAATCCCGGCTCTCATACATCCCAGCTGTTCAACCTTGGGTAAGCTTCACAACCTCTCTGATCCAGTTTCCTCATATGTAAAACGTCAGTTCTGAGGACTAGGTGGCTGCTTGGGTACTAGAGGGAGACTTGCCTGAAGGCATGCAGAGCCAGACACACGCATAAAAAGACCCTCGATTTTATTCTGCGTCTTCCAGATGTGAGCAAGGTACTCAAAGACACTGGCTGACATCAAATAAATGAATTGGTAATTTGAAATAGTTTCATGTGGTGGAAACAAATGCAGATAAATTTTCACAGTAAGAAACGAGACTTTGAAAGGACTGTCCTTCCGAGGGCTGGCCACATGAATCCTTGCTCCCAGAGGGCTGGCCACATGCATCCTTGCTCCCAGACCTCCAGTGAGAAGAAGGGGAGGCAAACAGAGGGAGGCCCAGCTGACAGGTCCTCAGAGTGCTAGAGCTGGCCTCCCGTAGACACTCAACAACGAGCAGCTACTACTGTTACCCCCGAGTAGGAATGTACGGTTAAATATCTCACAATATTGGCCTTTTCATTGCCGCGTATTAAGTGCCCACTTCCTTACTTGGGATGTCAATACGTGCTAAGCAATCAACATGGCTCATCGAATCAGGAAATATACAGGGAATACAAGAAGCTGGAAAGAAAGCAAACGTAGAGTCTAACACAGACCTAACTTTCCTAATTTTGGTTGAAATGATTACCATCACGTAACCGACACCCACACACACAACATGTTCGCCGCAATCAATGAGTCTCAGATCCCCCCCTTTCAATAATGTTCAGAAACCCAATCGGTGCGGTGGGGCTGCGGGGTGTTTGATTTGGAGAGGGGGAGAGAAGGAAAAAGGCTAGGAGAGGAAGAGGGGCTGACGCTCGGGAAAGAGTATTGTAATCTGAATTCAGAGCACAGACACTTTTTATTCTTAGCAACTGCAAACTCGCCACTTCCACCAGGGATCAGGTCAGGACCCGCCCGACCCAGACCGGGAACCTGACGGATTCAGCTGCCCCTGGACGAGGGGGTGAGCGCTGGGGAGGGCAGAGGCCGACACGGGGCCACGGCAATGCCTGGTTTCCATTCAAACGTTATTAGTCACCCAGCGGCACAACCCGTCCATTTAATTAACCGGCTCTTGAATTATTTATTATCTCCCTGAGTGAGAGAAAATTATTCTTCCTGGTTACCCGCTCTGCTCTAGGCTAGTCCAGAGAACTCCATGCCTGACAGCTTGATGGAACTCTCTGGTACCTGCCACCCTCTGGCCAAGGTAAACACATAAGGAAAAAGCAAATGAAGTATTTCTCAAAAAAGGGAGTACCGTAATTAGCCTTCTAGAATGCAGATAACTCCCCAGATCCAAAGAAGCAGAGGAAACTTCTTTAAAACACATGAGCTGAGGGGTGCTGCACCCCTTTTTACTCTAAATTAGGTAAAGTTTCATCTTCTCTTAACAACTGTCAACAAGTTCAAGGCTCAGTTCTCTTCCACAGGTCAGACCCAGCAGATGAGACCCAGAATTCTGGGGCGGAGGAAGAGAGGGTGCAAAATCCTACCGCTCTCCCAAGAGGGATTTTTGATCGGGAAATTCCTTGTCTGAATTCCCTCTCTCTCACCCCCAAATTCCCAAATCAACCGACTCCTGGGCTTCTAACGTGTGAGACATCCGGGGAAGCTTGGCGATCACCGGGGTCAGCTTTCTCACGTTCGAGAGCTGGAGGGTGACCAGCCAGCCTCTTTCCTAAGGTGCCGTGGCTAGAAACCTTCCTGCTCCCCAGAAGTCCCCTCTCCTCCTCCTAACAGGAGCCACTCTAGCTGCTTAGTCCTATTTTCAGATCAACCCTCTCCCTCTAGAAACCACTTCTGCCAAACACCTCATCTCACCCACCCTGCAACCTTCTCCTCCAGGTCTTCATTCCAGGTCATCTTGCACGGCACGCGTGCGCTTCAAGGCTCCCCAGAATGATGCCTCAAGGAATTCATCTCAGGGTCCTTGCCTGTCACCCGGACTTGCTGGGCAGGGAGGGCTGTTAATGGTGGGAGACTGTGCACCGCTGTGCTCCTCCTAAATTGCTTGGCCTTCGCCCTTCTGCCCACCCCCTCTGACGGTGAAGACAGAGCGCTAACCCACCCCGGAGGAGGAAGCCCCAAGCGTCTGAGGGACTCGCCACACGGTGCAGTCTTGCGGGCCAGCTTCCCTCCTCCGTCCTGCTCTCTGCCTCTCTTCCTGCTTCTACTCAGAATCATTCCACCTCGCTTCCTGCACCATACCTGCTTTGCTGGGACACACCACAACAGCCCTCAACACGGGTGGCCCCCTGGAAGGATGGTGGGAAAGCGGGTGCCCCCTAGGGTGCTGGGGACCTGGGGAGAGAGTGGTTTGCCCACCTGCAGGGGGGCTTCATGTATCGGATGGGTCAGACCCCAGGAAACCCAGAGAGGAAACGCTGTCCTTGGCCCCCCTCTCTATGTGACTTCCCTCTGCATCCTCAGGCCTCCTTCATCCCCCGCCCTCAGTCTCCCTGGCTTTTCTCCTGCCTTAGTCTTCCACATGGACCCCCATGTCCCGGACCCTCCCCTCCCCCGCCCAGCCTCTCCCTACTTCCTCTTACAAGGCGCTCCCCTGCTCTTTCCACTGTCTCCAATTATGTCTAAATGCAAACCCACCACAGATGCTGACATTTTAAATGTTTAGTTGTTATAGTTACTTGACTAATTGCCGGGCGACCCAGCGCTTCTCGTTCTCCCCGCGGGCAAGAGAGGAGGGGACAAGGGAAGTAGGGGGATACGGTGTTGTCGCCGCCACTCCCCAGGCCCAGCACTTGGGCCAGGCCCTGGCAAGGGGGGCCTCGACCCGGGAAGCAGCGGTCCCTCCCTCCGGCCAGTGGCCGGGGACACCGAGGGCGAACCCCAGCCTCGGGGCGGGAAGCAACAGAGGGTCTGACCTGCACGTGCACCGTGCCCGGCGTCCACACTCGCGATGTGGAGCGGGTGAGATGGCATTTTAGAGAAACCGGAGGAGGAGGAGGAGGAGGTGGGCAGGGGCGCGTTTGAGGCAAAAGGAAAGAGTTAGAAGCCGCCGCCGGGTACTCACGTGCCAGATGGCGAAGAAGATGAGCGCGGCGCACAGCACCAGCGAGAGCATGTAGCAGAAAGCCGCGAAAGTGAAGGCCATGGCCGGAGGCCGGGCTGCCCGCGCCCCGGTCCCTCCACACACACACCGGCGCCCCTAGGAGGCCGAGGCCCCCCTCCAGGAGCGCGCTCCCTCCGGAGGGCAGAAAGGAGCCGCGTCCGCGCTCCCCGCTCGAGGCTAGCGGCTGGGAGGCGGCGCGCCCCGCGGAGAGGGACTCGAGGGTCTGGATGGGGACGGGGTGCCCACGCGCTCCCGCGCGCCGGGGCGCCAGGCCGCCCGCGCGGACAGCGGAAAGTGCTTCGCGCGTCGTTGGCGGGAACCGTCTCCAAATCGCAGAAACCAGATGGGCCGAGAACTCTTGCAGATCGCTGCCAACCGGCGAGCCCCTCTCCGGACGAGCACGGCGAGGGGCGCGAGGACTCCGCCGCGGGCCGGCGAGAAGCTCCGTCTCCCAGGATCCCGGGAAGGGACCGGCGCTCTCGGCTCCTCAAGCCACGGCGGGGAGGCGAGCGCGCGGCTCGGGACCCTCCCGCCGCGCCCCCGGCGCGCTACCGCGCAGCGTCCGGCGCGGTGCCCGGGCGCACCCCGCGCGCCTCCCAAATCCCAGAGCCGGCAGCGACTTGTCCCCGGGTCTTCAGGTGGCCGGGAAGAGCCAGGTCCCCTCGGACCTGCGCTCCGGACGCGGCTTCCAGGGCTGCTGTGCCCCGCCCCAGCCCTCCGGCCTCGGTCACCCAAGTTACCCCGAAAACTAGGGGTCGGACCCGGGTGGGCACGGGCTCCAGCCCAGCGGGCGCGCTCCGACCCGGGCGGCTGCAGCGGCGGATTCCGAGGCGAAGAGCCGCTGGCCGCGGCGCAGGGTCCACCTGCTGCTGCCTGCGCCGCCTCTGCCACCACGAGCGCCGAAGCGGCGCGCTCCGGGGCCCCTCCTGCTCGGCGCCCCACCCTCGGCTCCGGAGGCGCCGAGGAGCACGCCCTCCCCGGCGGGCGGAGACTGCGGCGGCTTGGCGGGGGCTGGGAAAGGTGGGCGGCGGGGCGCCGCTGGATCGCGCCGCGGCCGCTGCAGTCGTGAGCGCCGGCCCCGCGGAGGAAACTTGAGGCCGGCAGCTCAGGTCGGCCGCGCGCTCTGGTGGGGCGCGAGGGGGAGGAGCAGGGACTCTTTAAACACGTGCGTCTGGAGGAGGTGGGAAGCTGCGGAAGGGTATGATGCGTGCCTCGAGTCCAGAGGCGTCAGCCGCCCCGCCCGCTTCCTCGCAGGGTCACCAGAGTGGGAAATGTGGGGGCCGAGGGGGCTGGTGATGTGTTGGTAGGGGATACAGGACAGACCCTTGGACCGCAGGATTGCTCGGGTGGGTTTTTCCAAACTGTAATCCCCAACTAAAGCTCCGGGCTGCGTTTGCAGAGCTGCTCCCAGCCCCTGCACAATTCTCCATTAGCATCTTTCTCTCCATCCTCCACCCTCCCCCGCCACCTGACCTTGGGATTCGGGGGAAACTAGACTTTGTGCACTATTCTGGGCGGAAGAGGCAGCAACCACGGTTCTGTGTGATTGCTGCTGGTCTAGTGTAACTGTCAAGCGCATGTACTTTTGGAGTCAGACCCCTTGGAAGCAGCGAGTTTCTTAAAACCTCTTTAAACCTTGATTTCCTCATCTGAAAAATGGACACGAGAAGACTACCGATCCACCGGAAGAGATTAAAAGAGAACATAAAGAACCTAGCACTGAGCCTGGCAGCCGGCACTCATTCTGTCAGTGATAGGGATTACTATCTGCGCACTTTGCCCCAGTGGGCCAGCTCTTGGAAATGCCCCATTGTAAGGAGTTCTGACCGGCAGAGAAAGAGGTTACAAACGCTCATTCCACAGAGAACTTGGGTTCCAGATAAATCAGTAAATCCAGGGTGGTAAAACTACAACCACGTCACGGGTGGCAGTGCATCCTTTGCACCTGGTCTCTTGCACAGAGTGGAACGAAATAAATGATCTGTTGGTTCTAATCCTGCTCTGCTAGCTGCACGGTTCGCAGGTGCGATTCCAATGGCCTTAGAAGCGGATGGAATGAATTACAGAGAACTAGTCGTACAACAACCTAGTGACAGAACTAGAATCAGATCTGCAGACTCCTGATTCAGGGCTCTTTCCACTACACCCCGACATACTGGCAGCTGGTTGGCTGCACCTCCAATCTGCAAACTAGACGCCTTTCAGTGGGAAGTGGGGAAACCAGGGCAAGTCCAGTGGCTATGGACGAAGTGGTCAACGGATCAGCATTTAATTGCCTCCGAGTCAAGACTGGCTACGTACTTAGCAGTGCCAAGTGCAAAATGAAAATGTAGGGCTTCTTGTTAAAATTATCAAAAATTTCAGGCTAGCCAACAGCAGAGCAGTAAATGAAGTGCGGGGCCCTTCTGAATACAGGACCTTGAACAACTATAGAGGCTGCTCACCTGTGAATCCAGCCCTGCTCTGTTTATGCTCTTTAAATATCGCTTTCTCTTTACTTAAATATGTCTTCCAGTATAAATTCTCACTAAAGAAAATCTGGAAAATACAGAAATGAAAAAGATGGAACAAACACCATAATCTGCCACTCTCAGATGTCACCAGCACAGTAGTAATGCGTCTCTAGCCCTGTGTTTTGCTTTTCATCTTATGTCAATCATTTAATTATTGTGATTATACTGTATAGACTTTTGTGACACCAAAACGATAAGATAATCAAAGGAAAATTTGATAATTCAAGTATTTTGATTTCTTGTAGGGCTGATCTATTATTGTCTTTTGTTTCTGCTGGTTCTTGCTTATGGATCCCTAGCTCCTCATCCGTCTAGTAATTTTTATGGTATGTCAAACATTGTTTTTAAAAGTTCTTTGCAGAAATTGGAGGTCTAAGATGATGTTATGTTTCTTCAAGGAGGGTTTTCTATTCTTTTGCCAGGTGACTGGGCAAACAAGCATTCTAGAATTATGTTAATCCAAATTCAGGGTTTGATATTTTTCTGGGCTAACCAGATGAGTGCGTTCTGGTTCACCCTCTTTTATGTGGAGCAGTCCTTTTGGATCCCAGGCCAACCAAAACAGGGAGGTAATCAAGTCCCAAGCCATGGTGGTCCTTGGACTCTGACTTTTGCTCCCAGTGCTACAAAACAACAAAAGCACAGCCCAGCCTCTCAGCTACTTCCTCCAGATTAGCAAATGCCTTTAGGATGAAACTGGCCTGGAGAGCTACACTGACGTCTCTGGATTCCCAACCACTCTCAGAACTCGGCCTCAGTAATTCCTTACTCTCTTGATAAGTCTTTGATGATTTTAAGATGTTTTTTACATATTATACAGCTTTTTAAATCATATTCAGTGGGAGGATTGGCCTGATTATCTAGCCCAGCATTACTACAGTTAGGAGTGTCGACATCAAAAGAAAATTTCAAACAAACAAACAAAAAATGAATCCATTATCCTACCATTCTGACTTTCTCATCCATGTCATAGCCTCTATGGTTCTTCCCTTCCCCCAGCCCTGCTTTGTCTTGTTTTACCAGTTCCCAGCCTCCCTGGGCACATGCAGCCATGACTCTGAGGTCCTGCGCCCTCTACGAGCCGCTGACATGAAGCAGTGCGGGGGTCCGCTCTCCTCCAGACCTCAGCCTCCTTCCAGTCTGCAGGGAACTGTTTCCTGCTTCCCTCTGCTGTTGGCAAAGCCGCGCTCTCTCCTCTGCCAGAATCGCTCCAAAACCAGAGAGAATCTTTGACTTCAAAGATCTTCTACTTCCACCTCGCAAGTTATTTAGCCGATATTCATTAGTAGGATAGCAGTGATTGTGATAATACTGAAAGATTTATGTTATGACATGCGTGTCATAAAATTTAGCATTTTAACCACTGTTAAGTGTTCAGTTCTGTGACATTAAGTACATTCATATATATTGTTGTACAACCGTCACCATCATCCATGTCCAGAAAGTTTTCATCTTCCATAACTGACACTCTGTACCTACTAAACAATAACTCCCCATTTCCCCTCCCTCATCCCCTGGCAACCTCCATTCTACTTTCTTTATGAATTTAACTATTCTAGATATCTTACATATAAGTGGAATATCATTCTGTCTTATAATTCAACTCTTTACATGTCTATCTCCCTCCATAAACTGAAAATGATTAAGATTAAAGACTCTTTCTTATTCATATTTGAATTACAGTTCCCCTTCCCAGTGTCTAGCATGTACAGGTGTCCAATAAATGTTCAATGAATGGATGGATGGATGGATGGATGGATGGATGGATGGATGGATGAACAGACAGATGAGTGGATGAGTGGGTGGATGTATGGATAGATGAATGAATAGATAGATGAGTGGATAGATGTATGGATGTATGGGTAGGTGAATGGATGGATGGATGGATGGATGGATGGATGGATGGATGGATGGATGGATGGATGGATAGACAGATGAATGAATGGATGGATAGATGGATGGGTTGGGGTGGATGGATGTATGTATGTATGGATGGATGGACGGATGGATGGGTGGTGGATGGACAGATGAATGGCTGCATGGTAGGGTGGGTGGATATATGGATGGATAGGTGAATGGATGGGTGAGTGGATAGATGCAGTTGTCACAGTCAGGTATCATATTTGACTTAAACAAGTTTGCCCCCCTAGACAATGAGCCAATGCAGATAAGGAACGTGTCTACCTTTCACTTACTTACCTTAGAGCACTTACTGCTCTGCAGGCACAGTAAGCAGGGCAAAGCTCATACCTGGAAGGAGCTCAGAATCTAACAGAGCTGCGCAGACCCTGTGCAGATGTCGTGGAGGCATCCAGCACAGGGCTTCCCACATCGTTCGACAGGCATATTTTTCACTGAGTTGAATCAGATGACAAGCTAGTTGGAAGCTTTGGGCTTAAATTCCCACTTTCAAGCTGTGTTGACTTTACGCAGGTAGCTCATCTCTCTCCACATCCTGCAGATAGATGTGTATCAGTTCTGGTGTGAAAACCAGGTATAAGCCAGCTTGGCCTGTGCAAGCAGATAACAGCAAACGCACAAGCCGCATTCTCACCAACGTGGTGGGGATAGGGGCTGGGGGCAGGGGAGGTCCTTCAAGCACAGAACTGACAATTCCAGGGAATCCTAGGGTTCGGGAGGCCAAGTAATGGGATACACCCTCCCGCTTGTGTCCCTAACTCGTCTTAATGTCATCTTCCCACTGAATATGACCTTCTGTGGAAATTAAGCGATTTCCCTAGTGTGAGCACTGGTAAACAGCCACCGTGAACAGATCGCAAACAATGAGCCTCTGTTAGGTGCACTCCATTTACTTCTGAACCCTGGCTCCTTCCATACCTGGAGATGTAGCGTCTATTTTAACAATCCCGCTTAAGAGGCAGCTGTCGTGTCAAAGGAAATCATCTTACTGGGGAACTGCTGAGCTTTGGAGGTGGGAGGGGAGGCGGGGGTGGGGTGAGCTTTACGGTACATGCTGGAGATCTGAAATGCCCAGAGCCTCCCAACTGCGGGCCTAAAACCCAGCCCCCCTGATGACAGACAGGACTGTCATTACTAATAACATGATAAGTCTGTGATGCCGTTATCCTTTCTCTGTTTGCTAATTCAGATAGGAAACCTGAGAGCCTGAGCTTCTCCGTCAGAGGTGAGATACCGTCCCCTTCCTCCACGTGCTGGGCACGGGTGTGCCCTTAATAACAACATCAGGCTCCTGCGCAAAATCTGAGGCTACTAAGTTTAGCCCCACAGCTAATGAGTCTGTAAGTCACGAGATTAATGCTGGATCTAATCTCTCCACATCTGACTCTTACTGCCATGATTTCCTTTTCTTCCCGAGCCCGCCCTCCGGGCCCTGGGAGCCCCTTTTCCTCTCCCTGTCTCCCACCCCTCTGTAGGCTGCCAGAATTTCGGTTTTTAAATACTGTGTCACTTATTTTGCTCCGTTCATCCAAAGAATTCTGAAACCACTAGGAAGATCTGAGTGTACACATACACATCACGCACACACTTGAGAAAAAAGCTTTCACATCTGAACACAAAGAAGTTCTTGGAGCTTCATCTGAATGAATACCAGATGTCACATGATGACCCCCACCAGATAATGACAGCAACTGCTCATCTGTTCTGTGAAAGCGGTTTATAAATAGTGGTTATTAATAATCAATGTTGGTTGCTTACTGGGTGCCGGATCCTGGGTAAGCGCTTGCCAGCACTATCTCCTTGGATTCTCACGGGCTGCACGGTGGGTGTCATCAACTCCACTTTACCAGTGAGAAAACTAAAACTCAGAGCAGTCAGGTGCTTGCCTAAGATCACACGGTATAGCAGGATTCATGCCTAGATGTATCTGACTCTAAACCCCGAGCTTGAAACGCCCCCTCATTGTACCCCAGAGGTAGAGGCCGAGGGAGGCTGGCTTCCTGGATAGAGATGGAAGGAACTTGGCAGCTAAGCCTCTGAGAGTAAAAACGGGCTTTTTTACAGTTCAATGTCTAGCATCTATAATAACAGAAGATCTCCAGTCGGGATGGTGCCAGCCTCTGTGTCTTGGTGTATGGGGCAAGGAGTGGATGCCAAGATAATTGGACCTGATTAGTCTGTGGTTTCTCTTGATCCTTTGAAATGGGTCTCCGAGAAAGCCACCTCCCCTGGGAGACCAAGCTTCTCACACACACTACTGGTAAGGCCCAGAAGTACAGAGAATTTTGGGAACTTTGCGAAGGACACACAGCTAGTAAATGGAAGGATCAGGACACAAACCCAGACAATCTGACCCCAGAGCCAGCTCCCAAACCCCACACTTCACAAAGGGCCTGGACAGCGCCGATCAGAAATGAGTTCACAGTTCAGAGAGAACAGTGGCTGAGAGAGAGAGGGAGAGGGAACTTGACAGAAATGTTGACCTTTCAACCTGGAAGAACAGGTAGGATGTAAGGAAGTGAAGGGGTGCAGGATGCACATTATTTCATGGATCACGGAACAGATCTGTTTGGCTGTGAGTTAATGCAGAGTGATATGGAAAGCATATTAGAAAGGTAAGTTTGGGGGCCTTGAATGCCAATCTGGATTAAATAAATAAACAAACAAACAAACAAATACATAATAAAAACAAAGTCAAGAGAAGTTAGGGTCTACCTTTTCTAATCAGCTTCCCACATCATGTTTCTGTACCTGTAACTTTAGTGAAGGAGCTGCTTCTGCTGCAAGACCACTATAACTCTTCTGGGAAAATGTAATGTATAAATGATGCCCCAGGCATCCCACTGGGCCCCGGACATGGCTGTCACAAATTCAGGCAGGACCCATCACCTGGGAGGGCGTGGGAGCAGGAGGGGAGCTTCTGGGCACACGTACCCCAGGCTCATGGGTCAGATGGAGGGCCGTCTCAGCGAGAGGATAAGACGTTAACAGAGGTAAAACAACCCAAAGGAACCTACAATCCAAAAATATTTTCTAAGGTCATATGGTGGAATTTGGGCTTTAATTATTTATCCATTCATTTGACAAACATTTATTCATGGCCTACCATATGCCAAGTACTTTGTTAGCATTTAAAAGCAAATATTCTGATATCCTGGTATTTCTCAAACGTCTGAGCCCAGCAGTAGGTCTCTCTAGCAAGCCCCACCTGGGAGGAGCTGGAAGGCCCTTCCACTCCAGGGAGCCCCATTCCCGGGGGCCGGGCAGCTGTGTGCATGTTTTCTGGGTTTGAAATCTTTTTTCCTCCCCAAAACTTAAGTCTGGGGAAGAAATATCACTTTAACCTACAGATCAGCCATCTGACATAAGTGTGCAAATGTTGACAAGTAATCCGTGCGACAAGCAGCCCAGATCCAACCCTGTAAGGGTCACCTTAGAAAAGGGGCTGCAGCCTGCAGCTCGCCCGAGACAAAATCACTTTTGCCTGCGCATAGAAAGGTATGTAACACATATTTCATTTAACCCCAGACAGTCCATCTCATCTGAGGAAACTAAGCCACTATTTTGACCCAGAATGTACGCTATAATGAAGGTTATACCTTCAAATGCCCTTGAACAGGAAGTGAGCATTCAATGACCTCCTGGGCCAGAGCCTGTGAATAGCCAAGGACCAAACATCTGCCCCTGAAAACTATTCAGTTGCCCTAGTGTCCAGGCAAAGGTGAGACAGAAGCAGGTCCAAACTTAGGAAAGGAAGTTTTGTCCGGTACATTTGGGGATTTTCTGAACAGCAATAATTGTGCTCACTTAGCCACTTTCGTCTCCAGAGCCCAGGCCTTTAATCAACTCTCACAGTGACCTGGAAGGTTGATCCCTGTAAAATGGCTCAAAAAAAAAAAAAAAAAAGAAAAGAAATTAGGTCAGGGAGAAGCTAGTGGCTTGGCCCAAGGCTTACTGCTAAATCAGCCTCAGTTTCCAGGGCCAGCCTTTACTCTATAGTAGGTTCAAGAGCCTCAGAAGCCTGCCACCAAAATCCAAGATCATTTTTTTTTAATCTCCTAGAATCAGCACCACCAAGTCAAAGACTAAGAAATAAGTAAGTGTTGCCTAGTGCTGCCAGCAAAATGAAAGGGGCGCAGAAATGTCGCTAATTACTCAGGACATGTTGGCAGACACCTCTGCTTGTCAAATTCCTCAGGTTGTCTGAATGGTTATTTACATCTGAATTAATTTGTACCGTGGGAGTTTCAAATACTATTATTTTTTAAGTAGCAACAAAGATCCTACCAGAAACTACACTGTTTCCAAAAGATTCCTCTCCATCCCTGATTTATTCACAGACCCGAGACCCTGCCCTTCTTGTGCTCTCTGACCCCATAGCTGGCGCCCGCCATCCTCCCAGCTCCTCCCGGCTCCTCCCGGAACCCCGGGCCTGCTCCCCAGGCCTCACGCCTCTGCGGTGTGTGTGGAGTGGGGGGAGGGGGGTACAAGGCAAAGAAGAACTGAACAGTCTTTAAGACGTGAAATGTGTGAATGAGGTCAAAGGGGACAAAACTCGAGACAGAAATAAGTCGTGGGGATGTCATGCGCATCACGGCGACATCGTTCACGATACTGTGTCGTGTACTTGAAAGTTACTAAGATAATAAATCTTGAAAGGTCTCATCACAAGAAAAACATCTGTAACTATGTGAAGTGGCTGCTGTTAATGTGGTGATCATCTTGCAATATATACATATATGGAATCGTTTGCTGTACCCCTTGGACTAATACAATGTTATATGCAATTATATCGATAAAACTAGAAAAGTAATTACAAAAGAAAAACTTGAAAGAAAGATATTGAGGAAAGATGAAAGGAAACATTATGCGTTTTGAATTTTTCATTCATGCAACAAATATTTAATGAGAACATACAACGCGTCAAGACTGTCACGTTAGGTCTTGGGAGCACAGATATCTGAAGACGTGTCACATCATCTTCACCCACTAGGAGTTCACGTTCAGAGGAGGAAACAAATACAGAAAATGGTAAACATTTAGGGGCGGAGTAGAACTGAGGTTGACATTTATATACTGAAACTCAAAGAAGCAAAAGTTATAACCATGTTTTCTGTAACTATTTTTATCTTGTGTTCAATCCCCAATGACAACACACACACACACACACACACACACACACACACACACACACACACACACACTCCACAAATGTTAAATTTTCTAATAAAAAATAACTTGGGCTTGTCTAAGTTAGAAACGTTTCTTCCAAGAAAATATTCGCTCACTTTCCAAGTTCAAATTTTCCATCAGGTCTGCTTTCCCCTCGCAAAGCAGCTGAGGCTCCACGCCCGCCTCCCTCTCACGATGGTGCTGGGGTGCAGGGGGAGACTTCCTATGCTCACGGCATCCGGCATGAGCCTGTGGTCCACACTATGTCGCCTGCCCTCGAAAGACTGAGCTGTTTCTGGCCTCCTCTGGACACTGATGTCCCATTCCAGTGGGCACCGCGGTGGCTGACCCGTCCCAGCGTTCCGGGGCGCTGTGCTGGCCCCCAGGGCTGAAGTGCCAGTCTCTGGCCCTCCTCTGTGGCCCTCCATGGCCCGATGCCTAAATCTCCCTGTCACCGGCTCCTCCTTCAGCGTACTGGCATTCCCACGCCCCGCGTACCCTCCTGATCCCGCTGGCCGCACGCCTGGGGCTGGGCAACCGGGACCCCCACCCGAAGCGCCAGCACCGCCCCCTGCTCCGCACCGAACACACTTCCTGAGGCCACCACAGCCAAGTGCCACAAACCGGTGGGGGGAGGAGGAGCTTAAAACAACAGAGATTTATTCTCTCCCAGTTCTGGACTGTAGGAGTAGGATGGAGGTGTCAGGAGGGCCACTTCCCTGCCAAGTCTCTACAGGAGGGTCCTCCCCTGCCTGCGTGGGTTTCCAGCAGCCCTGGGCGTCCCTCGGCTCGTGGCTGCGTGAGCCCAGTCTTCCCTCCGTCTGCACGCGGCCTCCTTCCCTGTATCCCTGTCCTCTCCTCCTCCTACAAGGACAGCCGTTACCGGACATAGGGCCCCCCTCAGTCCAGGATGCTTTTATCTGGAGAGCTTTAAGAATTACACCTGCAAAGTCCCTGTTCCCAAATTAGGTCATATTCTGGGGCTCTAGGCGAACACAAACTGGTGGGGGGCGCCACTCGCTCTACAACGGCGGGCAAACCCGGACTTCCTCTCTAAGAGGTTCACAGCCTCCCGGGGAAGCAGAGTGTTAGCCCCAAAGTTCCCAGGTCACCTGGGTGTCACTAGGTCCCTTTAGCGTTTGTGGGTTCAGATCCCACAGGGAGAACCAGATTGTTCACATATCAACTCCCCTCTCCACCTGTAAGGAAAACTCTGCTGTTTTCATGCACCTCACACACAATACTCTGCATACCGTCGGCACGTCCCATCACCAAATGCTTGGGACGGGGAGCGGGGGGATGGGAGACCGGCGGGGACGTCCATACGTGAAGCAAGTCTGCGACACAGGCTGGGTTATCCTACGATTTAACCCAGCTCTGACGCGATCTACCTGGAGATCGTGTCAGATCCCATAAGACGTGCCCCTCTTCAGGCGCCAGTCACAAGCCCAGGTCGTTGCCTGTGCCTGTGACCCCCTGGCTGTAAGCCGAAGGCTCCCTGGGCCCTGCTCCTCGGGTTGGGTTAACTTGCTGGAGCAGCTCACGGGAAGCCAGCTGTTCACTGGGTTACTGGTTCGTTACCGAGGAGAATCAAGGAAGCCAGGGCCCTGAGCGCAGGAGCCTCCGTCCGGAGGAGTTTGGGGGACGCCACGCTCCCGGAACGTAGCTGAGTCCTGGTCTGCTGACCCAGAAGATCTCTGAGCCTCATCCTTGTGGATCTTTCTGGAGGCCTCACGACAGATTACAATAGCTGATGATGGATTACATCATCAGCTATCGATGGCTGACCTCCACCTCCAGCCCCGCTCCCACCACCAGGCGTGGGGAGAGGGGGCACTGAAAATTCCAGTCCACTAATCCTAATCGGTTCACCTGACAACTGACCCCCATCCTTAGGTCACCCGTGGGCTTTTCAAAAGTCACCCCATTAACACAGACTCAGGTGTGGTTGAAAAGGGTTATAAATAAGACATCCATTTCACCTTTATGGCTCAGAAGCTTTCTCAGGAACTAAAGACAAAAAAGCAAATATAACAACAACAACAACAAAAAGCTGCTCTTACTCTTATCACTCGGGAAGTACCAAGGGTTTGGGAGCGGTGAGGCAGGAACGGTGGATGGAGACCAAATGTCACACCTCCCATTTCTCCACCGTCCCGTGAGCCCCTGACTCAGTGTGTGAGCAGCCGCAAGACAAACGGAAACTGGGGACTTTGAGGAATGAATCACCTGCGCTCCGGCCTCACTTCGCCAGGTACCGCCTGGAGCACGCAGTGTGTAGGCCGTGGCAGTGCACCGGTCCCCTGCAGGCGCCGTGCCAGCGTCACGCCTGGCATCTGGCGGATGCTCATTATGTACGTGAGAATGACTGTGGGGGTCTGACAGGCGTCGTAACCGAGGTGACATTGAATCAGGCCTTGAGGAATACGTGAGTGGGATTCTGACGGAGGCGAATGGGCGAGAAAGGAATTGTGAGCAAAGACCCCAAGAGCAGAGGCGTGGAGGCACGAAAGAGGGGTGCGGCGTCTCCAGGGATGGGGAGCAGGCTGGCGGTGGACACTGCTACAGAGCCGGAACCCTGACGAGGAGGAGGTGGAGGGAGGTGACATGGGCTGAAGACAGAGCATGGCACTGCTCACACAGACCGGTGTGCCTGCTGGAGGACAGGGAGAGCTGGCGCAGCCGGGGGTCCTCCCCAACCTTTTGAGACTGTCGTCTGCAGATGTAGCTGCATCCTTTCCTTTCCCAAACGTGTCCCTTGGCCCCAACCTCACGGACTTCATGTCGGGCTAACCCGCATTGGCTTTTCTGAGAGTCCCCCTGTCCTTATCTTACACTGATAAGGAAAAGGCCACAGACGAGGAACATGCCAGAGAAACCAAACCCACCACCAAGAAATGCTTCGTCTTTTTCAAGATGGCCACGGCAGATCAAAATGCTGAATCATGTAGCCGAAAAGGAAAAAAAAGAAAAAAATCAAATGGTAAGTACGTCTGTTCATCAAATTCAAGTGGTGCAATCCTGAGGGCTGCGATGGGAATATTTTTACCAGTCTTTGTTCCAGGACAAAAAGGACCAGCTTCCCAAGAAGGAAGGGTCGACGTCAGCGCTTTTTATCTGCCTTTTAATGAAACACTGTCTGTTCTGGAAGAAAGGGCTTGTGATGGAACCAGATATTCTTTTTTTTTCTAGTTCTCAAAGAAGACTTACATCTATTCCTGTTCAAGATCAGGAATTCCTTGCATCATCAGTATCACCAGGCATAGCACCGTCTCTGGTTCCCGCCGTTACCCGACAGACATTTAAGGAGAAATTAGACGTGCGGTGTTTATGGGATCGTGTGCCTCTGTGCAACGGAATCTTTGCTCTGTAAAACTCGCTATTAAAGAAGAGAATTGGATACAAAGAAAGCTAGAAATCAGCATAAAATCGCTTTTAAAAAACATTAATGACGATGGTCATGTCAGCAATACCAGTGTACAAAAGAATTATTTTAATTGTCCACAAAGATCTTGAAGAACTGCGCGGTCTGTGGGATCGTCTCCCAGGAAAGGGTTGTAAGTGCGGGTGACGCGGCCACGAGTGAGTGGGGGGCCCGGCACGCGCAGACAGCAGGGGACGGGTCAGACAGACGTCACACGTATCGGAGTAGGCGGTCTCCAGTACCAATTCACGCCGCCCTTTTGCTTTTCCAGAGGCTTTCAGATGTACCCCTTCTCCTCCATTCCCGTCGCCACCGCCTTCAATCCGAGTTCCATCACATCAAAAACAGACTGTTGCCATCACCTCCCATTTCAAAGAACAAAATTTATTCAAGAGATTTTTCCAAATTCGGATTTCTTGGACTCCACACAAGACCTCCTGAATGTCACTCTCCAATGGTGGGGGTCCCGGCACGAGCACCTTAAAATGCTCCACAGGTGCTTCTGAAGTGCATCCCTGATTGTGAATCACCAAACCAAACGCCTGCTCTCCAGACTCACCTCCACCACGGCAGACCGACCTCCAGTTAACCTGCCAGAGCATCTTTGTTGATATCCAAAGTCACTAGAAATTCCCAACAACGAACGGGACAGTTCATAGCTGGCTCTCACTCACTGACCCCTCGCTCTTCTGCAGCTCGGCCACTCCCATCTAGTCTGGCCGGCATTTCCACCCTTGAGCTGGGACTCGCGCTGTCCCCTTACCAGGCACGTCCCCACCACCCCAACCATATCATCAACCACTCTTGAACACACACTCACACTTCTCCGGGACGCACCTCAAGTCCCACCTCCAGAAAGCGTCCTGGGTCACTCATGACTGTCCACTGCCAGAAAGCTTCTCTCTGTCCTCCGAATGCCCGCAGCTCCTGGTGTGGACCTGGGGAAGGTGAGTACATAGTAGGATGGAGTGGGGCGTGCCCAGGAGCCTAGACTCAAGTGACCCAGCACAATTTCTGTAAAGTTTAGAGTTTCCTGAAATGTCTGTACGTGAGTTTTGAATTCTCCACCATCTATTCACAGAGACCGCCGATCCCGTCGTGTTTATTGTTATCCCTGCCACTTGCTATGGACACCGGTGATACATCAGCTGAAGCCATATGGCTGAGCAACAGAGAGAGAAAGGCCTCAGTAACGCTGTTTGAAACAACAAATAGATAAAGAAAGAAAGAAAGTGATTTTTGTCTCCGCCACATCATCAGGCATGGCACAGGCACACGGGGCGGCCCCGGCCGGGAGCCTGCGGCCCCGACCACCTCGGCACGCAGACAGACAAGGCCTCCGGACCGCCTCCTGGTTCCTGCGCACGTCATCGGGGTCCCCTGCCCTGAGTTCAACGGGCTTCTCAAAATGACATCCAAAACGCTCCCCTCTCCAAGAGGAACCGGGGGAATCAACTGTCATGTCATGACTTTCGTACGTAAGAAGTGAATTCTGCAGTGACTCATCCAGGTATGCTGCCCTGCAGAGAGCTCAATATCCGTCATGACTGATCTAGATTAAACTCCAGTCGGTAGCTACGACAGGGTGAAAAAAAAGTATATGTTCTGTTCTTTTCTATTTTTACGTAGCATGGTTGTCACGACCAAGCCAGACGGAAGACAAGACTGGCCACATCTGTCTCTACATGTATTTTAGAGGCAAATACAAATGTTTACCTCTAAAACTTTATGTTGATACCCTACTACACTGTAAGGTCAGGCCACCTATGGCTGTCTGTCAACCATCAAGAGCAGTTAAAAGAAATCAATAAGCCCAGGAACAATTAGAGGAGGCGCAAAGAGATAGAGTCAGGAAACCCCAGGCCCTCAGCATGTCACCGCCCAAAGCCACATGTATGTGGACCTCATGAATGAAAAGGTGTAGGTCACCCAGAGAAGAACCAGCCTCCCCAAGTCCTCCCACATCCCCTCCGCCCAGTTCCTGCTGCCAATTTTCATTCCTGAGTTGTTCACACCCGCCCCAGCATTGGTACGGATAACTGATCACTGTTACAAGCTGGCACGTCCGGTCTGATCCCAACGATGACGAAAGGCGCCCAGGACGTGTGGCTCCAGCTTCCTCCACCCCAGGCTTCCACGTCCCCCTCGTCCCATCGTAATCTGGACACAGAGAGCGTGTCTCTCAAATTCCGGGCTTATGACTGACTCGAATGTTATCCCTAAAGATCCCTAGCAAAGCAGACGAGCTGAAATGTGACCTGAAAAATCATCTTCCAAGAAAAGAAAAATGATGCCTGTCACCTCTGAAAAGCCAACCGGTCAATAACAAAATCACAGGCTCATAACGACAACAATTCTTTTTTTTTCTCCTGATGCAAAACAAACCACAGGACTGTTTGCAAGAGCAGAACAATTTACTTCCCTTATATCTTCCCATTAGAAGGTGATCTTCATGCTTTGGGCTTATCGTAGTCTGAAGGGCAATGAGTACTTCGTTACGTGTCTGATTATGATTTGCACCAATTAGTCAAAATATAAAGTCAGGTTAACTAGCAGATAGTAGAGACCAGGGAACATCAGAGACAAAGGTGAAGGGTTTCTAAACCAGACGGAGAGGGGGTAAAGGAGCTGGAGTGATGACTTCCAATCTTTTCCCTGTGAAGACGCCTTTTTTGTTTCGAGAAATTTTAGAGCTCTGGTTAAAGGTGACAGATTAAACACGCTCATCAGCCTCTGCTCCCTCAAACAACCTCATAAAAATGGAAACGAGACTTGCGCTAAGTCGGGCTAAACCCCTCGATCAAAGCGGGCGGGATAAAGGTGACACAATAAGGGAAACCGCAAAGGAGAGGGATGAGTTAGCAGAGCTGCGGAGGCTGATTCTAAAACCGGCTCTAGGCGCCTTTGGGAGTGGAGATGAGCTGGGGGCTGAGCGCAGGGCCCTGACCGAAGCCTGTGTGAGGTCAGTGAGACTCCCCCCACTGCCCCGCCGGGTTCCCCCAGTACTGCCTGGGCCAAAGACCAGAGGCTCACTCTCCAGAAGGGACCAAACAGCAGGACACTAGGCACAGCTGAGGGTGGGGACAGCAATGAAGGCTCTGACATTGGTCTTCTCCCTATAGCTTTGTTCTCCTTCTATAACCATAAAGCAGTTTGGGGCGGGCAGGGGGGAAACAAATTATATACAAGGTTTTATTATTTCATGCAAACAGACTTCAGAGCAGTGGCGTCCAGGTATGATATAGAGATCAACAAAAGAATCTCTGAGTGAATTAAAATAAAGAAAAAAAAAAAAAAAAAACCCAGGCCAGGCAAGGGCTGTGTTTTCACAAATGGTCTGGATGAGGGAGAGAGTGGACGAGGGAGCAGAGAAAAGGAAGACCTTGGCGGTGTGAGCAAAACAAAAGAAAGCCGAGCACGATCCTTCATTCATTCACTCAATCACGGAGCACCCACTGCATGGCAGGCTCTGCTCCACAAAATAGAGCCATCCCGGCCTCATGGAGAACAGAGCATCGCAGGGGAAAGAAAGCAGCAGATGAGTGGTAAATGCCGTCACAGAAGCAGCAGGGACTGGTCTGGAAGGGGCTGGTCCAGAGCACACAGACAGCACCAGGCTTGGGGGCTCAGAAAAGCCTTCTCAGGGGGCACAACGCCAGCCGCAGACTCCAAAAACAAGGAGGCATCAGCTGGACCTAGGGTGGGGAAGGACGGAGGGAGGGAGGGAGGGAGAGAGGAAGGAAGCAAGGGGCGCAAAGCCCCAGGCTGGTGAACAGCGTGTGGAGGCCCAGGGAACACCTGTCCTGAGGTGCACAGGACACCGGACTGGAAGGGCCTGGAACAGAGAGTGCGAGCGGGGCCATGCGCGGCCCACACTCCACGACTCCCCCCGCGGCCCAAGCCCACTGGACCAGCCCAGAAAACGGTGCGCCTTCTGCTTCGGAGCAGTGCCTTGCGACCCACATGCTGGGTCTGCGCTCCCACAACCGGAGCACACCTGGCTGCAGGTGTGACGTGGGCTGGGAGGTACGGCTGTGGCGTGACAGTGACTCAGGGTGTGCAGCTGGACAATGAAAACTGAAGCTGCAATTACAAGAGTTGTTTTTTCTGCAGGAAGAAAACATTTGCAGTGAGCTGACTCCATGCACACGTGTGCACACGTGCACGCGCACACACACACGCACACACTCAGGTCTACTGCTCCTGGAAACTCCCCCATTATATACGGAGAGGAGCCTCCAAGCATTGCAAAATCATTTTGGGGAACGGTTACCGGTTTTATAGCCTGCCTGTTCTTACTGAGAAAAACCTCCCATAAATTGGATCGAGTGAACTTCTCATTTCCAAATCTGCTCCCCCAGAGCCCCGGGGGCATTCGTACCATGAGACTCACAAGGACCAGGATGTGGTGGGTGATGTCCGCCCACCACCTGTTTAGTTCTGAACCACCCACCCCGCCCTCCTGTCCAGCACCGCGGCCCTGCAGGCCCTCCTAGCCAGAGAGCTGTCATGAACCCATTGAGCCATATCTATCCACATATTGTCACGCATTTGTTTCGGCTATAACTGTTCCCACTGGCACACAGAGGCATCCCGGTGTAAATCAGAGCAGGCCATCCCGCCCAGGTCCACGGCCCAGGCAGCAGATGGGGTGCAGCGAGGTGGCACCGCCATCTGCTGCTGAAAAGGCAGGGCCTGAGGCTGCCTTTCCACCATGCCTGCCCATTAACTCCGGGCTCCCCAGACCAAACCACGCAGTCAAAATCTCCATTCCGTCCCGTTCAGCCCCTCTGGTCATGTGGGTCGGTTTTGGGATTTCTTACTCTCTTCCAACTAGCCCTCGACATTCACTGTGACCTGACCTCACCAGGGTAAAAAGGCTGGGTTGTCAGGGACCGGGGTTGGGGTCGGGAGCAGGAAGCAGAGAAAATTTATACTGTGATTTGTCTTGAAGTCTCTATATGCCCTGGTTATGGCCTTCTGTCCAGAGATGGTCCTGACAGAAATAAAAATGGATTATCTTCCTAAAAATAATTAATGTTATGGTTACGGCTAGATTGTGCTCTATTTTTGTCATCTTAGAAAATCAGAGATACATTCCAAATTGGATGACAGATAATCAGTACCAGAGTCTTCATGTTTAGAAAAGGAAGTTTCAATAAACCAAAGATCTAGAAGCACAGGCATGGGCTACCTGTGTAGGGCACACCTCACCATGTGACTGCTCAAGGGAGCCCACTCCATCAAATCAAAAATAAATATGACACACACCCTATGGACCCTTTCAATCTGGGGACCTATTCCTCTCCAGGATCCCACCTGGAGATCCCCTGGAAAAACATACATGCATCTATAGATTTTGTCTGAGATTCCTTCCTCTCCGTGGGAAGGTATTTGGAGGCATCGCGCAGTAGCAGAGACTTCGGGGGACCAGATGGCTGGTACGTGAGAGGCTATTCTCAATCCAGGGGCAACAGGAAAGCTGGAAGCCGGAGCCCAAATTTAGTTTGAAACCTGGTACCCAACAGGATAAAGTTAGAAACTCCCTTGAACCATCTGGCTCTTTCAAACAAATACCTGTCTGTCCAATCCCAGAGTGGAAAGAGACCTCGAAGTCTAGCTCCCTTTCCAGACACAACATCTGTGCCATCCACAGTGCCTAGCAGCCCCAGGAGGGGCTCGTCAGGGGCTGGCTGAGCTGACATACATGGCTGCCCATCTTAAGGATCTTAAAATTTTTTGGAATATTTCTGATAACACGCCTCTTTCAAAGATTCTTCTCTTCCCTCCACCAAGTTCTTTTTCATTACCCTACTTGAGGTTGGAACACATACACCCCATCACACGAAGTACGTATCTCTATGTAAAACGTGTCGATGTATCACTGCCCCTCTGCCAACCCACCAATAACGGTCCTTCCTTCTCACTGACATTCACCTCAACTTTCTATCGAACTTTCTATGGACTCTCTCCCTCTGAGACAGGAATACAATTTATCTGTAACCCCTGGAAATCAACATTTCACCCACCTCTGTGAAGTCACTATCACTAAGTATTATGAAATATGCTGTTATCCAGACAAATCAATGCTGTCACTCCCCCAAACCCCCATTTCCAACCATCCCATGGCCTCAGGCCACCACACGCAGGCTTCCCACGTGCTAACCCCACCTTGACCTACCACCTTGACCAGAGGGGGCCTAAGCTGAGCAGCTTCTTCAGCCCTTGGAAACAGACGTGAGGAAGACAGGCTGGAGTGGGAGGGTTGGCAGTAGAACCACAGGAAAGGAGAGGGACTATGACCTCCCTTAATTGTTCCCCGTCTCTCCTACCCCAAAATCCCTGTTAAGGGATAAATGAGGCTGTGTGCAAACATGCTCAGTAAGCTGTACACGCCCTCCACAAATGCAACTCAACGCTGCTCTGAATGTCTTTTACACACACACCAAACACTTAATTAGCATAGAATTAACGTTGGGCATGGTTCCCTCAGATGAGCTCCACCCCCACGACACAGTGGCTCAGTCCCGATCTGAGCGTTGTCTCCAACCCCACCTTCTCCCTCGCCCTCCACGTTGTCAGGCACGAGTTTCCACGCTCTCTTCTTCCAGAAAGGCCTTCGAGCCATTCTTTTTCTCTGTTCTCTTTTGCCCTGAACTTAGCCCAGGCCTGAGTCACTTTGACGCTGAAGTATGACTCTCTCTCTCTCTCTTACTCAAGGATCTGCCCACTCTGGGTCAGTTGGGTCCTCCAGGAAGCAGGTGGCAAGACAGGACCAGTCATGCAGGACATTGGCTGCAGGGGATGCCTGTGAAGGAGAGGCGGGGGGAGGAGGCGGGCAGAGTCTCGGACCACAGTGCACTTCTCAGCTGACGGATGGGTGGTCTCCGATCAAAGGTCCCCAATGAATGAGTCCCCACGTGAGGCAGCTTTGGTACCCAACCCATGCTCAGCCACAGACTGGAGAAAGCACAGCCTCAGCACGAATATGAGAGTGATGGGGGAAGACAGTCTTCTCAGTAAAGCCGCCGGTTGACTGGGTATACATAAGGAAACAAACTGAAACCTGACTTCTCACTCCATTCACAAAAAGCAGTTCCAGGTGGGCTGTAGAACCAAATATGAAAGATAAAAATATGAACGACGATAGGCCAAAAAATATGAATGACAAACATGTTTAAATGCTTTTAGAAAATAACACAGGAGGGTGCATTTACTACCAAGAAAGGAAAACTGCAACCCTTCAAAGAAAAGAGGGGTTGAGAACAGAAGGGCAGAGAGGAAGGGTAAACCCAGGCCCTCTGCCTGATCCGAGACACCCAACTTCTCCAGCCCTGGGGCAGAAGTGCTCATGGTTCTGGGGCCAGGCTTATACCATCAGCCCCCCATGCCCAGGCTTTCCAGTGAGGACTGGGTTACACCCCTGGCTTCCCTGGCACTCCAGCTTGTAGCCGGACGGCAGGTCATGAGACCTCTCAGCCTCCATCACTGCCAAACCAGGGCCCAGAGAGAAATTAGCTAACATTACAGTTCATCTGAACCTTGTTACTCAAACCAAGAGAAGGCTGATGGAGGAGGAGGGACCCAGCAGAAGCAAATCCATCTGGAGTTTTACGGTTTCCCATTAAAAAGAAAAACCCGCTGAACTATCCACGTCCTGGCTTTCCTTAGTGAGTGGTCCGACCAGATGGGTCAGCCCAGCCTCTCTGATTCTCTTCCAGCGCAGAGTGAAGTCATCTGAGACCTGAAGCATCCCTATGGAGCGGAACCTGTTTTTAAAAGTCTCAGAGGGGGAAAAACTGCTGTAGATGACAGAGGCTCTGTTCATCCCTCTGGCAACCAAATCAAAGCTGTGACGGAAACGAGGAGCAGCAGCAAGGAAAAATCACCTGGGATCGAGAGGAACAAGCCATACAACTACGGAGAAATCCAAGAAAGCACCCTGCAATGGGCAGAAGGTAAGACAGGGCGAGAACGCAGGGCTACCTGGTCCCAAGCAGCTGAGACAGAGGCTGTGGCAGCGGCAGACGCCTCTTAAAGGGGCCACGTCCATGAGCGGATTTTCGCGGTGACAGACCTGCTCGCTCTGAGCACCAGTGCCTATTCAGCTGCACGCAGGGGGCTCCAGGGACTTACAGGGAGACATTGTTGGAGTGAGGGCCAGGCGAGATTCACTCTGTACGGAAGTGCCAGCAGTGTCCATTGTTCCCTGTTGAGTCCTTCCCACTCCCAGTGTGTGGACACAGAGCCACATCACTGTGATGTCATCAAAATGGATAACAGAGGTCGCTCTACCCAAAGGATTCCCTGAAACCCCGCCTCCTCCAACTCCCGGCCCCACCCAAGCCACATCCAGCTGTATCCTCAGCAAGTCAGGTGCTCCTTGCTGAGCATCTCCTAGACTCACACTGGAGGCAGCTGGCCTTGGTTTCTGGTGTGGCCTTTTGAGGCAACCGTAAGCACAGCATCTGTGGATGGCCTGATGAATCTTAACAGGTGGCCCCGGAGGGGCAGAGGCTTGAACTAAATTTGATATGCAGCTGAAACCCTCTCAGGACTGTGCCACCGGACAAATACTTCACAAATCCACACTAGTAAGACCGGGAGACTTAGGAGGTTTGCTTACTACATAGAAACAGAAACGGAAAGACAGCCAAAATGGGAAGACAAAGAAGCAGAAGCCATATGACAGAACAGAACAGAGATCCAGATATAATGGAGTCAAGTAATTTAACAGAGGCAGAGTTCAAAACACTGGTTATAAAGATGCTCCATGAACTTTTAGAAAGTGTAGAGAACTTCAACAAAGAGATAAAATATATAAAAATGGAAATGGACATTATAAAAGAGAACCAGTCTGAAATGAAGAACACATTATCTGAGATGAGAAGTATAATAAATAGAATAAACAAAGAAATAAACAAAGTGAATAAAGAAGAGGATCAAATGCCATATCTAGAGGATGGGAAAGCCAAGGACACACAATCAGAATGGCAAGAGATAAGATGCCAAGACTTTAAAAATAATTTAAGGAGAATATGGGACACTATTAAGGGTCCAAATATTTGTCTGATCGGTGTAACTGAAGAAAATCAAGATGTTGAACAGCTGTTTGAAGAAATAATGATGGAAAACTTCCCTAACCTGGTGAAGGAAATGGACATAAAACCCTGGGAAGCTCAGAGAATCCAAAAAAACAGGGATCCAAAGAGGCCCACACCAAGACACATCATAATTAAAATGCCAGTGTTTAAATACAAAGAAAGAATGTTAAAAGCAGCAAGAGAAAAAGTTACTTATAAGGAAATACCCATAAGACTGGCAGCTGATTTCTCAAAAGAAACTCTGCAGGACAGAGGGCTTGGCAAAAAATATTCAACAATATAAAGACCCAGGATCTACAAGCAAGGATACTTTATCCAGCAAAGCTGTCATTTAGAGTTGAAGGACAGATAAAGAGCTTCCCAGACAAAAATAAGCTAAAGGAATTTATCACCACCAAGTCAGTACTATAGGAAATGTTGGAGGGGCTTCTTTAAGAAGAAAAAACATGTATCAAAAACAAGAATAAAAAATGGTAACAACTACATTCCTATCAACAAATACCTCAAATGGAAAAGAATTAAGTGCTCCAACCAAAAGAGTGGATGAAAGGATAGGAAAACAAGATCCCTACATGTTGCCTATATGAGACTCACTTCAGATTAAAAGTCACACACAGACTAAAATGAAGGGGATGGAAAAAGATATTGCTCTGATGGACCTAGAAGGTATTTAACTCAGACAGAGAAAAATAAACACTATATGATTTAACTTAGAAATGGAGAATCTAGGGAATAAAATGAGCAAACTAATCAAAAACAGACTCACAAATATAGTGGACAATTTGGTGACGGACAGAGGGGAGGGAGGTTGGGTGACAGGAGAATGGGGTGAAGGGTTAAAGAAGTACAAATTAGTAGTTGATAGATGGTCACAAGGATGGGGAGCACGGCAGAGGGAATGCAGTCAGCATTAATACGTTGGCTAGGTGGAGGGTGACGGGAAGGAGGGAGCAATTGGGGAGATCATTTTATAAACTATAAGATGTCTAACCAATGTACTGTATACTTGAAACCAATTAAAATAAATATATTTTAAAAAGAAAAGATGGATTGCTTGAAATACATTAAAATTAAGAACTTTTATTTATCAAAATTAAGAACTTCTGTGTTGATAAGAGTGAAAAGACAAACTAGTGAGAAAGAACGTAGTTTTAACATAGATAACCAGTAACCAGATCATAATATTAACCAAGGCTCATAACCAGACTATAGAGAAACTACTAAAAGCCAATTAGAAATAAAACAACAGAGAACCCAGTAGAATAAAGACGACTATACTGGAACAAGGGTTCCACAAAAGAGGATATCCACGTGGACAATGAACTTACCAAAAAAGTGCTCGATATTATTAAATAATGAAGGCAATATACATTAAAACCACGATCGAAGATCACTGAATGCTCACCTGCGTGGTTAAAACTAAAAAGTCTGACAACAGCAAGTGCTGGGGAGAATGGGGAGCAGCAGAAACTCCCATGCTGCTGCAGGATGTGCAAAACGGCTCAGTCGCTTTGGAAAACTGTTTGCAAAACTGTTTGCAGGAGACTTCGACTCCTGGAAATGGCATCACATGATGCATAACATGCACGCCAAAAGGCACATACAAGAACGTTCACGGCAGCATTATCAGCGTGCAGCAAATGTCCACCAAGAGTAAAACGGATATGTAAATTGCGGTGTATTCATTCCATGGCATACCCTAGTTAAAATTAATACATCAAAGATACCCCAGACGATATAGATGAATTTCACAAATACAGTGCTGAGTGAAACATACCCTATGATTACACAAAGTTCAAAAACCGGTGAAACTAAAATTTGGTGTTGAAGAATTCATATTTAAATGGTAAAACTACTGAAAAAAAAAAAAACAGGCAAAGACATAAGCATGGAAGCCAGGACAGCAGCTACCTAGGGGAGAGAAAAGGGTATAATTAGGAACGGGTAGGCAGGGGCTGCGGGGAGGCTGGCAACCGTTCATTCTGACCTGATTATTTGCTTTATACTAATTTTAAAAACCTTACTATTATTTTTATGCATTTTCATAATCATATTTCACAACTTTTTAAAAATATATTTTCAATTAAAAGAAAGAAGAACCATATAGATAGACCTAGCTCCTGCCTCTGAGAGCTTATACTTAATTATCTGAAAGAGGCAATGAGAAAACTATAGTGAAATGTAGGAAAGAGAAGACCAATCACAAATAAGTTAACTTCATAACATGATAAAGCATTTTCATCTCTCTTTTAAACGAAAGTGGAAAACAGAAGGTGTTATTAACAGAAACATCCTTAGCAGCAAAACTGCCTGCCCAGCACCCCAACTACAGTCAAGACGCCTCTGCCTCCACTCCGACAGGTAAGGGCTCCCTTCTCTCCACCTGGCTAGTAGTTCGAATCGCAAGGAAAGATGGCACCGCGGCTCATGTTGGCAAGGGATGATGGATGGCTAATTTTACCAAAGTACTTTCAGTGCCACCTTGCAAAGGGTGTTTTCAGTACTCTGATAATTAATGGGTAAGTTGGCAGGCGCTTTTTCATTCAAAGACATTTATTTCTTAATTAAGCGGCATGCTAATGTTAACATGTATAAATTATTTTACTAGCTCACAGCAGCATAATGAACCGACTTTAAAAGCTGGAAACGATACTGCTCTTTCAGAAGCTGCAGCAGTGGGTCCAGATGAAAATGTAAAGTAGCAAAAGCTGTTCTTTCGAAGCCTCCCCTCATGGCACCCTCCCCACACCTCACTCCGTGACTGCTTGCCCTGTGGGCAGGGGTAGCCCGTCCCGACCCCGTGAACATGGGGGCAGCCGAGGGGGGTGGGGAGCAATTTGCTAGTGGGGGAGCATTTTATCACCTGCTTAGAATCGCCAGCGCACAGTGATAATAAAAAGCGGACCAACTTTCAGTTAGTTTTATTACTGCTTTTCAGTTCTCTACGTATGATACACCATCTCACTGCCTGCACCCTGGAGTCGTGCTCCCCACTTCCACCCCTGGGTGCCACTTTTCCCACCCCTGAGTCTGGGCATGCCTTGTGACTTGCTTTGACCAACGGCATATGATGAAAATGATATTTTGGGACTTCCAGGTCTAGACCTCAAGAGAGGCTTTGCAGGCTTTGCTGTAGCTGTCTCAGAACCCCGAGATCACCGTGTTGGGAAGCCCCGTCTGGCCTCCTTGAAGAAAGAGAGAGCGTGCAGAGAGAGACACAGCAAGCGCCAGCTCCCGACATGCGAGCGAGGGCGTCTTGTGTCACTAGCCCCGGTCCAGCTATCGGATGACTGCAGCTCCACGAGCGACCCCACGTCAAGAGGCAAGAGCAGCAGAACTGTCCAGCTGAGCCCAGCACATGCGGCAGCCCCACAAACTGGTGAGCAGTGCGAATGGGTGTTTGAAGCCCCCGGATGGGACTCTCACCCAGCTCTGCCTCTGAACGGTGTGACTGTAAACAAGTCATTTAACTTTTTCGAGTCTCTTTCCTCCTCTATCAACTGAGGGTAGTGACAGCACCTTCCACAGGTGGTCGGGACAAGGATCGAATGGGATTAAGTCTGTGTGCCAGGGAAGGTGGTGAGATGTGGACTCCGAAGCGAGAATGAACACATCCTGCTGGAAAAACCCCCAGAGAACACACAAAAGGACTGGTGGAGGACTCCTGCACCCCTCAATTCTACTTCAAGGGAATAAAGAAAGAGAGCCAATGCTGTAGGGCTTTCTTTGGGGAAAAATAAGTCAAAGATGTATACTTTCCACCCTAAAGCACTAAAGTAAAAAAAATAGAATTATAGCTCATAAGCCAACAAAGTAAATGTAATGAAATCATTAAAAATACCCAACTGATGCCCTGAAAAATGCAGAAGAGGAGGAAAGAAGAGACACAAAGAAGATGGGACAAAAAGAAAGCAAGATGGTAGATGAAAACCTGACCTCATCAATAATCACATGACCTGCACGTGACGTAAGAAGCACAGCTCGGAAGGTGACGTGGATGCAGCCGTTTCTGCTTCCAGCCCCAGTTTGCAGGCCCGTGTTTTCCCCCTGCTGGAGACGCGGCATTGCAGAATGGTCATGCACGAAGGGCGTGTTCTGCCTTCTGGAGGGGGGGCGCCCCATCTTCAGAGGGTGCCGTCTCCAAGTGGGCGCCTCCGATGTGCCTTCGAAAGATGATTTCATGGCTCTCCCAACCTGGCGGCTTCTGAGCAATGCAGGAAGTGATGAGACCAGAGGGTCCCACAACCACCTTCCCACCGGTGTCTCTCCATTGCTGTTCCGTGTGTGATTGGGTCCACTGTGACGTGATGTGGGGTTCCACGTTGGTGGCTGAGAACTTCAAGGCAGAAAATGCAAACCCACACCTGGACTACGCGTCTACTGCGGGCAAGATGAATCACTCTGCCTCCGAGGGTAGAAAAGGTTTCGTGTCATCAGCTTGCTACCAAGCAGCTGGTTGGTCCCAAGTGATAATGACATACCAGGAGCTTAGCAATGGTCTCCGGTGCTGGGAGACGGGACGTTCGGCAGCAGTGGCAGTATCTACGTCGGCCTCGGTGAGACGCAGTCAGGCTGCCGGCTCCCTGCACCCTCCACCCTGGCAGCAAGGCTACGCCATTCACGGGCCCACGGTGCAGGCACCGAAGCGGCCCGTGGAGGAGGCTGGCTGACGTCCACTGGCCAGGTCGTCCCACCTAACTGGTCCCTCAGCGCCTCTTCTGTAGCTAATGCTGGCCCAGAACTGCGTGCATCACCTGGCTTCCCCCGGATCCCCAGTCCTACAGGGAGGGGAGCCTCGATCACACTCTGGATTCCAAAGAATTGATTTCAGCTCTGAACCTGTATGGAGCCTTCATCAAAACGTTGGCACACATCCCTTTCCCCAAGAAACAGTCACTCAGGTAAACGACAATAGGTCATGTAGGGGAAGGCCTGGGGGCGTCACAAGCATACACCCCCCACCATGGTGTTGCAGGTCCTTCTACAGCGGAGACCACGGAAACCTGGCCTCCTTTTCAGGAGTCGTGGGTCTGAAAACTGGCTCATGTCCAGAGATCACGTGACAGTAGCCCCGGCCTCTGGACATCCGTCCATGATCGTTCAGTTGTATATACTGAGAAACATCGCTGGCACCTGTCTATCTTGCCTGGAGGTCCACTGTCCCATTGGCCGTCTACATGGCCTGAAGTGTCTAGTCCCCATGCCTGTCACTCTGACCTTGCCTCTCGTTATAACACTAATTACGCTCCGTCTTGCTTCTGACACAGAAGTGCCGCCGCCTGGCCTCTATTATTTCGGGAGTCCACCATCTCCACGTCTGTACGAGAACTCAGTGATGTAACTAACAGCAGCTCCTCGTACCAGTCCTGACTGACAGGAGAGCAGCCGCCGAGCCGCCCGCTGTGCTGTGGTCCTCTCCTCCGCCCCTGCTACTTCGGCAGGGTTCTCAGACCTGCCCACCATTTACAGTCACTGCTGAGCCTTCCAGCTTCCAACAATAGTTCCTCCCAGCAGGTCCCCTTCTCCGAGCCTTTCGATCCCTTTCACTGTCTGCCACAGCACTTCTGACATTTCTCCTTCAGGGAACATGAACCACCGCTCCTTCCAAGCTTCCGAGAACCATCCTCGCGGCATACGTGCACCGTCTCCCACGATCTGTGCCGAGATGTTAAATCCAGCGCCATGAGGTATAGTCCTTACGATAAACTCCATCATCGCCTTCGTGGCTTCTCTGGCTCTAGAACCCTCAGAACCCCTTCCCGTATGTGCTCCCTCTCCCAGCTCCTGCCAGCAAATGCTGTCGAAGTCTTATAGCTCCTGTAGGATACAGTCCTTTCCTCCCTTGGCAGCCCCCACGCTTCTCCAGCCAGGTGACGTTATTATGACGCGACCCTGTTTACTGGCCTAGTGGCATTGCTTAAAGAGGGCGTGCCAGCCTTTAACAGGGAGACACAGGTCACTTCTGCAGGCCCAGAGGTTCAGAGGGATCTATAGGTTCGAGATTTTGTCCATCCAGATGTCCCCACTGCATGTCTCAGGATTCCACTCTGCCCCCCTCGAGACCCTGACCTTGGGAGTAGCAGACTTGACAAAACTGAAAATCAGCCTCTCCAGGGGCACTGCTACTCTTATAATTAAGATCTGAGTCTGATCATCAGATTTATTCTGCCATCTGGCTGCAGCTTTCACACTTAGCCTTTAATTGGTGATTAATACATTTAGCCTTCATTGTTTTTTTTTTTTTCCAGTGCATTGATTGCTCCTGTATACAGCCTTCCAATTCTGTCTTCCTTTTTCAATTACCGCTTCCCCCTGACTCTCAGCACTGCCCCATTTAGGATATTTATGGTACAGTTACCAGGCAAGGCCCAGGATAGACAAGGAAAAGGGGCCATTTCTAAACACTGGACACCTCTGGCATTGTTTCCAGATCAGTTCTGGGATACAGGGCCCTCTCTGTTCTTCCCCAGTCATTTTTCAAGTTTCCAAAGGACCCAGACTATCTCCAATTGTTAGATGCTCTTGTCATTCTGCAGATCAATATCCTCGTGTCCATCCAGCCTCCAGCACAGAGACCACCTCACAGGCAGGACACAGGTAGGCCCCTCAGGCACTCACTCACCTCAGGGCTGTCAATTACTACTTCAACAGTGCAGTGAGGTGGGTGGATGTCTTATTCCTGGCTTATGCTTGTTGAAGGCTCTGTTGCTAAAAATACGTGCCCCGCCCCCTCCAGAGTTCTGCTGTGTCCCAGGTCAAATCCGCCCCATCACCACTGGGAGGAGACTGGAAAGCAGGAGAAGGGAGAAACCATCTTCCTTCCTGATTCTGCGGCAGCGACAGGGGCAATGACAGCAGGAACAAAAGCAGTAAAGGCGGTGGCAGCAACCCCGGCAGGCGCAAGCGAGGGCTACTGGACGCCTGCTCCCGCAGCCAGCCCCCATGGCAGCCTCAGCAGCACAGCAGTCACGCCACAGGGCCCGGGTGACAGCACGCTCTCCGTGCGCCCAGCCCTCGGGGTGCAGTGGCCTCCTCAAATGGCAAAGCTTTGAGCAACTCGGCCTTCTCCTCTGTGCTCGTCCACTGTTCACGACCTTTGCCACCAATTTCCTGTGTTAAGTTCCCTCTGCTTCAATACCCTGGAGTAGTTTTTGCTTCCAGATTCAACTAAGGCTCAGCTCCTAAAATAGCCCCAGGAAACTGACTCAAAGACAGGACTCCAGACTGGCTATCTGAGTAGATCTGGCCTGAATGCAGTGACAACCTCAGTGGGAAGAGGGACGTGGGTAGTGCAGAGCATGCGGTGGCAAATGCTTACTTAAATTTTCACCACTGGGTGCTTATGGAAGGCAAGGCTTGAGGAGACCAAGCGCTGGCTGTATTCGACCATATCGGTGGGAATGATGAATATAAAGGTCCTGGATGGGCTGGCTGCCTCTGAACACACTGGTGAGTTCACAGAGGGAAAAAAAAAAAATGACAAGCTCAGGGCTTTCTATATCTCAGCAAATATCAAGTTTCGAGAACAATGAAGCTTCTATAATAGCCAAGGAGAACCTCTTGTCCCTCAGAGCGACAGAGCCAATCTAGCTAAAAAGTCAGACCTCACACTGACCCTGTCAGTTGCAGAAATATAATTAACAGACTCAGCAGGTCTCTCACGTGACCTAAGAGTCCATAATCGATCACCCACTCGGGTTACTCTTCCGAGTCGTGGGTACAGCAGGGAATGAGACCCACAGTGCCTCCGCCCTCAGGAAAGTCCCTGCCAGAGGGGACGGCGCGTGCCAGACCCCGAAATGAAGCCAGGTGCGGGCCTGGCAGGGGAGGGCACGGCCAGACCCACAGGTGCGGCACAGAAGCTTCAACTTGCGAGGAGAATGGGGAGCCGCTGACTGTTTCCCGGCTGGAGGAAGGTCTGGTGGATCTCGGCCGTGGTCGCGAGCTGCACTGGAGGCGACGGTCATGGAGAGTGAGAGATCGATCCAGTATGGAAAATGAAAGAGAAATAAATCATAATCACATGTGTACAAATTCCAAGTCGCTGACGAGAGAGAACAGTCCGTCTCGAAGCTACAAATAACCAGTCTGTGAACACCCCACGAAAGAGCTGGCCGGGAGCGCGCTGTGCTTGCCCCCTCGGTGTCTCTGGAGCGGTGTCCGGCGCTCGGGAGGCCACAGCGCGGCCTGAAACCCTCACAGCTAATGAACAGCTTTTCTTCTTCAAGGGGAATCAGGTATTTTTTGCTGACTCGGCTCAATTTTACTGATATGGGGAATTCATTTTTCATGTGCATGCACACCCTTTTCAAAAGCCTCCTCTCTCTCGTTCTTTCCTGCTGTGTCACTTCTGCTCAATTACCTCAGGAAAATATCCCTCCCTTCCGTCCCCTTTTCCTTCCATTTGTGAGCCGATGGAAAATGATCCTAATCATGAGTGATGGGTTTAAAGCAGTGTGCCAGTGATACGTCCACACGAGGAAAGAGAGAGTGAGATGAAATGTCATAAAGAACCAAGAGCGTCCAATTAGAAAGCCTGGGAAAGGGCCCAAATTTCCTTTCATACTCCCCACTATAGTACCGATCTAGATTTTCATCCTCCTCTAATTAAATCTATTTTCCGCAGGCATTATCATTTAGTAAAAATGAAAACCTTTCTTGATCCATTTCAGGGAGGGTGAGAGATTAAATTACTTACATGAATGCTAATGTCGCAATGGAAATATTTTTTCCTAATTTTTCTTGCCAATATACAGTATGACATTAGTATTATAAGTTAATATTAATATTATAAATGACAGAGTGGGCCAGTCTGGGTAGCTAAACGCATTTATAATGGCATTTTTATGAGAAAATGTATTATATCTTTAAACAGACTTTCAAGCTGGCCTCTGGAAACCTCGTTTTTGAAAGTCAAACGCTGCTTAATTCAATAAGAGATTCTACTGAGAAATGTAAAGTTCTATAATTTCTTAAGTATAGTAATGGAGAATTCCAACATGTGTGTTAATGGCATGTGACTTCCTCTTCTCACCATTTAATTGGTTTTGGTGAGCCGCCAGTTCTTTATTTGTTGTTCTTCAGCTGTCGCTGTGAATTCTGTTAGCTCACAGGGTGGAAGAGAGATGAGCTGGAGGTATGAGTTATGCTGCATGGATTTTCTAAAAATATTTATTAATGCTCCTTAAATTATCCTCAGCTCAGTGCCGCTCTCAATGTAGAGCGTCTTCTCACTTGGCTTCGCACCACGATCCCACTTTTATTGTTCCGATGGCCAGATGCAGCTGCATTTATTTACATTTTTTAAATGAATGAAACTCTTAACTTGTTGACACACTGAAGAGTCTAAAAATGTCCCCTCTAAAGCCCTCCTCGCGACCACATTGGCCTGGGTGGCAGTGGAATGAGCCCCACTTTGTAGCAGAGCTGATTTCCGAGGGAAACGTTTGCGTGGAAATGAAGGGTTTTAGAACGTCTTATTATTGGGTGACACAGAAGAAACTATTTTGGTTGCATTTCAAGTTTCCAACTGGAATTTCAAGCCGAGGCCATGAGACAAAGACCACTGGAGCAGAACAGAAAGAGAGCGCAGCTGTCCCTCCGTGTCGGACTCCCCGTCCGTACTTCTCCAGTAACTACAGTGTCTTCTTTTGAACCTTTGGCTACCTGAGGAGGGAAGACAGTCTGAAGCCGGGATACATACTTCAAGGCCAGCCTCTCGGTTACCCACGCTCTATGGTTTGAATAGTATTCAGTCATTAACATTCTTTGAGAACCCAGCCCTGTGTGATGGAGCCACAGGGATACGCAAACGAATAAAATTCAGTGGCTGCCCTTGAAAAGCTTGCAATCTGGAGGGAAGGCGATCAGCGATGACATAAAGCAAAGTGACAGGAAGTCCGAAAGCAGAGGAGTAGGCAGAATACCGTGGAGAGGTGAGGCGGGGGATGACTATTTCTAGTTAGGAGGCTCAGGAAAAGCCACATGAAGAGGAGGACTTGAATGGAAGTGAGGACGATTCCACAGACAGTCTAAGGAAAACACAGATGTCTGGGTGGCGAGCGCGGGGGAGGGTGAGGAGCGCAGGGTGACACGTGGGCGCAGAGACAGGCACAGCGCACGAGGACGCTGGGGAGGTGGGCAGGGGCTAACGCCCCGGAGGGGCTTAAAGCCACAACCAGGAATTGAACAAAATACTTTGGGCGAGAAGGAGCCACTGAAGACTTTGGAGGGGGCAGGGTAAAAGTTTCTGACCTAAATTACAGAAGGATAACTCACGTGACCATGAAGAAACGGCTGGAAATCTGGTATGTCAAAGCTACTGAAACAACACAGAGGAGAGTTAATAAGTGCTTAAATTAGAGCAGAACTAAGTATTGGATTGGGAAGGAAGCTCAAAGGAAGAAAGGCGGGGAGGGGACTTGGCAACTGATTATTTGGATGCCAAGACAGACTGGGATCCAGAGAGCATGGAGGACAGGCCATGGACGATGACTGAGGTTTCCAGCCCAAGTGGCGATGAGGGTGGAAGTCCCAACAGCCACGACCAGTAACTATGGCGAGGGAAGCAATACGGTAGGAAGTAGGGTATTGAATTAAATGTGGTCAGTTCTAGTTACTGATATGAAATGCTCGTGAAGATATCTAGGAGACCAACCGTTAGTGATCTGTGTTCACCAGTGGATACAGGGGAGACCCCCCCCCAGAAAGGGAACCTGAGCGATAAGAGAAGAGATGGGAAGACAGGATTTGAGAAAAGCTACATTTAAAGAGTAAGTGGGGAAGGGACCAGGAAGAACCAGAGAGAAGCGCCGGAGGAATGTTCTTCCTGCGAGCCAAAGGAAGGGGGCAGGGGGAGCAGGGGATTTGAATAAAACACCCCAACCGAAAGCTCTTTGAGATTGCTGCTGTTGTTGCTATGGCCACATCAAAAAAACAAAAAAATCAAACAGGTTCCCCACTGAGGAATGGGATCATGGCCCCATCTCCCCTGCACACGCTTGCTCGTAGGAGTCTCAGAAGCATCTCCTCTCGGCCAGAAGGTTATGGTACTGAAAACTATCGCATCCAAGAGTGGGGAACAAATCCAGGAGTTGGCCAAGACTGAAGTGCAAACTTCTCCCTCTCAATTGATGTGTCTGATTTCTATTCTTAGATCTGCCCTACTTCATACCTGAGGCCCTCTGCCTTTAGCCGAGGAAACGAAGTCCCTTTTGTTTATCCTAAGTGAAATGGTCACTGAGCAGGCAGCCATACACTCACTACCTATCGGTAAATTGAAATTGCTCACGCACCTCCTGTACCCCAAACTAGCTGGCTGCCACTGAGGTTGCTATGTACTTTGCATGCACACTGCACAGAGCTTTTTAACTGAAGAGCACTTTTCCCTGTATTGACTCATTTGCTTCTCACCATAACCCTGTAAGGAAAATACTATTTTGTTCTCCCACAATCTCACATTCAGAAACTCCTTGCACTAATCTCTCTCTTGGGATTGAGTCCAGGTCATCTTTCCAAGTCTTTCTTTAGCTCGTTCTCTCCATTAGCTGGAATCCGCCTCAGCTCCCTTTCCTTAGTGCACGGTTCTTTCTTACCAATCTCATCTCATCCCGAACCACTAGTCCCCTTGCTGGCAGCCCCCGCCCCCAAGCTAACAAGACCACCTTTGTCTGTCCTGTCTTTACGCTCTTTCCTCTCTCCATCTCTGCCCGCCATGCCATCCTTGAGCATTGAAAGAGTCTATATTAGGACTTAGCTTTAAGATACAGCTATTTCTCACAACAAAAAGAGGTGCCACCAAAATGCAAATAGGCTTGAAGGGGGGTGGGGGGGTTTCCTACTAGGCACATCCTCGGACAGGCAGATCAAAGTTGCGAAGGGTGGAAGGGTGCGTTGCTGGCAGCTGGCTCCCCGCCCCACCTGGCATTGACAGTGCACATTCCCCCCACGTCCCCTCTCTGGGAACCTCGCTCTCCATCCTTCTTCACCCTTCCTGGTACCGCAGAGAGGACGACTTTTATAGAGCAGCCACAGGCTCTCTTGCCCTTCAGCTGCTGGTCAAGTGAAGCTAACAGAAACCAGAGGGTGGGAGAACAGTGCCATCAGGTGCCTATCCCCCCGGCCTCTGGCTCTGGTGACTGTCCTTCCCTGCCTCCTTGAGGCCTGAGGGTGGAGGCAGGCATCCCTCACCATCCCTGTCAGTTCCCTCGCTCCAGTCCACACGTCTGTGTGCCCTTCATGAAACTCTCCTCAGTACCCCATCTGTGGGTGACCTGCCCGACAAGGCCCCTTTACAGAGCATGCAGGGCTCAGAAGCTCCCACACACCCCACGATGCCATCAACAACGGCAAATACCCGAGTTTGCTAAGTTGTCCAAGGACAAGGACAAGTACCAGGACAGAAGGCAATACAGGACAGGTAAACTTTGATGAGGGGGGAAAGTGTGTTAGTTTCCTATCACTGCAATAATGAAATACTACACAACTGGGAGTCTTAAACCAACAGAAATTTATTCTCTCGCAGTCTGGCAGCTAGAAGTGTGAAACGGAGGTGTCAGCTCCCTCTAGAACCTGTACGGGAGACTCCTTCTTCTCCTCTTCTACCTTTTGGCATTTTCTCTCAGTCCTCATCTTTCCCTGGCTTGACCTCCAGCATTTCACTCTCTGCCTGTTGTCACATGGCCTTCTCCCTGCGCGTCTCTGCCCTCACATGGCGTTCTCCTTGTGTCTACGTTCAAATCTCCCTCTTCCTATTAAAAAAAAAAAGTCAAAAACAAAACAAAACAAATGTCTCTCTTCTCATAAGGAAATCAGTCGTTGGATTATGGGCTACCCTCATGGTTTTATCTTCACTTGATTACATCTGCAAAGACCCTATTCTAAAACTGGTCCCATTCTGAGGTCCTGGGGTTTAGGATTGTGATGTGTCTTTTGTGGGGTATACAATTCAGCCCATAACAGATGGGTTCAGAAGCCAAGGGTGCTAAGTATTTATGAATGTCCCCTGTTTCTAAAGAGGCTCAGTCTGCAGAGGGCACTGCCCACAGTTGATTGCTACCTGTCAGAACAGCACCTGTTCCTTCCACGGAGGGACTGATAGGGGGACTTATGAAAAAAAAACAGCCTCCTGACTCATTCATTGCTGTTCAGTCCTACTCAGGAGCCAAAATCTCAGCCCCTCTAAAGAAGCTGTGGAAAGATAAGAAACGTCTGGGTCCTGTTTGTGAGACTTGGGAAGGCCAGGTGGGGGACGCTGTCTGTGGTGCTGATATATAAGCACCGAGACTATATTTAGACTCTTTCATTGTAGAAAATGACACCACGTTCATGATGGTCTTATCACTGGCTTTTTCCATGTTTGCTTTCCTGAGTCCATTGCTGCTACTTTCAAAGACTTTAACTCCAAAAAAAAAAAAATAATCTCTGTTTTGAGACCACAGACTTGCTACTTGGGTGTTCCAAGCTGGCAAATGCTATTCTTAACAGACATCTTTTTTTATATATATATAGAATCAAAGGACAAAAATCTGGTGACATCTTTAGATAGACTGAAGATCTAAAATTCTTAAATCTCAAACTATAAACTATAACTCTCCACTGTCTGGCCCTATCAAATCATCTCAGCATTTCAATTAACGAGCTTTACCACCCCAGGTAAAGCATTGCCCAAACTCCTCCAGCTGGCATTTAAGATCTTCAGTAATTTCACTTAACCATGTACACATCTTATATCCAATACATGTCATTTATTTTATGTATTCATTCAACAAACAATAAATAATCACCTATTATTTGTTTAGCAAGTGATATGGGTTGAACTGTATCCCCCTCAAAAAGATATGTTGCATTTCTAACCGCATCAGTACCTGTAAAGTACCTGGTACCTGTGAATGTGATCTTATTAGGAAATAGGATCTTAACAGATGTAATCGAGTTAAGGTGAGGTCATGCTGAATGAGGGTGGGCCCTAATCTGATATGACAGGTGTCTTCATAAGAAGAGAAGAGAAGAGACACTGAGACAGACACAGCGGGGTGACACACACGATGACAAGGAAGCAGAGAAGGCAGTGATGCAGCTCCATAGTGAGGGATGCCAAGGATTGCGGGCAACTCCAAAAGCTAATAGAAAGGCATGGAATGGTTTCTCCCCTGGAGCGTTCAGAAAGAGTGTGGCCCTGGTAACTCCTTGACTTTGGACTTCTGACCTCAAGACTGTGAGAGAATAAATTTCCATTGTTCTAAGCTGCCTGTTTTGTGCTAATTTGTTATGGCAGCCACGGGAAACTAATACAGCAGGTAAGGCCCTAAGCTTCGCCAACTGGTGCCTCTTTGCCCTAATACTTTCATCTCTATCCCAACCCTGGGACTTTGCAAGAACGTTTCCCTCCATTTGGAGTGTCCTCTTTCCTACTCTCCACTTCTACAAGTCAAGGAAGCCTAACTTTTCCTCAAAGCCTACCGCAGGCACTCAGCAATGCCAGCTCACGGCAGGCACTCAGTGGCGCCAGGCTGGATCCCATCTGTGGACCTTCAGGCAGACGTTGGCAGAAACAGTCCTGGCCCCCACGCCTACGTCGGCATGCAGAAATTTAGGATTATATCTCCACCCCCTCCATCACACCTGGCGGGGCATGCAGGTAGAGTTCACTATCAGAAAGAAGTCTTACTTTTAGTAGGTTGGGCATGACTACAGAATTAAAAGGACTCCTTGCTTTCGTCGTGGCGTCCACACAGGGAACGTCTGGGAAATCACCTTCCCTGCCTCTTTCATCCATACTTCCCTCTGCGTTGTCCTGTCCCAGCAGCTCCCCACGGCAGGGTCCAAGCTTCACTCCGGAGGGCGGCATAAGTTCATCGAGGTCCTGTGTGAAACTGGAGGAGGCACCAGGTCGTGCCGATGGCTCCGAGTGGCACATCTCCACGACCACCTTTTCTTCCTGCTAATGTTGGCCATTTCGAGAGCACTCTTGCCTCACATGAAAATCCCTGGCCTGAGAAGATGGAAAATATAAGCGCACATCCATCCATTGCCCGCATCTGAATTCATCCCTCTGCTACACGTTCTTTTGCATACATACTTTCTTGCACATATGCTAATAAACGAATACACCAGCAGGCTGACACAGATTGATGTATCAAAGTGGAAACACGTGGCTTCTCTGTGCCGATGAACAACTGGATCCCAGTGTGACACAAACAAAGTAAGAGCATAGCTGAGCAGTTGCTCTGAGCTAAGGCAAGTTGGCGACCCATCTTCATGAGGCCGTGTGGCGAGTCAGACTCCCCCAGCTCTCCCACTCTGGGCAGAAGCAGAGGATTCTCTGGAAGACTTGGCCCTGCAGTGTCCAGCCCCGCCCTCCCCACTCCACCCCACCCCACCCCCAGCGACACAGACGGAAACAAGTGACGTCGGCAGTGTCTTGTTTGAGCACATGGGCCAGGGCTCTTGGGAAGATAGCAAAGAACCTCAAAATCCTCCAAACTTAATTCTCAGTTCCACCGTTAGCTTCCTGGATGGCTGTGCACACGTTGGGAAGTCTCTTGAATGTGGGATCGTTGCGATATGACCCACGGTGACGCTATCAAATACGTTATGAGTTTATTCGTGTCTTCGTATTCCGATCATAAAGTGTAAAATCATGTAGAAAAAAGAATACATAATCATTTTGGAACATTTGGAAATACAGAAGAAGAAAATCTAACCACTTATATGACCCAAAGGTAACCAGTATTAACCCCGGGCATTTTTCCTGTTAGGTGTGCACGTGTGTGTGTGTGTGAGAGAGAGAGAGTGTGAGCGTGTGTGTAAGTGTGCAGATACAGATGTATATAAATGTACCTATGTGTGTTTGTGGATATATATATATATATATATATATATATATATATATACACATCATTTTTTTTATAAACACTATGTACTATAACCCATTTTTATTGCTTAACGTTTTATCAAGGTCAATTTCCTGCGCCTTTAAAAGTCTTCTTAGAAATCGCTTTGCGTGAAATTCCATGTAACATTTCATCACAGGCTTTTGAGTAAATCATATTGTGCTATAAATACCGAGTGGAGCTCCTGGAAGCAAAACCTTCATCGAAAAGGCCCTGCCCTCAGCACCTGCTTTACCAGTGTGAGCCCTTATTTTCTCAGTATTCATCAGTACCAGCCCCTATGTTAGGGTTTGTTGCCTTAGTGACAAGCACCAAGCCAAGTTCACAATTTTATCCAACCACCATCTCACTGGCGCATTTCTGAAATGAAGGTCGAGCCTCCCGCAGTACGAAGCAGTCCCTTCTCTCCTTCTGTCAGGGTTGAAAAAATGATCTTCGGGGCGCCCAGGATTCCTTGCGCTGATGGGTGGTAAATAAGAGCCACGCGTTGTTTACGATGTCAGTGGGCCACAGGAGGGACAGCAGGCGCGAGCCCCCAGCGGGCAGATCCGTGCCGGCTCATTTTCACCCCACTCTGTGCGCCCACCCCGCACGCAGTGTGCCCACACACACGGTGACGCTCAAACGCGTCGAGCGGCTTTGAGCACCTTCTTTTGGTCTACACTGTGCCAGGTGCTGAGGGGGAGTTCTGACTTCAGATTTGGTGGGAATATAAGATACAAACATTCATCATAGGGGAAAAACAAAAAACAAACAGAACAGGAGAGGCAACTGGCTAAGCGGATCTGCTGTGCGGCCACCCTAGTCTCTGATCTAGCACACCATGCGACGTCACACGCAGCCATCAGCTGAAGGATTAGAGGGAAGCTTAACAGGGCTCTCCAAGCAGCCAGTGACACTTTAGTGGCTGCAGGAAGCTCAGGCAGACCCTGAGCAGCACAAACTCCACCCCCTGGGAGCCAGCAGACCTGCCCAGTGTCTCCTCAGAGCACGCCCGTCTCCTCTGCCTTGCCTGTTCCCGACTCCTGTTCTGGGTTTTCAGGTTCATCCTCTGCTACCTCCTCCTCTGGGCCTTTGGGTCCTTCCAGACGTACACCCAGGAATCATCCATCCTCAATCTCACTGTTTTACCCCCTGGTCCTCAGCCTGGACCCAAGGCTCACAGATCCCTGACCCGTGAACAGCACTCGTCTTGCTGTATGTATCCCATGTACCCTGAGGCCTAACGGTGACGGCCAACCACGCCTTCACCCCTCGCCCATGGGTGGAACCTGCTGCTGTCAGGCGTGTATGTGTAGAGCAGGACAAGGCACTGCCACCGTGACAGGCATGCATCAACGGACTGGCTCAGCGGGAGACGCTCAGTGACGGACCCTGACTGTGGAAGGTCAGGTACCCTTCCCGCGGGATAGAACGATCCCCACTGCCTTCCATCCTCGGTCCATTTTAGAGTCTGTCACTTGTAACATCCCACTGCTGGGTACTGACACCTAGCAGGAATCTTTTACAGTTCAAACTAACTTTCGTAAAAAAAAAAAAAAAAAAACGTCTAAGTGGGGAGAGCTGATTTATTACATCATTTTATGGTAAAAATCTGTCAGAACTGCACACATGGGCTCCAGCAGTTCTGTTTGGACCAGTTTGGTCAATCTGTGTGTAGTCTAATTCATTTATTCACTCCACAAACATTTACTTGGTGACACAGGTACCCAGAGATGTACTAAAGTGCAGGAAGCTTTTACATTAGATAGACTAATAAATAAATTATAATATAGAGGGATAAGCGCTGGGTACAAGACACATGGAAACTGGGCGTCTCTGGGGGCACAGCAACAGGGCTCTGAGCCGAGGCGTGCAGGGAGAGGATGTCAGAGAAAGCTCCTCTGGGAAACCACCCTGAGCTGAGTCTTGTAGAACGGTCTACAAACGGTATGGTTTGCAGCAGTTCTTAACTCTCACTGGCATCAGAGCCACTTGGAAATGGACCAGGCCAATCGCCTGAGAACCTCTGAAGGTAAGGCCCAGACACAGGTCTTCTCTAAAAGCTCCCCAGGTGAGTCTAACGTGTAGCCAGGCCTGAGATACCCGACTCTTCGAGCCAGAGTGGCAGGCAAGCAGTGGCTCCCCAACTACTGGCATTGTCAGGTTAGCATGGCACCAACACAGAATTAAACGAACAAAAAAAAAAAAAACCGTAGTTCATGTTTGTTGCAATGAACTAGCACAGCAGAAGCCAAAGCTCCACGTCCCAAAATAGGCACTTGCATGAGCAAGACCAGGATACAGAACAATTCAGCAATGAATGATTTATGTGGGGGAAACATATGGCAGAAATTGAATGGTTCCAGAAAAACCTGAACCCCTTCATTTGGAGGGGATTCATTACAGATTTAATGTACTACAAACGTAACGCTGCCCCAAAATCAAGACAGCACAAAACGGGGGAAAGAAAGAGACACCTTGACCTCTCCATACACCCCCCAAGTCCCTCATTCTCTACCCTGATGAGAGAAATTGCACTCAAATGCAACCAGACAAAACACCTAGCATTTGAAAGAAGAAAAGGTGAAGAAGGAATGAAGAGCCAGGTATTAAGTTTAAAAGGAAGGAAGGAAGGAAAGGAGGGAGGGAGGGAAGACGGAAGGAGCGGTGAAAGGAAAGGAGGAAGAGAAGGAGAAAATTTGCATGTGGCCCAGAATTTTCCTTTCCGTTTTATATCATGAACCTTTACAAAACTAGAATTTGCCAGTGGGATCAGAGCACGAATTATGTTGCTTGAAATCGCAGTTCCTTCAGCGAGGGCCACAGCTAGAGTGCCAAAGGAGCCAGATGATTGTCATGGGGTGAACTGTGTGGCCGCAGAGAGCCAGGTCCCATCCATCCCCTGAGAGAGGGGCGCTTTCTGAGACAGGGCGTCAGTCACCCACTCGGCCAGTTAAAGATGCTGATGGCCTCCTGGCCTTCCTTGCCTCTCTTTAAGGTGTAGCTCTAGTATCTTTCACCCTGACCTTCTTTCTGTAACTGCCTTAAAACCAGTACTATATTACAGTAAAGGATACTTGTCATTGAGGTGTTAATTTGAAAACTTTCCGTCTTAAAGAGAATCTTCAGCTTAATAGTGCCTGTTTTCCCATCTTAAAGCCCCACACTAGGCCACCTCGATTTTTGGTTGGTGTAAACCCTGCTCTCTGAGGTTTGTCACAGTGTCCTTCCTGAGAGACAGAGGTAAAGAGAGGCTCATTTCCTATCAGAGATTAGAGATGCTCTGTCAGTGACCTAAATTCAAACTCAAAGACCTTAAATAAAAACATTAGATAAACCTCACCTGGTCCTTACTATCTGCAACAAATAAATACATCAGCAGTATTCTCCAGCCCTGAGCAGCACAGGTAAAACGCAGGGAAAGCTAAAAACTAATAACGATCATCAGTAGGCGTCATGGCCATAAACAGCAATAACAGTAATACTAATACTAATAACCAGGCTGTTTTGCTTTCCTCACACAAACCACTGTCAACAAAGTGAGTGGTTAACTGTAGTTAGTTCTGAAGGGTTACATTGACGTGGGTGTGAATATTGGACTGACGTTTAATGGCAAATTACGTGTATTATAAAGTCCCCGGGGTTCGCCCCTCACATCTCCAAGTCCAGAGACGCCTGGGGCCACGTAAAACCACAGTGATGGCTGCGGGCTATGTAGTGCCAACCGCACTCAGGTGCTGGCAGGTTTCAAACTCCGTCTCCCTTAATCTTCAAAGTGAGCCAAGTGGTAAGTCTTATTAGCACCTCCTTTTACAAATGATGAAACTGAGGCTGATGGATGCCGAGTAACTCACCGAGGTCCCACGTGTCGTAATTGGTGGAGTTGAGAGAGTCAACCCAGATCTGCCACCCCGGGATCTGGAGACACGCCCTCCCTAAACGCTGCCCGCCCACAGAGAGCGTGAGGGCTGCGCCTGGACCCCGAAGGCTGCTTGCAGCCTCCTCCTTCCACTCGTTTGGCCTCCACAAACTGCAGCTTCCTCGTGATAAAACGAAGCTAGTCCTCCTGCCTTGCCTGTGTGACCAAGTTACTGGAGTGACTAAATGCAAACGACTGGCTCTGAGGGCAAGTACCAAGTCCATCTGGCATCCCCAGCGTTCTGCACTCAGTAGTGTGTGTTGAAGTAACTGCATCCAAAGTGCTTAGAAAGCCGTGGCCTGGTGCATCCTAACAGCACAAACGTGTGAGCTGCAGCCTGCACCACCTTCGGCGAGGGCCAGCTCTGCTGCTCCAGCCTCCCCGACAGCTCGTGAATTCATTTCCCAGGCACCTAAACCTCCAGCCTCCGAACACGGCCAACAAACAGCCGTCCAGTCTGCGGACACGGAGGGGACCACCACGGCGCTGCCAGAGGGGCCGCCCTAGGGGTCGGTGCACACACCAGGTTTGTGACAGAGGGTGGAGGGTATCATCTGCATGCCCCAGCCCTTCAAACCCGCCCATCGCCCCCGGGCCCAGCAGCCTGAATGACCTCACTGATAGTCAGGCCTGTACTTCTCCTGGCAAAGACGTGCTCGGAACAGAAAACGAGAAGACACTTCCCGTGAGAGAGAAACGCCCTACAAGCTGAGGCACCAAGTGCCGGGTCAGGGGAGTAAGCAAGCCCGAGGGGGCCAAGGCAGGCCACCTGCTCCGCGTCTGACAGGGACACTGTGCATGGTCTGCGTTCATGTGGCCTGGTTTCCAGGACAGCTCAGCTAATTAGACTCCCAGCCTGTCGTTTCTACACACCCCTCGAGCCAACGGCCGGAGACCATGGTTCCCTCTGAGGTCCGCTCAGTACCACCCCTTCTCTCCAGAGCCACTCAGGCCTGCGGGGTCCATGGGGATCACCCTCCCCCACCAACTGCCCTCAGGCCCAGAGAGCTGAGAGGATTGGGGGCGGGGTGGGGGGGGGAACAAGAGACTGAGATGAGCACCACAAACATAGCCCGGAGGCAGTACACTTATAACCGCCCATGGCAACACGCAGGTGGCCCGTCTCCAGAGTCCAGGTGACATTCTGCCCAACCCCACTCTAAAAATAGAGTTCTCTGTCCCAAAACAGAAGCTGAGCTGGGGCGGTGGGTAGAGCCACCTGGCTTTATACCTATGTCTCCTAAAAAACCCAGAGGTGGCCCAGGAAGGCCTCACCAGGAGAAAGGGAGTCATCGTAGATCTGTCTGGGGACAGATCACCTACCTGGGAGAATGCAGTGACGGCAGAGGATAGAAAAATGTGCTGCAGAGTTTGCAGTCTGCCCCCTCTGCTCAGCGCTGTTCTGTCTGTCCCCAGCAGGAGCCAGACGGCCCATCGGCCCCAGTCGAGCCGGCCAGCATCGGGGCCAGGCGCCTGGACAAATTCGTAGACAGGGTGGACCGGCCCCAGTGTCTGCACTGTTTAGAGTGTCAGCACGGGCTTGACCAAGGAGGCAGAAAGCCCACGACTCTTCACGGCAGCACTTTTGCTTCGAGAGCTAAGAATCTGCCCTCTGTGGAGTTGAGCCTCTGAAAATACAAGGATGGAGAGGACGCCACAGCTGCTCTCGAAGTTCATGGTCTCGTGGGAAAACCACAGATGTGGCCAGATGGTAAGGTTTCTAGCCGAAGATGAAGTTAGAAGGGTAAGCTGCGGCTGGACTGCGAAGGGCTTTCTGTGCCACGTCAAAGTGCTTGGATTATATCTCTACATCTGTGACCTGTAGATCTGGTGGGTGGCAAACGATGACCCATATGATGAAGGAAGAAAATATTTAAATGTCCACATATCTATTCTTATATAATTAAATACAAAATAAAATATGCTTTATGAATATTCACTATCAGCAATGACTTTCATGCCCTCGCTTGGTCTGCTCATTGACGATCGCAGGTCATCGAGGGTCTTTGGGGATCACAGGGGAACAGGGGACATTGGCTGACAGTGGCAACTTCATTTCTGGGTTCCCTCTCAGCACCATGTGACCAACTATGGATGAGTCTAGGTAAGTGGAATTACAGAGAGTATCTAGTTTATAACTAAACTAATCAGCCCCCAAACGGTCTTCTTTTTTCTTAAAAAGAAGACACGGGTTGAAGTAATAATGCACATGGGTAGAAGTAAAAATGAACAACAAGGAAAGGGCAGGCCTGACGAGTTGAGTCAGCCACACTGCAAGAGAAAACAATGACAATATAATCAGATCTCGTGAGTCAGCCAAAAACTTTTTAAATTACCAAGAAGACTATTTAAAATGTAGCTTCGCGTTTACTGTTGGTAATGAGGACCCTAATCCTAAGTGTTAATGGTGCCTGAGATAAGAGCTAGAACAGTAATGCAGCCACGGCAATTAACAAGACATTTAAAAATACTGTTTACATTCATTATCTTTACATTGTTATGCACACTTTATAATGAGCAGACCGAGCTGGTACTGTAAAGTGTATAAAAGACAAATGAACGAGTGCATCCGCTGAGAATGAAGACTCGACACGCCCCATCGCTCACAGCGGGCAATCGAACGTCTTGAAGTCACTGTTCAAAACGATGCAACCCAGAGCTGGCCCTGATCCCTGGCCAGACACCCCTGCACTTCCAGGGGACTCCTCTGTGCACAACGAGAGGGAGAAGGTTAAAACGGAAGGCTGGCATCTCCATCTTCACAACTTTGTCAAAGACCGTCCCAAAGCGTAAGCCCTGTGGGTTGAAGCAGACTGCTTCTTCCTGGCCGTGGCCACGGGGCCGGAGAAGAAACACGCCCAGCGGACGCCAGCTCTGCACCTCGCGAAGATCCTGGGAATTCACGGCAGTGCCACTCACTCACATAAAGGAGGTGTACCACGTGCTTTGTTTAATGCTAACTCTTTATTTTAATGTGTATTTGAAGAATGCTAATTTTCCATTCGTGGTAGTGGTTTTCTTTTCAAATCTGCGAAGTTAAAGTTTACGTGAATTTTATATGAGTTGATGTTAACATATTAAGCAAATAATTCAGCAGAGTGCAGATCTGTATGTCAAAAAATTGGAGAGGTGAGATGTAAAGGACACAGATAAGGAAACACCGGATTAGATGACCTTTATTGACCTTTATCTAGTGCCGGGTCTGGCACTTTGATTATTCGTATCTCATACAGATATAAACTAAAATATTGTAAAGCCTTTATAGCAAATAACAGGAGGTAAACAAGTAAGTTTCTGTTCAGATTTTGCCCCGTGTCTTTGTCCTATAAAAAAAATGCCATAGACTGTGTGGCTTAAACAACAAACATTTGTTTCTCACAGTTCTGGAGGCTGGAGGGTCCAAGGTCAAGGTGCCGGCAGCTTCAGTGTTGGGTGAGGGCTTCCTGGTTCTTTCTGCTGTTTCTCCCCCTGGTGGAAGGGGCAAGGGAGCTCCCTGGGGCCTCCTCTATACAGGCGCTAATCCCACTGATGAGGGCTCCATCCTTATGACCTCATCGCCTCCCAAAGGCCCACCTCCTAACACCGTCACACTGGGGGTTACGGCTCCACACACACAGTTGGGGGACACAAACATTCAGTCCATAGCACTTGGTCTCTGGCTCCTGATTAAAGATGAACACATGCAAATCAAAAGATGATGAATGAGGTGGCTCTTTGTGGTGACTGCTTCTGCCGCCTGGAGGCAGGGCCCCTGACCCCTGACCCCCAAGGCCCTCAGAGGCCCCCTCCTGAAGACTCCCACAATCTCTGGGCAGGTTTTTGTTTCTTTTTTCAGAAGAATGTGGGGAGAAGGGGTGAGGGGAGGGGGGGCACTGGTTCATTTGTTGTTTTCACAAAGGACATTCTCTGCTATGTGGCTGTAGAATCTATTATAGAAAAAAAAATTGACCAAATCCCGGGAAAGAGAGTGATGAGCAAAACAGGCTAATAAATACAGGGGCTTGAAGCTCCATCTATCATCTCCAGGCAGAATTGTGCAGGTTTGGTGCCCCCTGCTGTTCCTTTCCTGTCTGTGTTCTGCGTTCTGCGTTCTGTTTCCTGTGTTCCCTGTCCTGTGTCCCTTGTATCCTGTATCCCCTTTGTCCTGTGTTCCTTGTGTTACCGGCATCCCTCATGTGCTGCATTCTATATTTCGTGTGTCCTGTGTTTTGTGCTCCCCCTGTCCTGCCCCGTGTCCCTGCATTCTGTATCCTGTGTCCTCTGTTTCTTGTGTCCTCTCTGCCCTGTACTGTGTTCTCTCTTGTGTCCTGTGTTTCCCACATTCTGCCAAAGATGAACACCATGACCACGGTGGGCAGAGGGGATCACTGAGAAATGAGCATTTACCTGTGCAGTGAGGGCACAGTCTTTCAAAAATGTCCCTGAAACATCGCCACTGTAAACCCAGGACTGTTAAGAAAATCCAGAGCAGTGAGGTGGCTCTGTATCCCCCTCCTCACCACTACATCTGGTTACCGTGGGACCTGAAGAGACAACGGCAGAACCTGGCATGTGTCCTCAGCTACACTGTCCCAGGGTCACCTGGGTGTACTGAGAATATAATTACTTTTGTACCGGCCCTGAAGTGAGGCTGAGAGCACAGGACACAGGACAACCACTTCTTCAAGAAACAGGAGCTTTCTACACTGAGCTAGGAGGCACCATAAATAATACAAAGGGTATTTAACACTGGCTAAGGGCGGGGCCCCGTCTCAAAGGGCTTTCCATCTAGGGAAAAAAAGAGACAAAAACATAAATGGTTAAATAATAGTGGTTACCATTTATGGAGCCAGTCACTACACCACTGTCTCCAGTGCTAACAACGACAGTGTAAAGTAATCACTGCCAGGTTACGGATGGGGAAACCGAGGCTCAAAGTGGCAAAGGGACATAGGCTAGAGGTGCTCGAGGCAGGTCTCAAACCCTAGTCTGCCTGGCTCAACCCCATGCTCTGTGCACGCACATCCTTCTACGGCCTGGTTCTGGTGTGCACCAGGGGACTGCAGCCAGCCACGCAGCCACGCACAGCCTCAGTGTCACAGACAGGGCGGCACAGACCCACAACAGTGTCACCCCCGGGGTTAGAGGAAGGCAAACGAGTGGGACGGGGATATACAAATGTTTCGTTTCTTTTATGATAAAAACGAACAAGCTTTAAAACCCACATATAAGTCACGGTGTGTTGTTAGATAAAAATATTTTTAAACGCTAATAAACTGTTCATTGCCAAAAAAAGGTCAATATTTGTTCATTCTGGTTGGTGGGCACATGGCTGTTCTTTGTAGCTGTACAGCTCCATATTGTAAAAGAACTTTCCTAAAGAATATTTTGGAATAAGAAAAAAAGAAACTGGAATGAAATAAGTCTCCTCCAAGAATGTGAACATGGAGACCGCTCTGCCCACTTCACAGCCACATATGAGCCCGCAAACCCGCGGGTTCAGACGGCGGGGAAACAGCCAGCTATTTGCACAGAGGCCCTGGGGACCTCTGAGCACTCCACAAACACAAATTAATTGCACCTCCTGTCACCTTCTAAAAGACAGAGGAGTGTTCTACAGATTGTTAAGTAGAGTCTGGGGAAAATGAAGTGTCTCGTCTAACATCACACCGTGAGTTATAGACGGAACGGGGGCTAGCGAGCCAGGGACCTGACGAGCAGCCCTGTGGCCTAACCACGGCTGTGACGGCACCGCTAACAAAGAGGGAACCTAGAGCCTCGGCCACCCCGTTCTGTTCCTGATGTGTCAGAATGTCCCATGCCTTTAAGGAGCAGCCCATACTGACAGGTCGGCCTCCCCTTCTGCCCATCAAGCCTCATCTGAAAATATCCTGCCACACATAAATAGAGACCTTTTTCAGGGACAGCCCAAACCACATCCTCTGGCTTCCATTGCACATATCCAGCGAGGCTTTTTTAAGCACTAGGACTACGGTGAAATGCAACAGCTCCCCTTCTCCATTCCCCTCGCCCCCTCTCAGCAAACAGGACCTGGAAGGACAGGGACCTGGGGAGGCAGAGTCCCTGCACGGCCAGTACAGAGCCCGCTGGCTCCAGACCCTGCTTCGGAGGAAGCAGTCACCTTCTCTGGTCGCCAATCCTAGAACCGCTTCCTCTCATGGTCCTCTCACCTTTGTGTCTGAGCCCCACAGCACCAAGGGGAGGGACCAGCCAGGATGCTACGAAGGTTCTAGTCCTCATCATCTGGTGGTACCTCCATCCTCAGCCTCTAACTGTCCCTGGTGGCTCCCGGCTGCTGACTGTAATTGTTGTGAACCACAAATCTGACCACGTCGGACCCCCACTGAAAGCTCTCTGCCTTCCCACCGGCCACCGGCTGACGATGAAGCCTAACCACTTTGCACAGGCCAGGCGGCCACCTCCGGACCCTCGCCCCTCTGATCCCCCTTCCAGGAAGCAGAGCCCCCCACTCCCGGGACAGTTCCTCATGGAGCGTCCATAGAACTCCGAGTCAGCCAGGAAGGAGTCCGCGTTCAGTCATCAAGTTCACACGAGGCCAAAGGACGAGGGCAGGGCAAGCAGCAAAGCCTAGAGTTATGGCTGCAGGAGCCGAGAGAAGCAGGTTTAGGAAAGCAAGGCCTGAGCCCAGGACTCAGCGGGTGACCCGCCTTCTCCATGCCTCCTGCAGCCAGAGGCAGAGAAGGCTTCGGGAGGAGACAGCAACACCCTCCCAGGCCCCTCTCCCATGCCGAGTGAGCTGGGCTGGCCACCAGAAGACACTGGCACAGTCCTCCGAAGCTCTGAGGATGGGACAAGGCCTCAGGACACTCCTCAGGCCCCGGCAGGCCAGGCTGAGGAGCCGTGACAGCTCCAGCTCTCAGGGGGTCCTGGACGAGGGCAGCACAGTAGCACCCAGAGCCTGAGTTTGGGGTTCATCTCCTGGCCAGGAGGGAGCCATGGAGAACCTCCCCTGGGGAGTGAGACCATCAGTGGGGTTTGTAAGAAGACCACTCTGGCAGCTGGTCGGAGACAGGGAGGCCACCTGAGAGATGATGACAAGAGCCGAAATGTGGCCGGGGCGCATGGGTCAGGGAGAAGGGGCCGTATGCAGTTTGGTGCTGGGTCGACAGTGAGGGCTGAGGATGAGCGAGGGGCCACAGCAGGCAGCGGAAGGCAGCAGAGCACTCACGGCCCACAGACCAGCAGTGATCGGGTGACCATTTACATGAGATCTGCCCAGGAGTGGGCAGTGTGGGCTTCTCTGACTCATTTGCCCCTAGGTTTTGCTCAGATGCCTAGTTTTACTACTAAACTGTAGGCTACTTTACAATGAAAAATCTTTATTTATCTTTGAACCCCTAGGGCCTAACAATGTACCTCGCATACAATAAGTGTTTCATAAATAAGGCCAGGGAGTTACTGGCTAGAATACAGGAGTGTATGTAAAGTTAGTGGGAGAAGCTAGGAGGGAGAGTGTCCCCACGTTCTAAAGGATGTTGAATTAAGGGTGTATACAGTTATTTGCATATTTGATACTGTAATGGGGAGTCACTGACGTTGTATGAGAAGGGTCATGTGATCAGAGCTGTGCTTAGGAAAACTACACTAGCCAAGATGTGTTTAATGGGTGAGAGCAGGGACGAACAGTCAGAGAGCTACAGCAACAGTTTGTCATCAAAAGCTCCTGCAGAAAGTGTCACTAATGGTCCGTGGTCCCATGCTGCAGAGTGCAAGCTACGCCGCTGAGCATTAAACTGAAAATCCCATCTCAGGAATCCCAATTAAGACAGACAGAAATACAGTACAAGATCCAAATGGTTTGTTCTGTCTGTGCTCCTTCAAATTCCAAAAGCGTTTACAACTGTCCCTGGGTCTGAGCCTGCGCCCCGCTTTGAGTTTGAAGAGGCCCACATCTGGCTTTAGAGGCCAGTGTCTAAAAAGAAACATATCTGGGGAACTGGAAAGAAAGAAAACGCTTGGGTTTGGGGAGAAGGGTGGAAGACGTGTTTTCTCTCAAACTCTTCTAGCTTCTATTTTGTAAAACTCTCCATTTCAGGGCTGGAGTCTCTCAATGCTTCATATAACAGAAAACAGGAACGTAAAATGGAAATGCCCCCATTTGTTTCTGTGGTTTGGCAGACGGCTCTGTCCTTCCGGAAAATGGACTTTGCTTTCAGAGAGAAAAGCCCGTAAAACAACGAGGAGTCGTCCAGGTTATGCAGAAATAATTCACCCCAGGCGCACGGGCACCAGACGCTACAGCAGGCCCCCGAAGTACGTCTCGTCCTTTGGTTATGAGGTTGATGACACACTGTAGGGACTTAACTCTTGTTTATATCTACTACCCCATGGTAAAGCTGGCTTTATTATACTTCATTTCGCTTAAAGTTGCAGAAACTGTCAACAACGTTACGTGAGAACTTACCGTACGTGGGAAACCAACAGCATCCCCCAGCAGGGGCCGTGCCTTGTTCCTCCTCGTGTAGCCACAGTGTGTCGTCACACGCGGACTAAACGTGCATGTCTATAGAACCAGTATAAAGGCGTAAGTATAAACTGGTCCCTCACACTGGTAAGCCTGCGAGGAGTCTGCAGTTCAGTACGAATCCAAGTGGAAAAGCAGATGGTACCCGCTTGACAACAGAGCAGGGATGAGGGAAGGAGAGTCAGGGGTTTAGGATGTGTTACACTCAAAGCCTTTTGGCTTAACGATGGGTCCTAGTTGACAAATCAGGCTGCAGTATCTAACATTATGGGGATCCATATACCAGAGAAAGATCAAACATATATGTATATTTGACAAACACTTCTATAGAATTTATTATATGCCAGCCACTATTTTAATCACTTTTAAATTATTAACTCATTTAATACTCCCAACAAACCCAGAAGACAGGTACTATTATTATCTTCATTTACAAATGAGAAAATGGAAGCACAGAGAACATTTGAGCTGCCCAGGGCTGCCCCATCCGTCTGGATCCAAATTCTGTGTGCCGACGGCGATGCCAGGCCTCACATACCCGCTCCTTCCTGGGCTGCTACATCAGTGCTCTGCCTGATTTACAACTGTCTGGAGTGATAAGCACTGGATATGTTTTGAAAATTGGCGCATCCTTTGCTTTAGGAATAAGAGTACTTATCATGTAGATATTACACTTGTTGTGAATTAAAACGTGATTATTTTCTCCCTAGTCCGATGCTGGGCACAGTCTGATTGCTTAATACATGTAAAATTCCAGCACAGACAATTGCTAAACATGGCAGCTTGTTGGCTCCCCTTCCCATCTCGCATTGTGATGCAATAGAGCCAACTCAGGTTTCACCTCAGGGAAGGCCTTGGAAGTAGGGACCCGGCAATCCCCATCCTCATTCGTCCTTCCCCAACGCAAATGCCCCACGGAGTAACCCTCAGACCAAAACTCATCCACCGGGGTCAGAGTTCAAGCCTGCCAGCAGATTTGCTGCTGAGGGAGTCAGGGGGAGGGTGCTGCTGAGCAGGGCGCTCACGCCTGGCAGAGCAGAGGCCAACCCTGAAGGGAAAGGAGCAGAGGGAGCAAAGACGGAATGTGCTAGCTTCAGACCTCCGCCTGAAGTGTTTCACATTCCACCGTCCTTGGACAAGGAGCAGTGGCCGCGTGGAGGGGGTGCATGTGTGTGCAAGGAGCGGGCGTGCGGCCCCAGTCCTGCTGACTCACGCCAGCGGCGCTCCACGGCTGAGTTTTTGGTTGTTTACGATCCAGCTGCCTTTGTCACAAAGGAATTTCCTTCCCAAAAGATTGGCTAGTTCCTAAAGATGCATTCCCAAAAGATCATCAGAGTTCAAAATTCTACGAACCTATACTCCTCAAAATGAGAATAATGCCCATGGACCTTGGGCAGCAAAATCTGTTCACCTGGGGGCAGGAGAGTGTCCCCTAGGAGAGTGGCAAACAAGATTAAGCCTTTAAGCCCATCATTTCAAGAGAAATAACCAGACTTTTAGCACAATGAGTCGCTGGGACAAAGTACCACTTCCAGTTAAAGCTCTGTCCTGTTCAAAGTGCTGTGGGCCTCCAGATGCTTTGTTTGTTTTGTTTAAACACCTCCAGGTTTTCGTAATCAACTGATGACAATTTACCAACTTCGTTGAACACCGGGAGTTTTACTGGTGTCCGTGTAACCAGTAAATGAAAGTAAAGTTCGGAATCTGTCCTGCACGGACAGTGCGACTGAAAAGCACAAACCACATAAACAAGACGAAACGAGACCCTGGCGTCAAACAGACCTGATTTGATTCCTAAACCTGGAAAGCTGTGTGATCTTGCTTAAGTTGCTCAGCCATTTTGAACCCGAGTTTTCTCACTGGTAAAATGGGGATGGTTAAACCTGCCCTAGGGATTCGACGACCTTGAGCAAGTGAAACGAGGTAACACGCCAAAGTGCCCAGCACCACGCCACATACGTAGCAGACGTTTCTCTTCCCTGTAAAAATACAGAGAAACAATATGTCATCACCGTGAAGGAGCATCATTCTGCAGATTTACGGATGAGTCAACCAAAATGGGGGGAAATGTGTTCAAGGTATTTATCGAGTACCCAATGCATGTACGCCACAATTCGTGATCTGGAAAGAAAACAGAAGACACGGCCTGCTGATAAAGAGCTCACACTCCAACGGGGAGGCAAAATGCTCCCACGAGACACTCGGCAGCACACACGTCGTAACGAAGCCCTGTTGAGAACGTACAAGGGCTGGAGCATCGCACTGGCCACTTCAGGCAGAGGCTGTCATCTGATCCTCTTCACCACCCAGTGGAGTCGTTCCTGTTATTCCCCATTTTTAAAATGAGGAAAGTGAGGCTCAGCAAGGTCCAGTGACTTATCCCAGGCCACGGAACTCATATGTGGGCTCTGAACTCAAGTGATCGAATCTATAAACACTGGCATGGCACGATGGGTGGAGGGAGGAGGGTCACAACTACGTCTTGGGAGAACTCAGAGGAAGATGAAGGTAGAGTTGGACGAGTGACACAAGTTCTGGCAGAACTGAATTGGGCCCTAAAGAACAAAAGGGATTTGGACTGGCCGAGGGGAGGAGAGAGGAGGCAGAGTGAGGAACTCTGGGCAGGAGCCTCCGCTGAAGGGGAAGACACCACGGCAAGAAAGCGGGAACTTTCTTAGCGGGGAAGGAAACTAGAAGGGGAATCTTTTACAAACTGCAGCTTGGAACCCAGAATCTCAACTGGCCTGCATCAGAATGATGTCCCACATTTTTAAAGAATGCATCGTAGTTTACAAAACGCTTACACGAAATTTTCCCACTCAGGGATGACACGAGGTGACATTCATTGAGCAACTTGTAATAAAGCAGGCACTGAACTAAGCTCATTCCAGCCTCAACATGACCCTACAGAGTAGGCTCCAGAACTGCCTCTCCCAGACGAGAAAACGGAGGCCGGGTCAGCTGACATGTGGCCAGGGCAGGGCGTGAACCCGGATCTAACTCCGGAAGGCATCTCTCCACACCACAGAGCCCTCAAAACAACCTATGTGGTAAGCAGGCCAAGTACTACGAGCATTTTTCAGATGAAGACACTGAGTCTCGGAGAGAGCAAGGAACTTGAGTAAATTCATTCAGCTAATAACCAAAGCAGGTTTTGTGGCAGCTACTCCACAACTACCCCTCCCCCAACCAGGACAGGCCGCCCTGGACCCTCCCCTCCCTCCCTCCTGTGACTGGATGGACAATGGACTGCTCCTAAAGAAGGGGCGCCCCTTGGCCCTCCCAGGAGTGGGGAGTCTCTCGGGGCTCCCTGAGCCCCGCCCTCCCGGAGCTGGCTGCCGTGCCTGCTGGGCCGGGCCTGTTATTTCGCAGTCGCTGGCACTCTCGCTGAGGCCTCTGCCAGAGGGCTGGGCTGGTTTTCCTGTCTATCTCCTCTCCAGCAGCTGTGTTTTCAACAGGGAGAGTCTCCGGGTGCCTCTCCTCGGGGGAGGACCCACTCCAACCCGCCTTATTAAATGCCAGGCTCCCGTGCGTGCTGCTCAGGGTTGTGCGAGGCTAAGATTACGGGGGTGGACCCCAAGGCTCCGGCCGGGCTCTCAACGGGACAACCTCCTCACACAAGCCTGTGCCCTTTGCGGGCCGGGAGGCCTAGGCTGTGAACCCCAGCACCGGGAGACCCCGTGGGGGTTCTGGACGGGGCCAGCCTCCCCGCTGTGGAGACCACAGGCTTTGTCAGGGTAGGGGCCTGAAACTCAAGGAGGAAGGAGGTGAAGAGGAGGAGGGAGACAGAGACAAAGGGGATGAAGAAACACAGGAAGACAAGACAAAGGAGTGAAGGGCCAAAGCAGGAGAACGCCCTGCCAGGCCCGGCTTTCCGACAGGCATGAAGTCCACGTCTCAGACCCCGCTTAACAAGTGTTAACGTTAGTTACACAAAACCAATTTTACATAAACGTGTACATGATGCACTAAGCTGTAGACTGGCTTTTAATATAAAATAAAGACCATCTTCTTGCATGTCCTCCTCCCGGGAGGGTGGTGACCTCGTCCCTGCAGGAGTGTCCCCGGCGTCCTGCACCTGGGCTCTCTGGGGAAAGCGGTGTGCCTCAGGACAGGTGCGCGTTCGTCCCGTTTCTCCGGTGGGCACCCAGGCGTCCCCGCCGTCCCCACCCTCCTCCCCCCTCGCCCTCCGCAGTTCCAGTCCCTTCATCTCCGCCCCACCCCACTCAGCCCATCGCTCACACATTTTCATCCTCCATCTCGCCCTCCCCTCCACCTCTGCCTCTCTGGCTGTGTTCCTTGCCATTCGCATGGTTTTTAAATCCACCCCTGCCTTTCAGCGGTTAGAGAAGGGATAAAAGCTTTCCTTTATGTTTGCCAGTGTTTAAATTGCTTCTGAAAACACCCAGTGGTAAAGACTGAAACGGGGACAGTCTTTTTCAACCAGTTTATAAAGAACTTAGCAGGGCATACAGGCAGGGTGCTCGGTAATTACTGGTCCCATTTGCTGTCCCGCCCCTCCCTTAACGCCTCTAGAGGAACACTGAGCCACTTCGCCAGGCCAGGCTCTCTGGACCAGAGAGAGGCCGCCCCCGCCCCCCCCCACCCCAGTTCTCTCACACCAGGAGTCTCTGGAAGCAAAGTGAGGTCAAAGGCTATGAAGAAATGGGCGAGGGAGCCTCCAGGAAGAAGGCTGACATCTCCTGCAACACACCCGCCTGTCAGGAGGCCTCGTCCTGCCTCCTGGGCCCTCCTCCTGCCTCCCTGCGGGCCGCGCGCAGCCCATGCAGCGAGATACCCTCCGTGGCCGCTGCATCCACACGGCCGCAGCCTCAGCACGTGCTACCTGGGCAGATGCTCACTCGGGCCTCTATCTACATTACGTCTAGTAAAATGGATCGACTTCCTCAGTTTCTGAGGACTCCCAGGGGACAAGGGCCACAGTCTCTGTGTGCCATGCTCAGCAGCACTCTGCCCACAGAGCTTTCCAGAAGGAAGACTCTCTTCTGAACCATCCTGAACAGGCCCGGAGGCGCCCCCACCTTCCTGCCCTCCCGACACCCCTCAACACTGTCCCCCCAGCTTCTCAGGCCTCCAGTTCGTGTGCCCCTCTACACTTCTTCCCCCAATTTGAGTCACCTCCCACGAGGACTCATCTTCCAGGAAATTATCCCTTTGCAGACAGATTTCAGTATAAAACGTGATAATGCTTAAGAACGTAAACTTTGGAGTAAAAAACAATCTAGTTTCAAGTCTACACTACGGTCTGTTGACTACACGGCCTCGCACCGCTCTCTATACCGAGCCCTCACGTGTACTCTGGGAAGGATGCTAGTATCCATCAGGGTGCTGCTGCCCAGACAGGACAGATTAAATAAATGATGCAAGAAGAGTTCTTAATGAAGTGCCTTCCCCCAGGAAGCTCTCAGTGATTTTGTCATTACTCACCACCAGTAACTCAATACTCTTAAGCCCCTGCTATGAGCAAAGTCTGAATCCCCAACCTTCAGTGTCTTCCTGTTCAAGGGAGGAATCAGATGAATAAACAGAATTGGATATAATGCCTTATATCCAATTTCTTTTATATATATATATATATATATATATATATATATATAATATTTATTATATTTATTTATTTATTGACAGAGAGGTAGAGAGAGGAAGGGAGGGAGAAAGGGGGAGCAAAAGAGAGAGACAGAGACAGAGTGATCTTTGCCCTTTGTCCCCTGGTCCCTACTACTGTTTGGTCTTGGACCCTGACACAGAGCTCTTAAAACCCACCTGACTTCCTGAGTGAGAGGCGTGTCCAAACAGAGCTCGTAAAACCTTTGGCATTTCCTGGGTGATGACGTTTGTTGTAATGGCGGTGACTCCTGGGGGGCTCCTGGGTGGGGGCTGGGCACCAGAAGGGCTAAGTCACAAGCCAGTAACTTTCAGCCTCCCACTCATTCTCTGGAGAGTGGAGAGGGCCTGGAGATCAAGTTAAGGATCGATCATGCCTACGTGATGAAGCCTCAGTGAAAATCCCTAAAGAATGAGGTTGGAAGAGCCTCTAGGTTGAACACATCCATATGCCAGGAGGATGGTACACCCCAACTCCATGGGGACAGAAGCTCCTGGGCTCAGAAATATTTTGGACCTTTTCCTATGTACCTCTTTACCTGGCTATTCATCTGTACCCCTTCCTACATCCTTTGTAATAAACCAGTAAACATCACTATGTGTTTCTGTGAATTCTATGAGCCATTCTAGCAAATTATTGAACCCAAGGAGGGGGTTGTGGGAACCCCAATTAATCGTTAGTTGGTCAGAAGTACAAGTGACAACCAGACACTTGCAATTGGCATGTGAAGTAGACAGTCTATGGGTCTGAGCCTTTAACTTGTGGCATCTGATGCTAACTCCAGGTAGTGTCAGAACTAAACTGTAGGACACCCAGCTGGTGTCAGAGAAACTGGTCAGTCAGTGTGTGTGTGGGGGGGGGGGGGTGGGATCCGGTGTCAGAAGTATTGTGAGTGTGAGAGTAAAGGAAAACATAGCACGTTTTCCCTAGACAAATGCGAAGCAGAATTAATAAATGCAGTTACACGTGAGATGGAAGCACGCTGCACCCTGAGGAGTAGGGGGAGAGAAGGAGTCATCTTCCAGGAGGCTAGAAGAGACACAGCAGGAGGGTGGCACCTGAGCAAGGCTTTGGAGACTGAGTAAGACTGTGATCGGCAGAAAGAAGTGGTACATTCCAGGAAGCAGCAGGAGGGAAGACATGGAAGTGTAAAGGTGCAAGGGATGTGGAGTGAACGAGATCTGGATGCGCCCTTGGCTTCCAGCCCTCCTCCCTCCCTCCCTCCTCCCTCATCCCTCGTCCCTCGTTCCTCGTTCCTCTTCCCTCCTCCCTCCTTCCTTCTTCCTCCTTCCTCCTCCCTCCTTCCCAACAGCCCTATGTCCATTTAGGTATCAGCTTAGCTCTGGGGAAACTCTTGATGGAAGAGAGAACCCTGCAGCAGGCAACAAGTCAGCACATCCCACTGGCCACAGAGATTAGTGCAGGGGTAGACACATAGGACATAAACAAGTCTAATCAGATTGAAGATGGATTAGGAATGCTGGGGCAAAGACCTTCTCTCTTTCTTCAGAGACATGAACAAAGAAGCCCAAAGCCCAGGAGTTGCTGGTAACCATCTTGGGACCATGAGAATCAGACAGGAAGAAACTGAGTCCTTGGGGGAAATTGTTGAGCTGCTGGATCAAGCCTAGCCTGAAGCTGAACCCGACAACTTTTCTGACCCAGGAGCAAATAAATAAACCCCTGTATTGTATAAGCTAATTTGAGCTAAGCTTTTCAGTTTCTTAATGTTCAAGAAATTACCTCAATCATGTATAGCAGGAATTGTGGGTACATAAAGGGTTATAAAGTCATTAAAACCAGAAAGGACTAGTGGGTAAATCCTGAGAGCTTTTCCTCACCCCATGCTAAGGTGCTGGACTTCATGTACACAGTGGGGACACCTAACGAAAACTCTTGAGGGAGGTAGTGTGACGTAATCTGTTTTAGGAAATTCACTCTGATGGTAGGATGAATGATAAACTGGAAGAGAGATTAGAAGCAAAAACAAACAAACAAAAAAAGTAATTAGTAATGAGTCTGGGAAAAGGGCATTTTATCAAGTATCCCCAGACGTCCACATTGCCGGAAGTGGAGCGGGGCAGGGCGGGCAAAGATGCTCCCGAGGCAATGTCTACTCTTATCAGTGCCGAAGGCCTTGCCTTGGCCCTCAAGAGCCTGGCGAGTCCAAATCCTAATGTTGCAATACCTCAGAAGGCTATCCAGTTCTCAGAAGTTTCAAAACACAGGAAAAGTTTTTATTTTAAAGTCTCAAAGTTCATTTTAATTTACTTATATTTTTTAAACTAATACCACTTTTTAAGGGTGGAGCAAATAATGTACCCCCAAAACAACAAGCTATGACAAAGTGTCTCCACTCCCAAAAGTTTGTGAAGCACTCCCCTAAATCCTCATCTCCCAGCTCCCCTCCCTGGGGAAAGAACCCATCACTCATGGGTTTCCAGGCCCCTGGGCAGCTAGCTGCCTCTGTGCTAGAACCTTCTAGAGAACTGTGGACACAGTAAGGGGCCTCCAGAGCTCACGTGGCTCCATCCCTTACACCCACGAGAAAATGCTAATCTCTCCTGGAGCAATGGAAGCATCTTCATTTTCTCTCACTGCGTCCAGAGAAAGCGCTCCGGCCCCGCTGCCCTTGCTGTCCCTCCCGTCCCCCCTGGCCCAGCCCTGCCTGGGGCTGATTATGCCAGGGCAGTGAGGCTTCCACACCCCCACATCTCACCCCGGCCCCACAGCTTCCTCCCCTGTGCTGCACCAGCGCTTGATAACCTGGCTGCTCCCCTTCTGACTTTCCTCCAGTCTTTCCCACAGGCAGACTGCCACCTGCGTTCCAAACCGACTGCTTGATTTACATAATTCCAATAGCTTCCACTGCCAGCTTCCTGTTTTTGTAAACTCCTGTACAATTTTTTTCATTTCATAAAAAAAAAACAAGGGCCCTGGCTCATAACCACCCGCTACCAACCTCGAACCTCTCTGCCCCAAAGGAGACAGGGAAGCGTCTATGTGATGATTTCCCTTCTTCTTTTAGAAACAGAAGCTTAAAAAACACCCAGTGGTTTCCAACCCAGAGAGCTTCATGCAAGCTTTGGACTTCACTGGTTGCTGGCTTCCTGTTCGAAGAAAGAAGTTTCAAGCTGAGTCAGAGAGCCAGGCCCAGCAGTGATTCATTAGTGTTGCTAATGACACCCCTGCCACCACCAACCACTGTCAACACTGCTTCTGCTGGGGCCTCCATGTGAGCCTAACCCTAGGAGAGCAAGAAACTGAAGCTCTTTTCCTAATTTTCTCTTCCAGATGGGGCAGCAGTAGCAGCAGTAAGCACAGGCCCAGCAAGGCTGGCCTTGGGATAAGCTGACCAGATGGGCCCTGAATCCGGCGACTTCAGGGATGCCCAGGAAGGCCCTGCTGCTTCAAAATAACTTCCCACTCTCCCGCCCTCCCGCTCCACAGGGCCTGCAGACTCCTCCTCCCTCTGTGCTTTTTTGGTCTTCCTGAAAGATACAAATATAGCTTAAACAGGCCACTCACACCCTAATATGATTAATGTGATGAGCTCACTTTGGAAAACAGTAATCACTTGAGAGAAGCAGATGCAAGAGACGCATAAACGATAACCCAAAGTCGACCGGGCCAGAAAGGAGGGGCCGGGGAGAGACGCCGACGTCAACTACTTCTCGGCGTTTCCCAGGACCAGGCTGGGCCGCAGGGTCTGCAAAGGGGAAATCTCTCACCCTTCACCAGGGCTCTAGTCTGGGGATTTCTCCTGATTCCAGGATTCTCCCAAAGGGCCTCAAAAATAGCAACTCCCACAGAAGCTGCTTTATAAATGCATGGATGAAACAAGGGGGTTCCGAACCATGCCGTAACCAGGACGACAAAGAAAGGTTATAGCCTTCACACAGCTCCGTCTATCACGTGCACTGTCCTGTTTCACCCTTACAGCAACCTGGGAGATGCAGCTTCTCCTGATTCTACAGACGGAGGGTGAAGACGCCTCCACAAGGAACGCGACCCTGCTTTCCCGACCATAATAAATCACGGTATAAATGATTAACTCCTGGATTGGTTAAAAATCAGGATATTAGTCACATAACATCAATCACCATTTTAAAGTCTCAAAGTGGGTTTCAGTGGATTCGCCGTGTTGCGTGACCACCTTGACCACCTGATCCCAGGCACCCACAGCGCCCAAAAGGGCAGATGGCACAGTCGGCGCCCCAGCCTGCCCAGCCGGACGGGCCGGTCAGGGCCCCGCGCAGGTGGATGGCCGTGGGCGGAGGCCAGGAGGCAGGAAGGAGGAGGCCGCAAGCAGGAGCCTGAGGAAGCAGAAGTTCTGAGCTGCGAGGGAGGGAAGGCGCCTGCTCGACAGTGGTTGTGTCGGCGCAGATCAGACAGCAACAAACGCCACAGCTGGGAAGCCGAGGGCTGAGTGGCGGGACTTCCATGAGGTCGTGACAATTGTTACTTCCCGGATCCTGTTGCACTCCACGCCACGAGAGCACATCCTCCTGCCTGCCTGGTATCTCACCACCACCACCCCCCCACCCCGCAGAGAGCTCTTCAACGTCTCCGCCTGGACTGGGTGCGAACGAAAATTCTCCATTTTCCTCCTCTACGTCGCTCCTCTCCCCTCCCCTCCCCACTCCATCTGTGTTCTCCAAACTCATTTGGCCTTCTTTGATTTCTGTCCTAATCATCAGAAGGAAAAATATTTGCGGGGATTGGGGGGGAGTAACGATGCATGGTGACAGATGTTAACGAGACTTACCCTGGCGATCATTTCACAATAATACAAATATCGAATCATTATGTACACCTGAAACTAATAAAATGTTGTATGTCAATCATGCCTCAATCACCTAACAAAACAACAAAACAAAATGGAATTAATTTGTTCTTCAAGTATTTATTGCCCTGCCTGGGTGTCAAACTTCTTGCTAGGAGAATTTCGTGCACCAGAGAGTTTGCGAATGCTGAGCCCTCCACTAGGCATGCTGCTCCCCTCACCATTTCCCTGCACCCCTCTTCTCCCCAGCACTCGGACGCTCTTCACGGAGAATGCCCATGGCCCCTGGCACCGCAGCTCAGCAGCTCCGCTGCAGGGAGGACCCCTGGATTAGCGGTGCCTCTCTCCTAAGCTCGAAGGCCTGCATGAAGACAGCGTCTTACCACTGGTATAACACTGCACTGTGATCCCACTGGACTACACCCGCTGGACTAACGCTCCCCTAGGACAGAGACCCCGTCCACTTTGGTTCACTTTTGTATCCCCAGCTCCTAGCACTAAGCCTGACTCCCAGGCAGGGCAATAAATATTTAATGAACAAATTAATTCCATTTTGCTTTGTTGTTTTGTTCTGTTTAGTGATTAGGTGATTGAGGCATGATTGACATACAACATTTTATTAGTTTCAGGTGTACATAATGATTCGGTATTTGTATGATTGTGAAATGATCACCACGGTAAGTCTCATTAACATCCATCACCATACATAGTTTACCACCCTCCCCCAAATTTTTTTTGTGTGTGTGATGATTAGGACAGAATCTCTCAGAGCTCTCTAGGATCAAGTGGCTGCACAAAAGACCCTCTAAAGAACCACTGGAGTTAAGTTAGAGAAGCCAGTAGTCAGTGCTATCAAGCTGGTTACCACATTGCCTCAGCCACAAAGGTTTGGCAAGAATGCGGATTCAAAAATAGGGATTGCCAGGCAGTGGGCCTGACAAACCGGTCTACTCGATCATCCTCCCCCTTCTGCTTTCAAAATGTAGGCTGAAGGAGGATCCAGGTATGTGACACTGACAACTGCCAGACACACATTCTCTCAGCCCTCAGGTCTGAGAGCATCGGAAGGACACAGGGATAAACCAGGGGGGTTTGGCATGCTAGGAGGATGCGAGTGAAATCAGTTCATTCTAATCACCAGGGCTAGACAGCATTTCATGCGGCTCAGTGGTTTTTTAAATCCTGTGTGAAAATGATATGAGATCTAATTTTTCAAGGTCCTTTTAGTCAATTTTATCAATAAGGGGTGTGAAATACCAACACTGTTAATAAAATAACCTGAAACCCTATTACCACTGCTTGTGGCCCAACATCTGTGATGAGACATATTTCAAAATCGATCCTGGTGGCTTCTAGAAGACTGAAAGACATTACTACTGCTTTTGCAGTTAATATGAAGAACCACATCTGATTTTACATTGTCCTTTCTCGTCAGATCAATACAGTCAAGATTACTGTCTGTTAAAATGCTGCAGCACCGCAGCTAATTTGCATGGCGTTTGGGTTCTGTGACAATAATAAGCACACAGTAGTTTTAATGAAGGAACTCTGACCTGTGCAGGTTGAGGAGGACATGATGGCGGCTTTTCTAGGCACTTTGCAACTCACCTAAACACCTGGTTGAGAAAGCAAATAAGGAGTTGATTGCTTTCCTGGAAAAAAGATTCACTGGTTTTCCAGCCCATGTTTGCACATTACCACTCCCTGTGGAACAAGGGGATAACCTGGCTTCGGTTCAGCCTCTCTGTGGTTCTATCTCACTTAACACAATAGCTGGGTTCCTGAAAAAAAACCTGTGTGCATTTTATTTTTTTGTAAACAGTACCAGATTTGAAAGGCACTAAGGGAGCTTCCTATTGAAAAAGGCACTAAGGGAACTTCCTATTTAACGGAATTCTACAATAATATCAAAACTATGGCTACAAAGACTTGTTGGCAACATGAAAAATGCATATGATTCGATGATAAGAGGAAAAAGTCGGAATTAAATTGTGTGTATACAACAATTAAAATATTTAAATAACATATATATACATACGTATATTAAAATTTTGGAATAAAGTTTGTCAAAAATGATAATAGTTACATTAGGGTGTTGGAATATGGGTTATTTCTCATTCTGCTTTCCAAACTTTCTGGAACAATGCTTTTAATTTTAAAATGTAAATTAAAAAGAATTCTGTGATAAATCTTATTTTAAAATTTGAACCATTATTCAACTGTGCTATCAATCTGGACCTTTGCAATGATGAACTTCATTTAATTTGGTGCAAATCTGTATTTCAAAGGTTTTAAAAGCATTAAAATAAAATTTAAATTTATAGAATAACCCAGAAGTCAGTCAAAATTACGATGTAAAGAAGGAAAACACTGGTAAACTAGAAAAGGACTCTGTTTTTTCTGTATATAATTCCTGAAGCAATGTTTGTGCGCCAGGCAGGCCAGAACAGGAATCTCTCTCACCTTTGTGTTTTGTTCTGTGCTGGAAGCCATCCCTCTCTCTCCGCCCCTCCCCAGGTGTTTACTTTCCATTATTTTTGCTAACAGAAATCATACCCCTTCCTTGAGCCCTTGGGGCAGACTGAAACTACATTCAGAGAAATTCAGAGTAGCATCCAGTTCTCCCCACCCACCCGCAAAATATGTCCATAAACACACACGCGCACACACACACACACACGCTGGCAAACCTTTCAGATTTCAGAGTGCCAGGTAGGTTTCCCTAACCTTCTTGTTTGCTAGAGATAACTATAAAGGCCAAAAAATGTCTTGTAAACTTTCTTTGTGCTGTGCAAATATAAAATTCTCACATATCTATTACACGATCAGTCACCTACCCAACAATCTCTTTCATTATCCACCAGATCACAATTTATACACAAAGGCTCACCAAATAACTTTCAACAAATTGATTCCTTTAAAAATATAAAAAAGATTTTAATAAATATGTTTTATGCGATGAATAATGGGCCCTGGGGTCAAAGCCTGCACTTTCTAGGGAAACCACTGACTAAGACCTTACAAGTTGATTAGCCAGCTCACTCTCCTCCATTCTGATATTGTCAGACATGAAAATAAAACGGCCAAAGTCATTCGGCGTTGCCATCAGCTGATGTTGTCTTTCTCCTTACACTTGCCTAAAGGCCTCTGTTTTAAACTCAGAAAGAAAATTGAAGCCTTTGGAAGTAGCCTCAAAAAGATGCAGTTAACACCGTGGCAGGTACTCTTACCTGCTGACATTACGGCGACCTCACGCACGAAGGCAGATTTCCCAGCTGGAACCGCCAGCATTTCCACAGGCACCTGTCTGGTCTGTGTCAAGGAACTTAGTTGGGATTTCCAGAACTCCCAGCACGAAAACAGATGACTTCCTGAAAAGAGCCTGTTTAGCCCAAGATTCGGCATAATAAAAATTAATTTCCTGGGATTAAGTGAACCTATTTAACTGCGGTTAATGTTCTATTTTGAGTAGGTATATGAGAAAATATCCTTTCCTTTATGCTTTATCTCTCTCCATCAGTTTAACTGGACATACGTGTATAAACTGGAATAAAACATTCTTTAAGTGGTATGTTATTCCAACATCCATCCTTAGAATTCGGGGGGCGCGGGGGACTATGAAAATTCTTAGTATATATTTTGAACTAGGAAACTGAAAGAAAACTTAAAAATAGTGGTTCTTTAGCATATACTAACAAACTTTATCTACAAACTACCCCAGACAATGGTAACAATGGTTTAATATAATTCAAAATGCTTTTACTAAGTTCCTTTACTATTCATGGTCATGTAGTTACTGATTTTGGCTCAATTAAAAAAAAAAGATCCGTCCTCTTTCCTATAAGATTAAATTGGATAAAAATTTGCCAAAGAAGCAAGACACAAACCATGAGATATGCCAGTCGACTGCTGAGACCATGGACTGTGCTTCATAGGTTGAAGGGAAAGGCCTACAAACAACAGTGTGGTGGTAAGTGTTCGACAACCAGCTCGCCAAAGAAAAAAGCAGCACTGCTTTGTAGGCACTGCCAATTTCTGCAGTGTAAATATGCCTGTCATGGCCAATTTCAACATGGCATCCCGAACATGGAATTAGAAAGAGACACGCAACAGCACACCATTATAGAGTATGTCTGCCACAAAGATACGAATAACCTCAAGGGCGTGCATAACAATAAAATGTCATACAATGATTAGGAAGTTATAGGTTTAGAGCATTTATTACCACTGATTCAAATATATTTTATGTAATTATAAGTTATAAAGTTTAATTTCTAGTAATGGCTGTGTTTAACAAGCAGCTTACAAAATTCCTGCAAATTTAACAATCAGCTTTTGTTGGCCAGTATGAGCCGGTTCCAGAATACCAGTCCCAGAAAATTGTCCTGGAATCCATTCTATGAGTTACAGAATATCAACTTTACAGGTAATAAAGAATTTCCTAGCAAGTGAGGAAATTAGCAAATTTGAGGGTCTCAGAGAGAGGATACTGCAGGCAAACCTCAGCAAATTGGATGGTCCTTGTTCCTTAGCTCAGTAGATGAGCTAAAAAGGTAATAAAATCATTCTCATGCATAAGAGTAAGTTACAACTGCAGAGGACTTAAAAGTTAACTCTTAAATCAGAACTGCTCCAGTGTTATTAATATGTAACAAAAATGTCATTATTATTGACATCTCGTATACTATGTAAAATAAAATTGATTAAATAAAACGCAGCACCAAATGAGTTATATTAAATCAGAAAATCTCAAGACAATTTATGAAGTCAAATCTGCATGTTAGATTGGGACTTGACAACAAAGAGAGCGACTGTGAAAACACAACTACACCCTCCTGAGCTGCCATTGAGGGATGCAGAACTCCTCTGAACAGTGGCGGGGGAGAGGGGTCCACTTTACACCCAGAAACCAAAAAAAATAAACAACCCACAAAATCCAGAATAATTCTTTTTAATTCTAGTCCCCAAAATACAAAAAACTTGAACCTTTCCTATAAATTACTGACTCCCTAACAAAAATATCTTTACCCCTGATTTATGCAATGTTGACGTCTAAAGATATGTTTCAACCTTTGTAAATATTAAAAGCATGCAAGAAAATGACTGTTTTTCCCTATAAACAGACCAATAGTAAACTCAGATATTTGGTAAATCTTTTCCTTTAAATACCTGTTGCATTTTTTTATTTGATAAGCCTATCTTTCTAAAGTCTGGACCCCATTGCAAACCTCTTTATAAGTAAAGCTTTTTTTCTTTACTAATTTTTTTCTCTGAGTCTTTGATAGTAATTTGCTTATTTGTCCCTATATTTTTGGTCCTACATACTTATCTACTTGCTGCTCCTAGCCATGGCCATATGGCTCCTGTCAGACCAACCATCTCACAGATAACAACTATAAACTCTGGGAAAAATATGAAAATAACTAGCTGAAGACATTGGAGAGCAACCAGAAACAGGTAGATACTGGTAGGGAGTCAACATTTGGTTGAAGGAAAAAAGCGCTGGGTGAATTCTCCATTTTTTATGGCTTTTATCCTGAGGGAAGGCCTCAAATTGCACTATGCAAGGCAGCTAAAAGAAAGAAAACCCAAAGTCTTACTGGCTTGAAGAATCAGAGGACGGAGTCTGAGGGAAACACAGCTGCAGGAAAGCAAAGAGAGAAGTCCTAAAACCCAGAGAACCCCAACTGTGTGTATAAATTCTGCCCAAATCTCTGGCTGATGCCAGAACCACACATGTGTGAGGCAGACTTCAAGCAATCCAGCTAAAACTAAAAGAACTGAACAGAAATTTGAGCTATCATTCACGGCAGAGAAGACAAAGTTTATATTTTGAATTCAGCCAAGTTAACTGCCTACTATTTAAAAAAAAAATGTAAAAATACTCTTCAGGAAAAAAATAGCAGAATTGAAAATCTCTGCAACATATTATTCATAACGTCAAAGATACAGTTCAAACTACTTAACATTCGAAGAAACAGGAAGATATTACCTGCACTCAAGAAAAAAAATCAAATCAGTGAAGATCAACCCTAAAATAATTAACATATTAGAATTAGCCAACAGGGTTATAAAACAATTATTATAACTAGTTTGATGTCATAAAGGAAAATATGTGTGTAATGAATGAAAAAATAGAGAGTATCAGCAAGTAACCAGAAACTATAAAAAAGAAAAAAATAAAAATTCTAGAACTCAAAAACATATACTTGAAATGTTTTTTAAAAAATCACTAGATGGATTTAACAGAATGAAGATGACAGAAGAAAAAGTGAAGTTGCAGACAGATTAATAGATTAATTATCTAATCCAAAGAGCAGAAGGAAAAAAGATTAAAAAATTAACAGAGCTTCAGGAACCTGTAGGACATTATCAAAAGATTTAACATATGTATAATTGGAATCCAAGAAGAAGAGAAATAAAATGAAGCAGACAAAATATTTGTGGTAATAATGGCCAAACATTTCTCAAAATTGCTCTATCTAGGTTGCAGACTCAACGATAGCAGGGTATTCTGAGTTATAACTCTCTTTAGTAGTCCACATAGCAACTAACAAAGTTAGGCTGCATAGTGGGTTCTCGAATAATACCTATTTATACATTCAGCATCCAAAATAATTATTTACTGTGTATAAAGCACAACGAAAGGTGGTAGAGACATGAAGATGCTTTAGTTACAGCCACTGTGCTTAATGAAAGAAAAAGAGTTTGAAAAAGATAAGAGAAGACCCATTGTTTCTTTTTGAGGAAGGAAAGGGTTTCCAACAGCCTCTTTCATTCTTTGCAAGGCAATTCATGACCATTTGACTTTACTTGCTTACAATGGTCCCTGCTTAAAGGAGAATGTAACATCGTGAGTCCAGAGCCAGAGGGGATCTCACATCAGCAGGCCATGATTACAGGTGTATCTTTTCAGAGCTCCTACAGACAGTCCTTATCTCCCCTTTGTTCATTTACAACCAAAGTAGGAGCCTCCTCTACACAATTTTCACTATTTTTGCTTGAAATTGCCTTTTGCTTTTAGAGAGAACTTACATCTTCTAGACACCTACAGATGATTAATCCTGACATATTTTGATTCTTCAGTAAAATATGGGGGGAAATAGCTGAGAAAGACCATTTCTCCACGTTGGAACAAATAGAGCTATGCATACCTCTCCAGAAGCTGGAGAACATAAGATCAAAGTGTGTGTGTGTGCGTGTGTGTGTGTGTGTGTGTGTGTGTAAGAGATACAGTGAGGCAGAGTCAGAAAGACAGAAACACAGAGACATAGAGAAACACAGAGACAGACAGGAGACAGAGACAGAGAGAGACCCCTAACGTCCCTTTCTCTGAGTGAAACCTTGAAGCACTTGGCTCAGTCTGTATTACAAACTATCCACTGACAGTCAGTGACTGAGGAGCAGCCTGTCCACAAATAAACTCAGCAGAACACACCAGCAGAGAGCCACTGGTCTGATATGCTCATTTCAAGTATTACTGTGAACCCAAGGACACGATTTTAAGGCACAAAGCCCCAAACTAGATGCCTGTAATCGTAAACTTAGTCAAATCCCTTTGAAATGAGTTGCTGGAAATGTCATGTTTCTGTTACGAAATAGAATTCCCCCATAAAGATATAAGCAGAAATTAGATTTTAGAATGTTTGTAGGAGCCTCTGAGTCTGGGAAGTGGCAGTTATGAGTTTGGTTATGAATCTGTCACCGGCTCTTCACGTGACTTTAGTCAGTGCTTTAGACTCTCTGGTGCCTATTTAGTCCGTCAACTGTGGATACGACTCTTTGCTATCCATTTCACAGCAGCGCTGCCTCTGTCATCATTATAACAGCTCTCACTTATTGAGTTACTACTACGCATCAGGCACTGTGATGAGCACTCTAGTTGGATCATTTATAATCCTGACAATCATTCTGAAGGTGCATGTTATTCAATTAACAGATGATGATACTGAATCTCAGAGAAGTTTAGCAACTTTGAAGAAGTCTCACCAGGATTCTATAGGATGCCTCTCACTACATTATGCTAGTTTGCTTTCATTCATTAACCATAGTTGATATATAAAAAACACTCTAGGTTGCAGGCCGCATGTAAGGACCATGCATAAAACACAAGTGACAGAGTATTTGAGATGCTTGGAACATCTCCTTGAAATCACGGGAGATTCTTAGTTTTCATGTTGTATGCATCCCAACCTGGATAGTAAACCAAGAGTCCTACACATTCGCCTCCACAAGACAAAAAGGGTTATGCATCCCCTAACACATGATTTCTGATGTAACGTCAAAACAAGTCTCTAACATTTGCAAATCAGAAACATTAGAAAAATGCAGTTTCACAAGTTGATCACTGTAGATGGGTACATGGGAGTTCACTGTACAGGTCTCCATATTTTTTCAGGCTTAAAATTTTCCATAATTAAAATTTTAAAAGAAAGTGGAAAAAAGAAAGAAAAGAAAAATGGCAGTCTGCCTGGGATGAAAGAAAAAAAAAAGAAGAAATTCTTATACAATAAGTGAATTATGAATTATGAAGAAGCTCCTTCCCCTGTTGGCCAGTAGTTGTAGGATTTCGAGAGGAGAAAACTTGAGGAAGAAAGAGAAAGATCTTCCTGTTAAAACCTGAGAGTTTTAACTCTCAGGGATTTACAAAAAGTAAGGGATTCTGAATGACCAAGAAAAGCCAGCATCGCGGAAGGAACACCAGACAGGCCCAGTATGGAGGAGCCGAGCGGGACGAGGTGAGGAGCTCACGAACGAAGGGCAGGGCTGCCACAGACCAGTTTCCAATGAACTTAACTGCAGCCCAGTACAAGGGTAAAAAATATTAACAGAATATATTCAAATATATATACCAAAAATATATCTGTACTGGTGCCGGTGAGTCCGTCTGTTTAAGTACTTATCGGTGCATCCACACAGTTTCTTAACTAACTGGTCCTAGTTAATGATGTTGTTTACTGCCTTTGGCATGAAACAGTCAACTGGAGCTGTTACAGTTGTTCTTTCATTCAATTACGACTTGTAAACCAGTAATTCTCAATCCTTTTCAAGTTAAGACATTTTACCATTGCTTATTTGAAACGTGTTCCTTTTTTCCCCCAATGGAAAAAAAGTTTTATGACATATTTACTTTTTAATAAAATTAAGCAAAAATAAAAGTTCTGGTAATTGTTTTAAAAGTTTTTTTTAAATATTAATAGGAATACAAAAAGACCCAGCATTCAATACAATGATCACGAGCTGGAAAGAGGACAAGGGAAGTAGGTGTACCTTGTGTGCGGATATTTTTCTACAGAATATTTGTATGGTTATCTTTCCTCAGAATAATGGGGAGTAAAAGTCATATGGCTATAAAAACATCTTCTGTATAATGAATCAGAAATAAGTCTATTTCCGATATTATTTAAAATATAATATGGATATTTATGTAATATTATAATATATCATGAGATCTAGCCATTCTACTCATCAATATATGCCCTAAATAATAATACACAAATGTTCATAGGGACTTTAGCCAAAAACCAGAAATGGTCCAAACAGCTACCCACAAGTAAATGGATAAACAAATTGTGGTATATCCATATAATGAAATATTATGTAGCAAAAAATAAACTGATACACTCAACAAGACAGATGAATCTCAAAATAAAATTTTATGCTGCGTGAAAGCAGACAAAAAGAGTATATGTTATATAATCCCATTTCTGTAAAATTTTAGAAAATGCAAAATGCAAACTAACCCACAGTGACAGAAATCAGTTCAGTGGTCACCAGGGAAGGGTAATAGATTACAGAGGGGCCTGAGGAAACTTTTGGGGGTGATGGATATGTTCAATCTACTGATTGTGATGATAGCTTTATGGGTGTCAACACTGGGCAAAACTTATCAAATTACCCACTTTAAACACGTGTAGTTTATTATATGTCAATTATATATTAACATAGTTTTGTTTTTGTTTTTAAACAATGACTCCAAGATGAAGAACGATGAGTCACAGGACGGCCAGGCGTGCAGGGTTGCTTTGCACATGCTTTTTCTGAGCTCAGGACCAGGGCTTTTCACAATCTCTCAATGTGCATTTTTTGCACAAAGGCAATCCGAGCAGCCTGGCCCTCCTCCTGCATCCCCCGTGCCCTTCCTCACTCCTACCCCCATATTTAAACCAAAGTCAAAGACACTAACGCATGCGCATGAAACTCCAGTTCCACCCTACCCACGCCCTAAGAAAGACTTAAAATGTAATAATTCTAAGAAGAAAGCACCAACAGATCTATCTATTCTATTGTGCGCACAGAGTCCTATCAGAAGAAATGCCCACCAGAGAGTCAAGCTGTGTTATTTCTGTTCTTTCTTAAGAGCTGTTTGCCCCTATGCCACAGTAATGATAAGATCAGAAAAACACCTTAAAACTGCTGGCGGTCACCGTACCAGTTATAATTAGGTTTGGCTGTATGTAACAGAGAACTTGGTCATGTACACACACGGGTTGATTGTCTCCATTTACCGAAGGCCGGGAGCGAGTGGTCAGGAACTGCTGTGGCCACTCCGCAGAGTCACCAGGGCCTCAGCCATCTTCTTTCTCAAGCAAGTGGCCTCCGTCCTCAAGGTCACCTGATAGATCCGCTGAAGATCTCTGACCTGAGCAGTGGGAGTGAGGAAGGGGGACGGCGAAGGGCGGCACCTCGACTGTCGTGGAAGGTAAAAGCGGGGCTACCCAGAGGAAGGACAGATGGGTCAGCGGGCGGTCAGGTGCCTGGCCATTTGCGATCAAAAAAGATGGTGGACACTGGAACCAATCCCAGGAGAGCATTTGTGCTGTCTTGTACCCCCAAGGGCGTTCCCTAAGAGCTGACCGCTGGGATTGAAACATGTCCTCGGGAATAAAGACCTAGAATTGAGTGTGGCGCTCAGATCTGGTGTCCCTGAGGAGCTGCTGTGAAGAGCTACACGCCTGTGTTCCGGTCTCACCCTGTGGGGATGCACTGCAGATGCAGACAGGCCCTCCCCTCCCCGTGGACCAAACGAGTACCAGGAGTCTCTACCGAGTCTCTGCCCTTAAATGCCTGCCATCCTCCTCTGAGGCCACCAAGCCACCCAGTGTTTCTGGGCTCCTGGTGGCGAGTGAGTGCATGAGTCAAGCAAGAGTGTTTACTATCCCTGAGCACATACTGAGGAGTGTTTACACTTGACACAATCATAAAAGTAGGTACGACTTGTCAGGGGCACTGGTGGGAAGGCAGTGGGGGGGTCTGTTCAATATTGGGAAGAAACGCATCAGACAGTAGGAGGCATAGAGAAGGCAGCCAAAACGTGGTCACTCTGAGTGGCCATGCCATGCCTGCTGAAACTGGGCTCTTGGCGCCCTCACACCCGTGGGACACAAGACACTTGAACCAGTAGCTGGCTCTCCAACTGGCGACCCTCCGCTGAGCATGGCTTTGGGAAGTGGGCAGCCCACCCGACAGGAGTGCTGCCACCTCCACCTTTGGGACCACCGAGGGAGGCGGGAATTCCCCCTGGCTTCAGTGGAATGCTCTCCAAGACCAGCTTCTACTCAGCTGCTGGGCTCCTCGGCCATGATCAGTGAACAAGACCAAAGCGAGTCCAGCGTGCTCCACGCCTCAAAACACAGCCGCGCTAGAGGCCCCTGGACACAAAACCAGAAGATGGTGTGAACCCAGGAGGGAAAGAGCCCAGACTTCCGGGCCTCCTGCCCAAGTGGGGTACTTCCGCTGCAATTATGCAGGCTTTTTGTTCAAAAGAGATTTCAGAGAAAACTAAAGTAAAATAAGTCCCTTCAACCCTTACACCTAGCTGCACTCCATAAAAATCACAATGTACAGTTTCTGGTATATCTTTATAGAAATCTTCTACCCAAATGTATTCTATTGAATGCATTTACAAGAATTTTACTTATAAATAATTCACTTAACAATAACTAATGTGCAAAGCACGTCTTATTTATACTGAAATTAGAAGTGTAAAAACTAAAGCAAATAAAAATGATAAAAGTAGACGCCCAATCCTCCAAGAGTGCAGTTTTGGGAATGACCACCAGGTGTCAGAGTTATCAATAGTATTCCCCAGATTACCACTGGAAAGTTACAAGAAGAGAAAAAGTGCCTGGCTAGAAATGAGATGGCGAGATGCCTCGCTAAACAGGAATATTTGGACCTTTGGCCCAAAATTTTGTCAACTTAGAGTTGGGGGCAGGGACTGAAGCGAGCTGCAGAAAAAAATATATATATTAAATTCACAGACCAGAGAGTCCCATTCAGTTGGGAAACCTTTGATCTTTAGAGAAGCTCTGTTAAGTGCTGATAAATGTCACATGGGAAACGTAAAAACAGCCGGCTGTCAGTCCTCCCATAGCTGCGAGGCTACTTTTGGAAGCCAGGGCCATCTCTCCTCTCCTCGGTCAGGAGACCAGAGGGAGGGGTGAACACAAGTGGAGGTCACGCACAGACGAGGGGGCGGCTATGGCCGTCCTCCTTTCTGAAAGGAACATCCCGTATGAGGGGCCCCTCCTAACTAACCCTTAGCTTCACAGCCTCCTGTTCACTTCCAGTCTGCGGTCCTCACATGCATTTCCTTTGCCAGGCCCGACCTGGCTGTTGATTAGAGTTGCTGACCTAGAAAACATTCCCCTCCATGCTTGAGGCAGGGGGCGGAGCGTCTGACAGCAGGACTTTCCGGCGTGGTCCGGGGTGGGGGCGCGGAGGGGTGGCGGGGTAGTGTCCCGGCTCCTCCCCCAGGGGCCAAGTGTGGGCGGCCTTTGCCAGCACCACCCACCCGGCTTTCCTGCGGAGGCCTCCAGGAGCCGCCCATGGCCAGCTCGTCCCGCGTCCCAGCAGAAAGGGGGATACTGAAGCAGTTACAACACAGGCTTACTTGTGCAATGAGGGGACAATGACCTTGGCTCCAGATGAGCAAACCTCATCCGTGGGAGAGCACAGCTGAAGAGTGTCAAAAAGAAAGGAGAATCCTTGCCATAAGTCCCAGTTGGCACTTGTCTAGGCTGTTCCTGGGGCCACGTCCCATTTCTGGCTGTGGGTCCAGGGGAGAATCCAGACCCACTACACACTGGGGCTTGTCGTGGGTGGAACTTTACTACGTATGTACCCCCATGCCATGCCTGTGGGAGCGGGCAGGAGGCGGCGGAAGGAGACGGGGAAGTAAGAACAGTCGTACATTTCATGGTCAGTGTTACAGATACATAAATACTACTCAAACCCCGTCATTTCCACGAATTCTGACAGGCGGATTAAGGTGACCTTTTTATGTGATTTGAATGACCTCATGTGCTAAACTGGTACATCCTACATAGGCCACATGAAGCAAGAGTAATTATATAAGTCACTGTATACCTTAAATGCTATGTACATAATTTAAAATGATAGGCCTGTGGTGCTATACACAAAATAAAAATGCCGGTTATTATCAAACATAGGTAGTATTCATATTCAAATATGACCACGTATTACGTTTGATGCTTTAAACATAATATACAAGCCGAATGCTTCATTTAAAAATAAAAAGGGATAAAACTGTTTACATTAGCATCTACATTAATTTACCATGACTGGTATAATAACTGTTGCTTTGATGTGGCCAGCACTGGTATGGTGATTGAGGTTTTTTCCTGCCCATTATTCTATGACATACGATCCAAGAGGAATGGAACACAGAGAATCCATAACAATGCGACCACGCTACCCCCTCATCGTTTCAAAGGGCACGCTCTCCCAGAGGAGAGTCACACTGAGCCACGGGTAAGAGCCTTGGGGCTCCACCCTTCCCTCTCTGGCTTACCCACCTGGCGCGGGCCAGCTTAATGAGGAGCCTCCCCTCCGGGCACTGAAGTCACTGTTTGGTGACTCTGGTAACACCTTGGACTCACTAGGTTCCAAACAAGTCAATGAACCTCTCGAACCTGTTGAGAAGTCTCGCTGTCCATCACAAGTTGTACTTTATGAGGCCGCTCAGATGACAAGGGTTTCCCAAGCCCACAACAGACTACCAGTCACAGTGTAGCTTGAGATCCCCAGGCTTCTAAGGATCCCCGGAAAAGGAGTGAATGATGATGGGGTCACAGGTTGGGGAGGAAAAGGACTCAGCCCCCACGCCCTAAACCTAATACCTGCTTCCTCCCCCCCGCCCCCTCCAGTCTAAGCACGTTTGGGTGGGTGAGTCAGAGAGGAGGTGGGCAGTTCTGTTGGGTTTTGCCCTGTGCCTGGCTTTCTAACAACGACTCCTCCCTCCACTTAATCCTCCTACAGACTCCACCTTCAAACCCTGCTCAGAGCCTGACTCGGAACCTCGTCTCTTGAGCGGTACCCACGGCTGTTTCCCTTCTCTAAAGCGAGTGAGGAAACCATCGATGGGGACACACAAAAGGAGAAGATTTCCTGAATCTGACGTGAGTTCGGTCACACAGGAAGGCCAAGCTAAAAGCTCAGAGGTCACTGACCATAATTATCCCTCCCAGAAAGGTGGCCTTCCTTACCTGTAGCCGAGCAGCTCCTGAGGCTGTGACAAATAGCTGTGCCTGTCGAAACTCCAGAGGAGACATTCCTCACCAGGTCTCCCAGCCTGGCCTGCAGCGAACAGGCACCGCGAAAGCCAACAGCCGAAACCGACAGAAGCAAGCGAGAACTGGTTCTCCTGTTCTCTAGATGGTTCCTGACACTTCGATTATGTCCAACACAATGTAGCTGAATTGTTTTTAACCTTTACAGGGCCTCCTGGCTTTGCCAAAAAAATGTCGGTTGGTGGAGTCAGAATATTAGCAATGCTAGTTGGATAGCTAGAAATGGGGACCAGAGAAACATTCACAAGTAGAAATGAGCCCATAGACGGTATTAGTCACAGTACTGGGCAGATAAGGAAGCAGGAGTGTGGTACAGCTTGGGCGCTGCTTACTTGTTATTTATGTCTCAGAATCATATACTGCACTTCCCTTGAGCAATTTCACAGTTCAGCAAATGGCAGAGAATCCTCAGTTCTGACTTCCCTCGTAGCTCTGCTGCCATGATTACCAGTTCAAGATAATCCTGCCTGGAGTCAACACAGAGTCCTCAGTGGACAACCTGACTTAGTGTCTCAACAAATGGATCTCGCTTGTAACAGCTCTGCTATGGGGTGAAGGGAGAGAAGGGTCTCATTTCCTCTCTTTGTTCCATGTTTCTTCTCGGCTCCATGCTAAGAAAATCTCCCGTCAAAACTTGTCGGTGCAACCTCACGGTGAAAAGACATACCCAGGTCTTCTGATTTATGGTTATTAGAGTTTTGCACAAGAGCTGCAATTTCCAATGGGTTACAGATGCCAAATAGATGTGTTTTCCAACACAGTTCATCTCAAACTCTATTCTCTTAGCCCTGAAACACTGTTTTTGAAAATTTCCGTTCTTCTTGAAATGTAGCCCACTTTTAATAGAGACATGGGCATGAGAAATAACTCACTTTTCTTTTAAGTCTACCATCAGAAATACAACAGTACAAGTTTGACCATATCATGTGACAGTCAACTTCAGTGCTTGGGAGGCAGTAGGGAGTAGTGGAGACTGTCAACTGGAAAGCACGTACTCTGTACAAAGGCAGAAGCCACTGTGCATGCGAACAGTTAGTCTTACAGAAGTGTGAGCTCACGTCTTTCTGGAGGAACCAGAAATCCAGATTCTTATGTATCGTTTCTCAACTTTTATATATGGACTATTAGCTTAAAAAAAAAAAAAAGTAGTCGATTTGCCACCTCGCCACCTCCTTTAAATGACTGAAGGCAGTATGACTAAGAATAGAAGCAGTAACCTGAAGTCAGGAATTCAAGATGGTCACACCTGGCTCTGACACACACCCACTTTGTCTCTGCACAGGACACCTAACCATCCTGGGCCTCAGCTACCTTGTCTGAAAAGTTTGAACATCCAAAATTTCTTTGAAGCCTAAATTATTATACCATAAAGTTAAACACGTTTTCTAGATTGTCCAGGATAACCAGAAACATTAAAAGGGGAAAAAAAGCACACAAAAAAATAGATTATTGGGCCATAGTAGGGTCTATTATGCTGTCTAGACACGGCTTTGGTGTGGCCAAGTCACCTGGTTGATACAACCGCAAGAATGTGAAGACTTCTATGAGGCCAGATCTCTTCTGTGATAGCCACTCGCCTGCTGGAAAAAACAAAATTCGTGTATCTCCAGTATATCCTGACTGTGGCAGCGTTGAGGAAACATTTCAGTCGAAAAACAAAGCTGACCGGCAGGCTGCCCTGAGCCACGATTCTTGCTTTGCAAGTTCACGCCCAGCCTACCTGCAATGAGATTTGTAGCTGCCACATCATGGCCTTCTGCGTGAGCCAAATGTACTCAGAACAGCTCTGGTTACATAACCCCCGGCCGTGGCCCATGTGTGCACACAGCTCGCCTGGCTCAGGAGCACACAGCATCTCAGATACAGCAGCACATCCTCCCCAACCCCCCGCCCCGGGGGGCACAGGAAAGGAATGAAAAATACTAAGCTGGAAAATAATGAAGGATGGGTATATTAAGGGCTTTTTCTCCCACTGTAAAGGTTAAAAATAGGCACGTTTCAGAGCAAATAAAAGTGTTCACATTCTTGTGGTTATATTAACTGTGTGGCTTGGGCGAACTGAAGGTCCAAAGAACAGAAAGTCAAGTGAGTTATAACTGGGCAGCTTCTTCACACGGGCCATCTTGACACAGATAGTTTGGCTCCAAGCACAGTGAGTGGGGAGGGGAGTTCAGCACCTACATTCCTAAGTGCTTTTGTGCATCAGTTGTGAACAACAAGGCTTTTTTATTTTGCCATTAGCAGCTGCCAGTAAGAATCCAGCACGTTTTAAAGAATGACGTACCTTTGACTCTAAAACCAGCTATGGTCTAGCTCTTCAGTTCTCTCTCTCGGAGGCATTTTCTTCACTGTGCCCTGGCTTTAGGTAACCATGTTTATTTTAAATCCGCTCTTTCTTACCCTAAAGACTTTATAATCTCTCCCTTCTGCCTAGAATGCTCTTGACCCTGGTCTTGGCAAGAGTAGTTCATTCAGATCTCAGCCTCCAGAGTACCCGTCAGGGACACCCTCTCTGACCATCCAATAAAAGTACTTACTAACACATTCTGTGTCACATAACCCTTTAATTCTCTGCCTAGCACTTCACACCACCTGATATATTTCCTGTTTCTTTCTTTCTTTAATACCTGTCTTCGCTCACTAATTTATCAGCTCTGTGGAAATAAGAATTTTGTTTTTGTTCACTGCATATTTCCAGCAGCTAAAACAGTGCCTTGCATATAGAAAATGCTCAATAAATATTAGTTGAAGGAACAGATGGCTGGTTGGATGGATGGAAGAATCCATCCAGCTAATGTCTGTGAAGTACATACGGTGCCCTGGGAAAACAAAAAGGAGTAAGATCCTCCTTCAAGACCTCCAGAGCCCTCCAAAGAAGACAGACATTTCTATGGTACAATACGGTCGGAGAAACACAGAAGTGTACCAAGCCTTCCAGCTAAGGTGAGCGTGAGGACATTCTATAAGGAAAGTTAAGGGTTGTCCAAGAGGGCAAAGGAGAGGAGAGGGGTGGCAGGGAAGGCACCTGGCTTGGGGACATCACAACAAGGCCCCAAGTCTGACAGCAGACCGTGGGTCCAGGAGCCCCAGGAGGTTCCTGGGGTTGGTGCCACAGGTGAAGGAATGAGGGAGATGGGGACTCGAAAGAGGCATGGCCGGTTCCTAAGGAGTCTCACGGACCAGTCTCCAGACATTAGATTTTAGTCCTTTAAGCGATGGGAGCCACTGAGATCATTTTAAGTAGGAAAGCGATACGATGGCTTTATGATTATAAAGATGATTTTGGTGGCAGTGAAGGCAACAGATTAAACAACAAAGCATTCAGGAGGCTGAAATGTCAAGGATCCCAACTATTAGTGGCAATGGAGAAAGAACAGAGGAGACAGATCTGAAAGTTATTAAGAAGGTAGAGTCAGCAGAGCTTGGTGACACACAAAATGTGGGAGGGGAGATAAATGATGGGATTAAAGAAAATCCCCCGGGTTGTGGCTTGTGTTATCAAAATGTTTTGTCTTTTTCTTCCATGTGTTATCAAAATTAATGGTTCTCATGCTTGAGGCCTGAGAAGCCCTAAATTCATTGTTTGTGATATGGATGAACCTGAGTTTGCTTGCTTACATGAGGTCATGGATACTTGCCCAAGAGGCTATCTATGGTCCTAGCACAAATGTTTATCCACTTAATAAGCAAATTTGCATAGGAGTCCCTCTGACGTGTGTGCATCAAATCTACAATGCTGACGATTTCCCTGTCCGTGAAGATACACGTTATTATTGCAGTGCACAGCCATTTTCGGAGGCACACACTGATCCATCACCACAGAAGCATGACTATTGGTCTAAATATAGATGTGCCTGTCACCGCGGAGAAAGAACAGACCAGAAGTCATGATTCTATTTACTCCAAGGAAATTGTAAGGTGATAAAATTGAAAAACAAATCAATGTAATGTTTCTTTACTTTGTAAATCTGATTGAAAGATCAAATTATGATTACCTGAGCTTTGTGTCACTTCTCTTGACCTCAACTGCTAAGTTAGCCCTCAGCCCCTCTAAAGCAGCCTCCACCTGGACCCCAAGATATTTCTCAGTCCTCAAGGGATCTCACAGGTGCTGAAAAGCGAGTATACAGTTGGCTATCTGGCAAGCCACCCTACAGGGAGCCCCAGTTTCTCCCTTTTCTCATACTCTAGCCCCTACCTGCTGTTGCCACATAAGAGGCTATACAATGTTAAGAGCATGGGCTCTGGTGCCTGCCAGTGTGGGTGTGAATCCTGGCGCTACCATTTGTAAGTTGTTGGGACAAGTTATCTAGCCTTTCTGTGCCTTAGTTTCCACCCTTTAAAATAAGAATATTATCTAACCCACCTCATGGGGTAGTAGTGATGATTACGTGTACAGTACTTAGGAGAGTAACCAGCACCTAGCAAGCACTCGATAAATGCAGGCTATATGATTCCTACCACCACTGCCCTTGCTGGCACTGGGAGAGCCGCTGGTAGTGCAAACGGAGAGTTTAAATCTGATCCTTTAAAAGAATGAAAGACCAGCTATCGTGTTAAAGTACTTGTAAATTAAAAGCAAGTATAAACTGTAAAAACATGCTAAGTTCAAGACCAAAGAATAGTTCTGATATAAACTTTTACTGTACCTTTGAAGATGAAGTATCTTTCAATAGTCTTAATATTAGAACAAGGAGAAGAATATGAAATTTTAACCATGATACCATTTGGCATCAAAAATACCCAATACATAGGAATAAATCAAATAAAAGATGTGCAAGACCTACTTAGAAAATCAAGAAACATTACCAAGAAAAAATTTAAGAAGGGAACTATGCCATATTCCTAGACACAAAGATCCAATATTATAAAGCTGTTTGTTCTCCCCAAATGGAGCTACAAATTTTATTCAATCCTAGTCAAAATGTTTTGCCCAGTCAGTACTTTTTTTTGTAGAAATTGACAAGATGATTCTATTTTTTTTTCTATGAAATACAAAGGGCCAAGAATAGCCAAGACAATCTTGAAGAAGAAAAACAGTGTTGAAAGATTTACGCACCAGATGGCAAAACTTAGAAAAATGACAGCAACTAAGTCAGTATGGCATTAATACAAACTTTTGTCAACTGAAGCACAAAGATACACAAACAGACCAATAGAACAAAGAAAGTTTAGAAACAGACCCCCGTGTGTACAGTCCTCAAATGTATGATAATGAAACCACTGCAGGACAGAGGGGAAAGAATAGACTTTTCAGAATGGTGCTGGATCACCTGGATAATCCACACGGAAAAACAAATGACCCTTAACCCATAACACACCAGTCACAAAACTAAGTTCTAGAGGGAGTATAGACATAAATTGAAAAGGCAAAACACTGGGACTTCCAGAGGATAACTGAGGAGAATATCTTCATGCTCTCAAGGAGAGGGAATGACTTCTAAAGTAGGACACGGGAAGCACAAACCATAAAGGGAACAACTGATGAACTGGATTTCATTAAGAACTTTTGCTCATCAAGACACTAGTAAGAGAATGAAAGCCAACCACACGGTGGGAAAAGAAATTTGCCATCCATATATCCAACACAGGACTCGTATCCAGAATTTAGAAAGATTTCCACAAATTGGTAAGAAAAAATAAACATAATTTTAAAAAGGGGAGGAGCAAAACACTTGGAAAGGCACTTTATAAAAAAAGAATTTCCAAATACCCCCAAAAACGTATTTTATAAGGTGTCAACATTATTAGTCATCAGAGAAACGCAAAGTAAAACTACAATAAGGTACCACAGGGATCTGGTCACGCTCTATTTCATGATATGGGTGGTGGTTTCACGGAAAAAAAATCCACTGACTTGTACACTTAAAGATTTGTGCATTCTTATCCAGATATCATACTTTAATAAAAATGTTTTCTAAGAGAGAGACTTTAGAAACTTATCGACTAAATGTAATGTGTAGCCCTTGTCTGGATATTGCTTCACACAAGCCAACTATTAAAAAGAATTTGTGAGACAGGGGAATTTGAACACTGCATATTTCATAATTAAAGAATTGTTAGTGTTTTTAGGTATCATGATGATATTATGGCAATGTTTTCAAAAAGAGCCCTTAATTTTTAGAGATACATACTGAAGTGTAAATACATGTATTATAAATAAAATAATATCTTGGATTTGCTTCAAAATAATCAGAAGTGAGAGGACGGATAAAACAAGATGGCGGGCAGCTGGATGGCAGGCACGTGGGAATCACCATACAGTTCTTTGCACCTTTGTGTACATATAAAATCCTGCATAATAAAACCTTTTTAAAGCTAGAGCAAATCCCAAGTTTTATGACTCCTCTCTTCTACCTCTCCCCAACCTAATTAAATAATACTTAGCAACAATGGAAACCATAAAACTGAACGCTTAGGCTCCATGTACCTTGAGAATTCATCTTAGCCATTCCTCCATTATCGAGCCCAGTAGCTGAAACAAGGACTACCCTCACCACATCTGCACACTGACCAGCACAGGAGACAAACTGTGCCTCCTCTCACAGCAGTTAAAAAAGAAACATTTCCTAGGGATCTAGATGTGACAGAGCAATCATTTACCCATATTCTCTGGGGTATATGCCAATGTGAGGACGCTACACAGCTTGGCTGCCCTCTCTAAAAGCGTAGACTCTTAACAGAAGCTCCTAGAGCCCCCCTGAACTGACCCTTCCTGTCTTATCCCCGGACATTAAGCTCATACTATCTAGCATCATCTCAGCTATCTGTGGTTTCCCTTGCCAGGTGACCTGGCTAGAGTTGCTACTGGTATGAATGTCAAGTATGAATTCCTTTATAAATCAAGTCTGCCTTTTTCTTATTACCCTAGGCTTATATGGGCTCACAGAGTTTAGAAACCTTCATTAGACAGATATAAATGGGTGCAAAACAACCTGGCTAAGGCCTCCCGACTTACTATGTCTCCCACAATGGCTTCCAGGTTTGAGCTTTCCTAGTTCACAGGGAAAGAAAATTCATTCATTCCTTCTGGCTCTCATGCAGCATTTCAAGACGTAACTTGTAATCTCCTGGTTACATCTAGCTTAGTGTTATCTCTTTTAGGCAAAATGCTGCATTTCAGCAAGGACTTCTTGGAGAAATGGACTAGAACTTTGATAAGGAGCTTTCAGGCACTCCCTGTGGTAGCTTCTAGAGAAAGAAAAACTTTTTACTGTCCTTCATGAACTCACTTATCTACTACTAATTACGCTGAGGAAGCAATGAGGGCTTCAAAAGTGAGGGACCAAGATTTAATATATGCAAAAAAAGTACAAAGTTCAAAATTAAATTTATAGGACTTGCTTCATTTCTTTTTTTGACCCCTAGAAATTTAAATAATGATTACTTTCCAGACTAATACCTGCCATCTCTGAAAGGCCGTGTAGTGCAGGCGTTGAGCACACAGCTCTCCCACACACCCGCTATGTGCCCTCGAGTTTTCTGTGCCTCAGTTTACCACCTGTAAATAGGGGGTCATAACAATATACATACCTCATTAGGTTGATGAGATTAAAATAGTACAATATATGTAAAACATTTAAAACAATGCCTGGTAAGGGTTCGTTCGTAGTATTATTTTATTACGGAAGCCTCGTCATGGACACGTCCCATCACCAGAAAGCAAAGGTAAGAATGGAAAGAGTGGAAAGGAAAGAAGAGTGTTGTTGAAACTCTGTGGCTAAATCGCCCAACACATCTATGTCTATCTATTGCCTTAATATTTGTCAATAATTTGGGGATAGAGACAAAGATACTCTGAGATAAAGGGTCACAGGTATAGCGGGAAAGCAGATACCCTTATATTTCAGAAATGTATATAGGAAGGCTGCTCTTAGGTGTGAAGATACAAACCCCGTTAGCAGTAAAGGAACCAGCAAATCTCTAAAACTCTGTTAGCCCTGATTTAGCCAAGCTCGACTCTGCAAGCCACAGAAGGAAGCTGAGAGCCACTGTTCGCTCTTTTGCTGTGAATGACTGGCACTTGTGGGCTCATTCAACCAACTTTGTTTTTAATTTAGGCTATTATAATGTTTCACATTTGCGTACACATTTAGCATTATTTAGTAAAGAGCACAATTTTAAAATGAAAATAATAAACTGAAAAAGCCCAAGAATCCTCTCAACAGTTTTTAAAACTTTTTGAATAGTTACCTACTATAGTCTTGCAAATTTTTAAAAGTCTAGCCATTAGACCATTTCTTCTACATAGGCTATGTATACATATTCAGAAAACATTTCCTCATAATAATTAGAATTTGTTAAGAAGCATAGTTGTGTTTTACCATTATTATTTATGATTTGTCACAATGTCAGGAGGATGAATGGCATATATGAAACTGAGAATAAGGAAGACTGCCCAAAGGGCCTGTTATCTGCTATGCAGGGACTCCAGGGGCTATTAATTATTTATCTACTTTTCAAAGTTAATAAATAGAAATGTCTTTTGCCCTTTATTCCCCCGATGAATTTTAAGCAAATGAGAGATGGGGTGTTTATGTGCAGAGTTAGCTGTCTGAGAACACAGGAGGTACAAGTAATGGAAAGCAAGAGATTTTTTTAAAAAACAAATATATTTAATATCAATTAATTATTCACATTACTGTTTCATCTGGTATGTTTCTTATTATGATTAAATTCTCATGAATATTTCGATGATTTTTGAGTGTACTCAAACATGAGTGCTTTAAAAATATAACATTTATTCATACAAAAAAAGCAAAATTCAAATAACATGTTGACACTTAAAATATATGTAGTTAGAAAATGCAAACACTGAGGAGGAGTATCACACATACCACACTTGATCTTAGCCAAAAGGCCAACAAGCAATGGAGAAAAGTATTAAATAGAAAAAATAAGAACCACCCTCCTCACCACTGCGGTCCTTCTGCCCAAAGGTAGATCACTCTTTTGCGTTTCTGTCCTACTAGAAAAAAATGTATGCATATCTATCCATTTGTTTACCAAATATGCACACTGTTTTGTTACGTGCATTTTTCACTTAATAGCACATCTTGATACTACTGTGTATCAGCACACAGTGCTTACCACATTCTGTTTGCTCTTACACACAGTGCTTCGATGAATATCTTTGCGCACATAGCTGAGGGTTACATTTGTTTATTTTTTCAGTGTGACCTACCATCAAAGTCAGTGCAGCAAGTACAAGCTACTCCAAGCAGTCTATCCCAGCTGTGTGATGAGAAAAGAACAATCTAGTTTCCTTGGTTTATTTCCATTCCTTCAGAATATCTCCTGAGACACTGTGATTTATGCCAAATGAGTCCCAGGAACAGCTTTTCAGGTGAGAGAAGGAGAATACCTCTACCTGTTCACTTCTGAGCATAGAGGCTCCTGTGGCAACACAGGAGTCCTGCCTGCACTTCGATCCACCTGGTGAACACTCCTACCCTCTTACAGGAGTATACTGAATGCTTATGGCATGAAAGGAATGTTTACAGAAGAGGGGAAATAAGCAACCACTGGAGAGACATGCATGGAACAGCAGGTGAAACTGCCCTTCTCTCTATTACACAGGTACTGGAAACTCCCCGCTCATGGAAGACCAATATGAAGCACAATGTTCAAGTTGTCTGCCTAGAGATACACAGGAACACAGTTCAGTGACACAGTTGGGGTCAAAAAATGACTACGGAGTCCACAGTTCAGAAATAATAATAATAAAACTGTCTTATATCTTTACACTTAGGTGCCTCAAATCCTTTTTGAAATGATGGAAGATTTAAATTACAGTTTGAAACCTTTCAACATCGTATTTTTCAAACATTTGTATAAACATAAATCTCTCTCTCCCTGGGGATACCTAAGGTCCTGAAAACTACCTCTTCCTAACGAAATTTAATAATTGAATAATGTTGCTAAGTACCAGGTCGAAATACCACACTTGAATCTTGACAGAATAATAACAGTCCCTATTAGTTTTACAAACACTTCTGTGAAAATTTGGTTTTAAGTTTTATTATAAAAACCCATACTGTCTCAGCTCTTTTAAATTTAGTAGCTTCTAAATTTTACAGTTAAGACACTGCCCTGAACAGTAGTAATGATTTGTCATTTAGATATCTAACACCTATGTCTTGAGCTACCTTTTTGTCAGTCAGGACTGTCTAGATGAGTATCTTTCAAACTTTTTTGAGAATGGCCAAAGGAAGAAATATATTTAACGTTGCAAAGCATAAATGTGTATCTATCACTGACACAAAACTTTCACAATAATTACTTGATGATTTACTTGGAGATTGTCTATGTTTTTTCACCTTTTCACATTATTTTTTGAAATTATAATTATAGACCGGTACATTGATCTCATGACTCACAAATGGGCCACGACTCACAATCTGAAAAATACTGGTTTAGATGAACAATACACAGATCCTGCCTCAGAGAAGTTATACACTAGTTGGGTGTCTCATATGTACACCATTCAGACATCTTACAGTTGGAAAATCCTCAGAGGTCAATTTGTTCAACTATCTGCACTGTAATTGATTTTCCAACATCCCTGATAGAGTGCAACATACCTGAAAGCATTTCCTTGACTGTCTCCAGGACAAGAAATTACAACTTATTTGGAACCTAGCACAGGCTCGGTCATAGAAAAGACCTGTTAAAATAGTACAGACCCAAAACTAAATGAATCAAATTCCTGAGTATACAGTCCATTTCTTTTTCCTAAAAGACAACTTCGACCTTTACTCCTAAAACCAACTCAGTCTTTTCCAGGAGGAAGGTAAAAGGAGGAAAGGAAATCAGTTGGGCCAAGGGGTCTAGAGGTTCCTCTCTGATGACTTAAAGGAGGAGTCTTAGCAAGTTGAACATTAACAATACTCACCACGAGGGCTAGGAGGCTGGAAGTCAGGAAAGGCTCTTCTGAGGAGGTCCCAAATGAGCCGAGTCTTGAAAGACTCACTGGAATCAGAAGGGTAGAGAGAAGGTCGGAGGGTGTGATCAAAGTGCACATGAACTTCATAAATTCAGAGTTTTAACAAGACCAGTCTTAAGTCACATAAAAAATAGAAAAACTGGGCTATACAGAGTGAGTTTAGACAGCAATCAGGTCCAGTTTCTTTCTCCTTTCACCCTTTTACCTCTGTTAATGAAGTGTGAGCCTTATATGTAGCTACCCCAAAGTGATTGTTTCCTTGATGAAAGTCATACACTTTATTCAGAAGTTGTCCCCAATGCTGCTATGGGCCTAATAAATTATTATAAACAATTCTGCCAAAATTAAATTTTATATAAATAAGCATAATTTTAATAAGGTTATGTAAAATTAATATACAAACAAGGACCTCTGAAGGTGTTGACTATCTAGTAATTTAGGCTCTGTGGGATACAGTGACAGTGCCCTTAGCTAGAACTCAGGTCTGTCTCAGGTGAATAAAAACATCGAATGAGTCACCTTGCAATTACACCACCACTTGGATGCATACCTAAGAGATGAGAACTACAAAACTGTAAGATCCTGCATTGGTCTTCTCTTCCTTAATCCAGTCTGAGGATCCACAGAGCTCAAATTCTTTACTAATTTCTCATAAACGTAATTTTTATTATTTTTCTTAATTTAAAAAGGACTGTCTCCCAGGGCCTCAGTTACTCTTAGTAATATTTTAAATTTCAGGGATATAAAGAGCATTAATTGAGTCTATATTTTCTCCACAGAGAAACTACTTCAAAGAAAGATTTTTTTAATTTCTGAGAAAATGTGTGTACATATCAGGTGTTTATGCTCCCAAACACATACACATGATCAATTATTTGGGGTAATGTTGACCAATCACCATGATCAAGATTCAGCCCAGCTCCACATGTGCATAAAAGGGCATGTCACTGTGACTCAGAAGCCTTACATTTCACCTAAAAATTGTACGCCTGGACCTCGTGTGGAGTCTGAATTCTCATTAGGATGCATGTTTTGGAGGCAACTGCTTGATCTAAACTAGGCAGTGACTCAACAGTCAGCTGGAAGGGAGAAGGAAGTACTGGGCGAATGCTCAAAGAGGGGGACCCCCCTCAGCAAAGTCCCTCCCCTCCTCTACACACCCCGGTCTTTTCTTGTTTTTGTTTCTGGGACTTCTGGTGCCCATCGGGTGTTGCTCTTTCGCCCTCCCGGGGTGGAGCACGGATTCTCATTTCTTCATCCTGTCGAAGCTCCCGCGATGGCCCCGGGGCCGACACCATGTGCGGCACCTGGCTGTGGAAATTCGAGTTTTTCCACAGCCAGCCGAGGAGGCTGAGTCCTGGTTACCACGAAGCCGGGGGACAGGGCCCACCCCCACCCAGCACCTCGAAGTTCGGGTCGCGGCACCTCGCCACCTGCTGGACCCCCACCTCCAGCCTGGGTGGAGGTCGCGCCGACCCTCCGCACGTCGGACATCTCTAGGTCACATGGGTGTCCACACACACACACACACACACACACACACTCACACTCGCACACTCGCGCACGCGAACGCGGCCATCCTGTGCACGCCTGGCCTCAGAGGGCGGTGACAAACTTACTCCTGGCGAGCCAGCCCGGCCGGGGCGCCGGGGAGAGGCCGGGCCCGGGCTCCGGGTCGGGTCGGGGTCAAGGTGGGTCCCCGGCGGCCCGCGGGCCTCCCGCCCCTCACGGCCCGGCCGCCCCCGGCGCACGTGCCGGGTGACAGGCCCCCTATAGGTTCCATACCTGCCACCGGAAGTGAGTGAGGAGGGCAGTATAGGCATTTCCTGTGACGCGAGCGCCTGGACTCCATTAGGCAGCAGCTGGGGGAAGAATCAACACACCAGGGAGCGGAGCGGAGCGGACCGAGGACAGAGGCGGCAGCTGCCTCCGCTGCCGCCCGCCGCCGCCGCCGCCGCCGCCGCCACCGCCGGGGCTCAGCCGAGCGGCGGGCCCCGCGCCCCCGCAGCCGCCCCGCCGCGACCCCCGGGCCGCGCACCCGAGCTGCCTCCGGGAGGGGGGGGGGAAAGGGCCCGGATCCTCCTTCTCCCCCTCCTCCTCCTCCTCTCCCTCCGCCCCCTCCTCACCCCGACCCCCGCCCCGGCCCCTCACCCCGACCCCCGCCCCCGCCCCGGCCCCCGCCTCGCCCCCCCGGCTTCCCACCACGGCCTCTCTCGGCGAGGAAACTCTGGCCTCCGCTTCCTCCTCCTCCGACTCGGACACCGGCGGAGCCTCCCCGCCCCCGCGGAAGAAACCCCGAGCCTCGGCGGCGGAGGGAGCAGGAGAGCCCGGGGCTTCGGCGGGCCGCGCAGGCCTCTCCCCTCCGTCCTCGTCGCCCTCCTCCTCCTCCGTGGTGGTGGTGCTGGGACTCCCCCCGGCTGCTGCCCCTCCCGCCGCCGCTGCCGCCCCCCAGCGAAGTAGCGGCCACAGCCTGGTCAGCGGCAGCATCATGCAGGCCAACGGGGCAGGAGGAGGAGGAGGCGGCGGCGGCGGGGGCGGCGGGGGCCAGGGACAGACCCAGGAACTCGCCTGCCTGTCGGCGCAGAACGGGGAGTCGTCCCCCTCATCGTCGTCCGCGGGGGACCTGGCCCACGCCAATGGGCTCCTGCCTTCCGCCCCCTCCGCCGCCAGCAACAATAGCAACAGCCTGAATGTCAATAACGGGGTCCCCGGCGGGGCCGCCGCCTCTGCCACCGTCGCAGCTGCCTCCGCCACCACCGCCGCCTCCTCTTCCTTGGCCACCCCAGAACTGGGCAGCAGCCTCAAGAAGAAGAAGCGGCTCTCCCAGTCGGATGAGGACGTCATTAGGCTAATAGGACAGCACTTGAATGGCTTAGGGCTCAAGTAAGTATCCTTCACAGGCAGCTGGTGTGGACGGACCGAGGGACGGGGGCTGCAGCGGGGAGGGGGCTGCAAAGAGCAACGAGAGAATGACTGCTGGGCACGCAGTGCCCAGGACAGAGGAGGACGCAGTTCCAACTGGCCTAACCGGGAGGAGGAGCTGACCTAAAGGGAAATAAGGGAAAATCAGTCAGTCTGACAAATCGTGAGATGAGACCGGCGGGTTGGGGGGTTGGGGAGTGGAAACCAAAAGATCTCCCCCTCTCCACACACCTTCAGAGCTTAATTGTCTGTCAATAAAGACAGATGCCGGAGTGTGTCTCTGTATGTGTTGGGGGAGGGGTGGATTAGAGCTGGTGGAAATAATGAACCTTGGAGGATTTGTTTTTCAAGTATATCTCAGAGGCATCTTTGTGGGACACCTCCCCACCCCCAACCATGACAGACGACTCAGGCAAACTACCAATCAGAGAAGACAATCACCTACAAGTGTTTATGGGAACTGAGGGGCTGGGATCATTTGGTAGGAGTTTGAATAAATCTGATGGGAATAATGAAGGAAGATACCATGTTGATGCCATTTAAAGGCCCTTACGTATATACTATAGAGGCCTACTACTAACTCGGTTGAAATCCCGGTTTAATACCGAGATGATTACCTCTGAAAAAGGACGTCTGATCAGGTGAATCATTTATTTTCCAATGCAGTTTAGGTGGCCTTGTGTACCTAAAATATGGTGAAGTAGCACACGACCTTGGCCCCAAACTACCGTTTTGTGTACACACAAAGAAAAACTAGAGAGGTGGAAGGTGGGATTGAAGGGAGTGCCATGGAGTCTGATGGAGAAGCAGAACCAGGCTCAGACTTAAGGAGAAAAACATGGAACAGTCGGTTTGTCTAGCTTCACAGCATAGATTAAAATAAGCTCTTAGGCTAGCCACTGTGTAGTTTTGGATTTACAGACTTGCCCTGGGGAGGGGGCAGGGGAGAGCACTTTTTTTTTTAAGTGGCATAAGTATTTTGATTCTCAGGCAGATGATTGCACTATTTAAGTGAAAAATGGGGCTGAATAAGAGCGTTGAAACATAAACATATGTAAAACTGATAAAGGAAGATTCTTAAATATCAAAATATCTGATGGAAGAAACTACATTTGATGAGTCTCAAGCGCTCAAAGAGAAATATGTCATAGGAAGATTTATTTCACGTTTTTGCCTGAAGGAAAAGTGATTCGTAGGAAAACAGGTTTTGTAAATGCTAACAGAACACACTACTGAGACAAGAGAAGCAAGCTGACAGCAGCAGGAGGAAATAACTCGTGACTGTTTGGAACCTACACCATAGTAAATTTGCTATTTTTAGTATAGAGAGAAAGAGAATGATTTTTGATGCCGGATTTATTTTAATTTTAAAGACTGACCTAGTAGAATTTCTATGCAAACGTGATATCTGGATATAAAGCTCTTCCCTAACACGGGTCATCTCTATTACCTTGTATGGAGCTAACATTTTTTTATCTTTCGAAATGTAACATGGTTAGTATGTAGATTCTGGTTTTTCATTTATTTAACCCGTTGGTTCCAACACGTTTTTAGAAATTCTATACTTCATTAAACTTCTGAGGCATTAAATGGCAAAAGTAGAAAGAATTTATTTCGATTCGATTTTCAAGAAGGTTTTTAACTTGACTGGATATAAATGAAGATGACAGTTTTAAAATCAAGTTTGTTTAGTCAAGCACATTAAAGCTATTTATTTCTTCTTTCTTCATCATGAGGTTAGCTTAATAACTTTTGCAACTGTTTTCATAAACATTAGTTTATTTGGAAGAGTAATCCCTAAAGTTGGTCAGGTCTTTTTTACACTGTATCTCTCCTGCAGCCAGACTGTTGATCTCCTCATGCAAGAGTCAGGATGTCGTTTAGAACATCCTTCTGCTACCAAATTCCGAAATCATGTCATGGAAGGAGACTGGGATAAGGTAAAGTAGGGCATATAGAGCTGTGTGACTGCTGCTAAAATTATATTTTTCACGTGCATTTTGTGACATTTCTGTTTTTCTCTTATACCAATTTTTGCAGGCAGAAAATGACCTGAATGAACTAAAGCCTTTAGTGCATTCTCCTCATGCTATTGTGGTAAGAGGCGCACTTGAAATCTCTCAAACGTTGTTGGGAATAATTGTGGTAAATACACTTTTGTTCTTAGTTTCACATTTATGCTTATTTTAGTAGGTTATTGATAACTCTAGGCTTCTGCCTCTTATAAAATATAAGGCCTAAAAATAATTAAATTTCATATAATTAAATTTGTAAACTAGGATGAGTGTTTATGATGTTTTAAAGTTTGAGTTTTATATTTTTAAAGTCATGTTTAGTGTGTCAATTGAACCTAATTCATAAGTTAAGCTTATACAAGCCTATATTGAAAGATCATGCTCTCATCGCTATTAATAGGAGTTTAATATTTACAGACTCAAGGATAAATTATGCTTTTATATTATTTAAAATACTGAATGCTGGTAAAGAATGTGTTTGGGTGTGTGTATATCTGTATAGCCTTAAGCAACCGATACTTTATTTTTTTTAATATTTGGGAATTATAATTATTAAGTCAAACCAATTTTATTGATGTGCTCACCATTTTCCATTCTTGCATTCCAGTTGTGTGAATTGACAGTGTCAAAGTTTTAACGTATCCCTGGTAGAGGGTTTATATGCAAATTTGACCAATGGGCTCTGCTTACAGGCCTTATTTCCCCGACAAGATCAATTTAGTAGTTTACCTGTTAGGCTTTTTCATAAATCTTAATGAATCTTTTATACTGATAGGCTTTAATTCTTCAGTAAATGTTGGTGAGGGAGAGGAGAGGATAAGTTTTTTTTACTAAGTGCTTGTGATTGGAAACCATGGAGAATCAGCTGCTGGCTACTTGTTTTAACTTCTAGCTGATTCATTTGTTGTCAGAAGCAGTTTCCTGTCTGGTGGGGGAGGGAAAGAGGGTGAATAGGAAGTGAAGTAGGGAAACCAGCTGTTTGTTAAATATTAGTATTTAATGAATGTTACCTTTTGATTTTTTTAATTGGGTCAAATATTAATCTTTCTACCTTTGTCTGTAAACCTAATAGAGTCTCCTGTTTTTAATTTTGGGGTTTTTATTTTTTGAATCAACTTCAAAAGAGTTTTCAAATTCTTAATGTAATTTTATACAATAATATGGTAGAGAATGGATTTCAGGTGAATTAAAGATACATACAAGCATGAACAAGTATGGATTCTTTTAAATTAATGATATAATGTATTATCTTTAGTATCTTTAGTAAATATTTAAAATCCTAAAATTTTTAACTTAAGATTGAATCAGATGATTGATAATAAATTAACTCATGGAATAATCAGCATCATAGGAAATTTCAAAAGAAAATGAAAACAGTAATTAAAATAAAAAATAGCTGTATTCAAAAGGATTACAAGTTTTCCACAGTCATTGTGTTTGGAGTTTAAAAAAAAAGAAAACCTCAATATATTTTCATTGAGCAGTTTTTCATAAGTTGTTAGCTGTGACAAAATGGAAGGTGACCCTAAAATAAAGACAGTTAAATGCCCAAATAAGAATTGGGGTTCTTTTCCCATTGGAGAAGTTAGCATTGCTTGTATGGTGACAGTAAAGATGATGGACTGTTTTAACATACAGGAGTGATTTCTTGGAGGACTGTTTTCCTTTTTTAAGCTTCACCCAAATTATATCTGTGATTTAGTAGTAAAAATTTGAATAGGTTCAGTTCCTTTTTTTTTTTTTTAATTTGCTTATAGTAATTTGAGACTTCTGTATTGGATTTAGAGTATGCCTATATCTCATTAGAAATCTTCATTAGAAGCAACGTGTAAACTGAAGAAAGATAGTTGTAGATAATAAGGAGGAATCCTTTCTTTTTACAGCCTGTTCAGTCTATAGAACATTCTAGGATCTAATAAAAGATGAAGATTAAATCTCTGGCTGATCCTCACGCCATCAAACTGTTTAGGTATTTATACAAAGAAAGGGGTTCAAATTTTATCTCACTTTAAGCATTGATGAATCAATTGCTTTTAAAGATTCAGTTCAGCATTTTTTTACCTTTCTAATTGTGTTTAGATTTACTCCTCTCCCCCACTACATTTCTAGAGGATAATCTAATGTAAGCATATATTTGTAACATTACCTTAGAAAACAACTATTTGTGTTTTTTAACATAATTATTTTAATTGTATACCCAGACACATTTGACAACTTTGTCTAGACTAAAATTGCATTTAACTTTTAAACCTGAATGTTTTTATTGACCCAATCCACTCTTCCCCCACTCCAGCCTCCCCGCCACCCCCATTTTAAAAAATGGTTCCCAATCAAATGATACCAGAAATAGTAAAATTTGCTCTGGGTTTTCTGGAAGCTGAGCTCATGAATCAACATTTTTTAGCTTGGGTTCAGTTATGCTTAGCCATGTCTGGGGAATTGGAGTGGATATTGAGATCAGTAGCATAGCAAACTTTTCTATGTCTAAAAACGTTTGATTATTTTTTAATATAAGAGAAATATACTTAAGTATTCAAATATTAACTTGACATACAAAAAATAACTAATGTATTTTAAAGTCCAGTAGAGAGGAGTTTTGAGAGCCACGTTTTAAATATTCATTTCTCCTTTTCTCTGAGTCATGATTTAATTGATATAACTTGGTTATAACCTTATTCCAGAGTTAGAACCGCTACTGAGTTAGCTAGACAGTTGTTGATAACCAGATTTCCTGTGCATCGTAACTTCTGAGTTTTTCTTTCACACTGAGTTCAGTGTAATTATGAGGGAAGAAAGGATAAAGCAATCCAAATATTGGGTAGGATGGGGGGGCAACAGCTGGATTTACCATGCAAAACTATCTTTCAAGCTATCCTAGTCACTTAGCAATTTCAAGTTTCTATTAGATAGTAAAAGAGAGAAACACTGCTATGCTGAAAATGCTACAAAATTATCAGAGACTGGAAATAATCTAAAAACTTAGGAACTGGGGAAAGATAATTTTCCTTTTTTCTTTTTTCTTTTAAGAAGTTCATGGTCTTTTAAAAAAAATGTTAGTAAAGCCCTGTCCCCACTTCAGCAAACTTCAGTTTTACTTGATTTAAAAAAAATTGTTTTAGTAAATAATAATATTTCTTGACCCCCCAAGAAGAAAGCCATTTTTCCTAAAACCATATTTGCGTTATTGTGCCTTAAATTGGGGGAACTAAAATAGTTTTACTCTCCATCTTTATCATGTACATCAAATACTTGAACGGATTTTAAGGAGACTGTAATTTTCTCTCAAATCTCTAGCTGTGCTTGGCCAGCAGCATGTTAGTTGCCGTGTATACCACCAAGATTTGATATCTTTGTCTTACTCTGGATAAAATGACTCATAGAGAAATGTTCTTGCACTGCTTTTAGAGCATTCCCTGTATACAGGAAAACGTGTTTATATTGGCTTCCCTCAGAGTTTTGCTCTGCCTCCCTCTTCTGTCCTGTCCTGCCTCTATCCCGTAGAAAGAGAATAACATGTTCTAGCAGGATCTTGGTGGGAAAATAAGGGAGAAATAGCACTTGGGACACTGTCCCTACACACATTGGAATGGGGGGAGGGGTGCATAGGACCTAATGATTGACACCCAAAAAGTAAATGAAGGAAGATTTGCCCTGAATTAAAAAACAACCACCAAAAAAAATTTTTTGCAAACACACATCTGGCCAATTCTATGTGGCATTTAAATGAAAAAGTTCTGCAACTAAATATGATTCTCGGGTTTGAATCAAAAACAGTATGTGAAATGAAACTTTTAACAGTTTCTGGATAAATGGAAATACATGAACTCTTCATTTCATAAAGAGTTGAAGTTTTTTTCAGAAGATAAAATGGTGAGAATATCCAGAATTAACTTCAAATATAAAATTCTTTGATTTTTAGATTGTTTTGTTTTATTTAGTCTTTTGTTTTTGGTTTTTGTCACCTTAAGACTTTAAAGTACTTTTTTATTTGACATATAAAAGTAAAGGTTACATGTACAGCAGCATACTTTTTAGGGCATCTTGGTAACTAATCTATCTCTGAAACATTCATTTAGTCAGTCTAACTTAGTGTGTAAAATTTGGTAAGTGTAATTTTTCTGGAGTTATAGGAGCTGATCTCATAGTATGAAATTTTTCTATCCTTTAGCTTTAGGTTTAAGACAAGATTATTACTAGACATAAGCAATGAATCTTACAAAAGATGCGTTTAAATGTATGCCTAGTATATGTGAGAGGGTTTGTTTTTGTTTATTTTCTCTAGAAGCTTATAGGTTATATCTTTTAAATACTCCCCAATAGAAAACTTTATAGAACAGTTAATTATTCTCTTTAATTCTGTAAACAAATGATAATTTCTCCACATCATTTTTTGAGAGCGGGATATTTTCATTGTTTTTAAAGTAAGCATTAACTGTTTTTTAAAGTAAGTAGATTTGAGATTTTTCCCACTATGTTTCTTGGAGTGTCTAAACATGACTAACATTTTCTGTTTACTGACTCTTCTACTTCCATCAGTTGGCTTGCTCAAACACCACAAGTAGCAAATGTGATGAAGGAGTACCCCCAAGTAGTGGTCCTTCATTAGGTTAAGGTTTAAAAGAAATTCCAAGCTTGATATTCTTATATATATCTTTTCTCTAGCAAAAAGCTGCTAGGATTATGATGATCGCTTTCCAGTGAAAAGAAAAGTGACAGAATAATGGAACATTAAAAAGTGTTAAAGCCAAACACATATCAGGAAAAAAAAAAAAACTAAATTTAAAAGTGCTTCACAGTAAGCTGGAAATGATTTATCCTTTGGCGGGGAAAGAGCTGATAATAATTGTGCTTCACAGTTTAAATGCATCAGTGATCAGATTGTTACCATCCACAAACACAAACATGGCGTCTTTTAAAGACCGTTGAGTTTAACCTTCTATTGTAGGCATCCCTTTATTCCCTCCTAGAGAATGAGCCCATCAGGCTTAGGCTTGTCCACTTTAGTACAGGACACTCACAGCTTTGCACCCCAACCTGTAGTCCATTTGCTGGACAGCTCTTCCTACTTGTTTTTTCTTTAGAATTTTATAAAGAGTTCATTTGAACCAAAAATGATAGCATATGTATGCCAGGAAGCAAAATCTCAAATCTTATTTTTGATAGGCCAGAATCACACTAAAAACATCTCATGGCTCTAGTTCTGCTTTCTGGTCCACTTAGTCTTTCTGTCACATTGTGGCTTTTAAATAATTCCTCCATTAACTGGATTTTCTGCAATCTTTTTCAAAACTTGTTACATAAAACCCCCTAGTGCCTTATTATAAAAGTCATGGTTTTCTTTAAAAAAGTAAATCTAGAATCTACTTGGAATAGTTTTAAATTTTCATACAAGAAATAAAATTCTAGGTGAATGTTTTGAGGACAGAATTTCTTTTTCCCTGTTTTGATGCCTTAGTCATTAATGATCTTATATAATTTGAAATTACTTGTTTAAAACAGTTTTATTAAGACGTGTAATTGAACAAAGTTGTATTTAATCTACAGCGACTCTATTAAACCAAATAATTTTGAGTCATATTAAAGCTTTATAAAAAGTTATTGTCAAAGGGCATAGTAGAATGGTTTCTACTGTTCTGTTTAGGCACAAACATTTTCTGAACCTTCCATCAACTTTTTTCCCCTGACTGCTGCTTTCTGTCATGTCAGAGGATGAAGTTTTTGCTGCTGCAGCAGAAGTACCTGGAATACCTGGAGGATGGCAAGGTCCTGGAGGCACTTCAGGTTCTACGCTGTGAATTGACGCCACTGAAATACAATACAGAGCGCATTCATGTTCTTAGTGGGTAAGGAAGCAATTTCTTAGACTCCAGGCTGATGGCGGAGTTGTTATTTTTATTCCAAAGTTATGTTTATTTAACATTTTCCTAAGATCTGAATATTGCTAAATTCTTAGAAAATATTTGTCTGGATGAACACACTTACATGTGTACAAACTTTTCTTGTCATTCTGGAAAGCTTTTAAATTCAGAATAGAGAGATATTTAGGTGGGTAAAAGGAAGAAAAAATATATATTGACAATAAAAGGCCATCTCATAATCTTCTCAAAAATCTCTGTGCCAGAAAACCCTATAGCGAAATCTTCTATAAAAACAATAAGCAATAAAGTGTTCAGTATTGATGCGTACAAACTTTTTTATGTATACTTACCATGTACTAGGTTCTTGGTAAGCATTTCATATTCACTCTCATTTTATTGGCATGTTAATCCTTTAAAAGTCTTAGTGCCCAAAGGCTTGGTTCTGGACCTCCCTTTTATTCTGTCTACACACTCTTGCTAGGTAATCTCATTCTGTATCATGCCTTCATGTACCGTCTCTGTGCCAGTGGCTCTTAAATGTACCCTCTCGTCTGAACTCAGTGTGTATATCTAATAGCCGACTTGACAGTCTCCATTTGGATATCTAATCGGTGCCTCATAGTTACATTTTCAAAATAAATTCTTGATTCCAGTTACCTCTCCACCCACTCCACCACCACAGATCTGTTCCTCCTCTAGTTTTGTTCATCTCAGTAAATGGAAGGACCTTTTACTCACTTGTTCAGACAAAAAGCTTAAGTCTCATCCTTGCTTGCATTTTTAAGCCTTTCAACTTTGACATGGATTTGCCTAACTCCAAAACACCCCAGATTTGTTCATTTCTCTCTGTCTCCACGATTTCTACCCTAGTTAAGCCATAAACACCTCTCCTCTTAACAAAGCACATTTCACACACCCACAGAAATATATAAGTAAAACATGTATTAGCTATTTCTCTCCCTTTCTTAAAACCTTCCACTGGCTTTCCAGCACACTTAAAATCCAAAGTCTCTGCTCCAGCCCACAAGGGCCCTAATCCTTTCCCTTATTTGTTACTCTCTAGCAATATTAATGTTAAGGCATTTGTACTGTCTTTCCATTTTATCTTAAACTCTTTTTCCCTAAGCTGGCTACTAGTTGCTCAGATTCCAGCCCAGATGTCCTTTTCTGAGATAGACCACCTGACGGGCATTCCCTGTCACATCATTTTGTTTTTAACTTTTTTTCTTTATAGCATTTTTCACTATGTGATATGGCCCAGCACACAGTGAATTTTCAAATACAAAAAGATAGACCCAAAAAGATAGAGGGTTCATATTAGGGTTTTTGCAGATAAGGAAACTGAGCCTCAGAGCAGAGTAGTGAAGCAAGCAGTCAGAGATAGAGTTAATAAATCAGGGAGCTAAGATTCAAGTCATTGGTCTTTACCCACCACTACATCTTGAAATAGTAAATTCTGCTGGTTATCTTAATTTTGTACCTGACAAATTACCTTGTTCTGGTTACCTCTTACATAGGTGTCTGATTTCTGTATCACCTAAGTATCATTTACATGATGAATATTTTTTCTGCTCTGGTAACAGCATATATAATATAATCGTGTAGTTTTTATCCTGAAACGAAATTCATCAAGTTTATCCCTTGAATATTTCACGTGAGGAAATGGTCCAGAGATGACAAGATGCAGAGTTGGCATCAGAACCCAGGGTTTCTTTCTCAGTCCAGTGTTTTCAGTTATACCATGTGACTTGCCACATTCATTTAAAACGTTAAGGTCTAATGTGTGTTTTCAAAAGAGCACAGAAGCACTTGTAGATCACATTTGCAAAATTTAAAAGTAAACAGTTTTCCATAAAATTTTTGATAAATTTTGCTCCCTAAGTTATATTAGAAACCAAATTTTTGCAATGTCCAGCTTGTAAGGTGTTTTAAATCTTAATTATTCATTCTATTGGGGGGGAAAGTAATTCTCATTAGCTAAGACACTGTGTACTAAATAGCAAGAGAGCAAGTAGTTCTGTTAAGTAAAAGCCAGTTATTTGGATGCTGAATGCAATATGCTTTATGCAACTAAGAAAAGGGAGGAGGTGGTACTCAGGTTAACTGAGAGGTTTCTGATACTATATTATCATTTATTAAGCTCTATGTGTATCTCAGGTAATAGAACAAGTATTTAATATACTCCATCTCATTTAAACCTCACCGTGCTGTTTACTACCCTTTTTACAAGTGAGAAGAACAGATTTGTCTGAGAACAGAGTACCAGACAAAATAAGCAGGAGAGTTACTTGCCAGGTCTATTCTCCATGTTTGAATAATGCCTTCACTTCTTTTACTTTTAAAGCCCGTTCTTCTGAGAAGAGCCAGAACCAGGTCAGGGTCACACTTCCAGCAGGGGGCCCTCATGTATTCTCCAGAACCCATGAACTTTAGCGTTTATGCCTCCTTCGGCACATATAGTGAGTAATAAAACAGTTCCCAAATTTTCTGCTTTGGGATCGCAATACCTTTCACAGGATGACACAAGGATGGTTATCCAATTATACCATTTCTTGAATGACGTTAATGATAAACTCTTAAAGGTATGTCGTTTTTGTTTAATTAACTTAGTATAAATATCTTTGAAGGGTTTTTTTGAGTTTTGTTTTACTATTGAGAAGCAGTTAAGTTAGCATAGTGGTTAAGAGCAGGTTCTGCAGCTGGAATGCCTGGGTTCATATTCCTACTTTGTCTCTTAACCCTAAGTTAGTTACTTAAGCTTTCTGTGCCTTGGTTTCCTCATTTATAAAACTAGAATAGTGCCTACTTCATACAGGATTGTTATAAACATTAAGTGAAGTAATAGACGTTGACCGCTTAGAACAGCTTGGCAATAAGAGCTACATATAGATACTGATACATAACAATGAATATGACTATATTCTATTAATAGATAACATATATAATAATATATGTTTAGTTATTTCTGTTATATTTTAGTAATTATATCCAGGTACCAGGTTGTATTAATGAATTGGCTCCACTCTAGACATTTTTTTCTTGATGTATCTTAGTAAGAACTAGATATCCCAAGTATAATCAGCAGTTTTCAATTATGTTTAATTCAGTGAAAAGGGTTTGATATTTGGTTTTTTCTCTCACATTTATAGGTATCTGATGTGTAGCCATGCAGAAGACCTGCGTGCAAAAGCAGAATGGGAAGGCAAAGGAACAGCTTCCCGATCCAAACTATTGGACAAACTTCAGAGTAAGAGTCTTAATTTTTGGTGCTTCTGTGTTTTTTTCTTAGATTAGACATCAGGAAGCAGTTAGGAAGACTTGTGTGTAGGCATACTCTTACTGAGTGGGTATTTAGAGGAGGGGACAGGGAAGCCATTAAGAGACCCCTTAAACCAGAACTTTCAAACTCTGCCATGGAGTCTTGAGAAGCTAACCTCGGAAGTCAGTAGGAGGGTGCTGGTCCCAGAGCACTTCTCCTTTCATTTGTTTTATGTAGTGACGCTACCCTTAAGATTTTGCTTGGGCTGAAAGTGCTTTGGGTAGAGGGAAAATATGTAAACCACAGTTTTAAACCATGAGTGTTTTAAATATTTTGTTGATTTCAGTAGTAAGGCCCAGATTTCTTACTCTTCCCTCAACTATGTTCTATAAGTTTTAAAAGATTGTCTTTTTTCCCCTCTGATTAAATTATGTTCTGTAAATATTTCATGTTTTCATGTTGAGGTGGGGACGGAGATCCTAACAGTCAGAAAACCATGTGTTTGGGGGAGAGATTAAGGCACTAAAGGAACACAGTAGATTGGTATCTATCAAAACACCAGTTATTCCCTGAATTTTTCACAGTATCCTTGGCATTAGAAGCAATTTGGTGGGGCCTGGAATTTGACTTATATCAGCCTTTTGGCTTGCTCTTTGTTAAATGGAGGTTTTTCTTATACTTTTAGTGATGCATGATTTCCCTTGCTTACACAGTCATTTTTAGATTTTCTTTTTATTGTCACCACCTTTTTATTTTTTTACTTGTTTTTGTTTGTTTGTTAGAAAGTTCACATACAAATTGAAGCCCTCCTGTTCAAGTACATTTCATTTTAGTGGCAACAGTTATTTCTAAGACCCACATGTTTTATCACCCAGACTGCTCTACATAAGGGACATGGTGTTATTAGAGTAGGATATGTGCAGCAGAAGATGAGCACATGTCTTTTAAATAAAAGTTTATACTATTTTGTTTTTTTATTTTAATTTTTCTTTTTTAAAAACTATCTTCTGTTAAAGCGTATTTACCGCCGTCAGTGATGCTCCCCCCACGGCGTTTACAGACTCTCCTGCGGCAGGCGGTAGAGCTTCAAAGAGATCGGTGCCTCTATCACAACACCAAACTTGATAATAACCTGGACTCTGTGTCTCTGCTTATAGACCATGTTTGCAGTAGGTAAGAGGACAACTTCCTAAATTCTGAAGTAGGCAGACATTTTACAGGCTCGGTATGGACTTTATTAAAATGTTTTTCTTAAGAGTTTTATCCTGTGGCTATAAAACAATTCATGTCTGATTTAGCATTTGTTCACAACTAAAGCTAGGATTACTGAAGTTGAAAATTAAGAGAAATTTATGCATGTTTATGTAGTAAACCACACCATGAGAACTGAAACTGGAAAACCTATTTTTCCTTTTCTTGTCTATGGGTTTGGTTGGTCATTTTCTGTATCTGGTCATTTTATAAGGACTTGTAAGTGATATTGTGTGGGAATGCTAGTGACCCAAGTGTTTGCTGTCTTTGGATGCCAGAGATCACTTTTAGTACCTCTTTTCTGGACGTTATATCTATTTTAACTATGGCCCAGATAATTTTCTGCCCATAAAGATCATGGAAATATTTTTTTCCTAATGACAGTTCTGCTTTTCAGTAGGAGATGGCCTCTAACTAAAAGTGGTTGGAATAACAGGTATTAACTTTCTGGTTTGGATTTTGTTTTTATACTTAACCAGTGTACATAATTTTAACTTGTAAGAAGTCAGGCTTCACTTTTGATGTTAGGAATATTTTGAGTAAAATGTCCGTGCTATTTTCATAATCTCCAAAATTATAGCAGAGCTTTCATTTATAAGATACTGAAAAACAAATTGTGAAATCTTTCGAACTCCAGTAAGGAAATGATTTGGATCGGGTGAACCAAATAAGAACAGCTGCTGTACATGTGGTCAATTTCTTTTGCCAAACATCATCAAAGAACTGCTGAAAAGAGCATGAATAGGAAAGACAAAAGTATATAAGTCTGAGGGTTTAAAATGAGTAAAATCGACAGGCAAATATACCTGGGACAAATGCTAACTTCTAGATGAAAACTTTTAAAATAATAAAATTAATGTTAAAACTTACGTGGCATATCTTTTATAGTTTTACATTTTCAAGTAAATAATTCAGCATCCAAGAGAAAGAGATGTTTCAATTCCTGCAGACTCTAATTTTCCAGTTCCAATTATTTTTTGAAAAATAATATAAGGTAGGCACTTGGGAAAGAGTATATTTTTAGAAGTTATTTTTGGGCTCTGCTCCTAAAAAAAAGGAATCTCTTAATTATCATCAAAATTATATATGCACTGTGATTTAAGATAATTTTTTTAGGTGTGCATAAACTATTTTCATATGTAGTTGAGTTGTTACTTCATCCTCCCTAATTGCCATAAAAAATAATTATTATTTGAGCTATTGGCCTTACAGTACAAGTGTTATTTATCTTCAAGTATTGGGTAATTACTTGGTGCATGTCTTAAATGTTCTAAAAGAAAGTGATTGGAGATCCTTTTCCTTTATTCCTTTGTACTCTTTAACATTGTTCTTTGACTTGCTTATGAGAATTTTTAAGTCTTTTCATTTGAATTGAATAGAGGTAGGAGGAGATAATAGATTGAAGTGTATATGGTGTCATATTTCATAGCTTCTCTAGGGAATTTAAGACTAGTGGGAAAATTAAGGCAGTTGTGAACCAAAATCTTTTCGGTTTTTAAATTTATTGCTGGTAGAATACACTGAAAGATGTATTTATGGTAGGCTATGGTTCAGGAGGTGTCAGTAGGTTAAGAGCTTGCCTTCTCGTGTGGAAACTAAAATCTATGAGAATGTGACCTACATTTTTTTAAGTGCTTTAACTTGTATACCAGTATCTTTGATAGTAAATGACAGAAAATATGTAGACTGACTTTTCCCAACCCTCAGATTAGGAATCAGGCTCCTGTAAAACGGTGCAGAAAGCACCCTAGTTTAACATGAGATGAGAAAGTTTCTTGCTCTTCAGATAACCGTTGATGGAAAGGTCTTCTCTATAACAGTTTAAAATAAATCTTTGACTTGATGTTCCTCCTAGTTATCACCCCTCCCACCTCTGCTCTAGAGCCAACTTCTTAAGAGTTGCCTACCGTGCTGCGCATTCACAGTTCCCACATCCTTCCTTCTTTGCTCTTCGGACCTCCGAGTGTTGGGGCTTGTGCAGCCAGCACGACCCCAGGACCATTGCGGGTGCTGGTGAGGAACGGCGTCTTTATTAAATCCAGTGGCCGCTCTCCAGCCTATATCTTGACCTTTCTATGTAGCAGTTGATTCCTTTGCCTTGAAATTTTTCCTTCGAGTTCTAAAACATTCCCAACTCTTGACTTTACTCCTGGCTGTGCTTCTGACTCCTCCTCTTTGCCTGAGACTTTAATAAGTGTGTGTTCCAGATTTATGTTTCTTGTTTTCATCCTTTTCTCTTCCTTTAGGTTATACTTCCATGGTTCTAATGACTCCTAGGTCTGGGCTAGAGCTGCAGAATTTAGCTCCTAAGCCTTAGACCTTAATACAGCAATGAGGGTTTGTTCAAGTGCCTCAAATGCAACATGTCTAGAGGAGAACTTCCCGCTCCTTTCTCCTCTCTGCAAAGTTGGCTTTTCCTCTTGAACTCGCTGTCTCAGTGAAAGGCTACTACTATATACCCAATTTCTCCAGGCCAGAAAACCAGGAGTCATCTTTGACTTAGCACTCTCAAGGCAGATTTTGAAGACACTAAGGGGGAGATATCGGTCATTAAGTCAGTAGATAAGTGTTTAGAGTGAGTTCTCTTTATTGCTGAACTGGGAAAATAAAACCTGAATTTGATTTAATTCCTAGTATTTCACACTCATCTAGAGGTCTTCAAAAGTTGGTATTGTTTATCTGCTTTACTCACTTTTAGAAACTGAATTTTAGCATTGAACCTGGAAAACTGTCTTCAGAAGTTAAATCTTAGCATTGAAATTAAATACCAGCTTCTCCCTCTTCTCTCTGGTGAATGGAGAATTAATTATGCTTAAGTGAACTATAATTTTTTTTTAAATCCTAATCAGCACTGAAGAGTTTTCCTTAGGTTGTATATAATGTCTATTTTTCACTGTTAATGTATTCATATTTTGGTTAAATTTGACCAGCAAGGAACAGGGATTTTTTTCTTTAATGATTTTTGTGGAGTTTTTTCAACAGCAACTAATGGAAGACTGTTTCCACAGGTAGCTTTGTAAATATTAGTTCTACAGGAAAGGATTATTAAAAATATTTTAGAGACTTAAATTATTAATATTCAGTTTGATTCAAATGATTAAAATGCTACATTTTATTTAGTTTTATTTGGGAAGCTAATGATATTTTTAACACTATCCTAAGTTTTAAATTTAGTTGAAAAACAAAGACAAACTATCACTTGTATACATCTAGAATTAGGCTTTTAATAAACTGTGGGCTGTTAGTCTTTTTTAAAGATTATTTACATAATGATTAAATGACAATTTAAATACTTTAGTGACATTCAGATACAACTCATTGTCCATAGGTTGGATGGTTTATGTCCTATAATTTTGATTATGAATCAGTCCTTTTTGAAGGATATTTGCTACTCTGATTTTAGATGTATCTTTCATGATCAGCCATAGCTTTAAAATGTTCCTCACTGAAAAAATGGCATCACTATTGATTATTACCCATAGGATGGGAGAAAACCATTTTTGATAAGGAAAGTACTTATTTGATTGGAATTTTATTCAGCGGTGTCTTAAAATATTATTTAAAAATTACATTTGGAAAGAAAACTGGCCTTGGGGCCAGCCATAGGTTTAAATCCTAGTTCAATTATTTATCAGTTTATATCTGGTAAGTTATTTGCCCTCTCTGATCTGAGCCTTATGAAAATGGGGGTGTAACTTCTCTTGCAGAGTAGTTTTGAGAATTAGCAGTACTGTATATTAAGCTAGTAGCACAGTGCTTGGCATCTAGTAAGAGCTTAATAAATGTTAACTGGTATTAATTATGTTTTGGTTCAGATATAGAATAATAGTTTAATATTAAAGTAATTCATAGTTAGATATCTGAAAGTTTAAAGTAGCTTCCAAATAGCGACTGCCAAGGTAGGTTGATTGCCATGTGTGCCAAGTAAAGAATGTTAACTTATTTTTGAAGATGTACTACCTATCAGGCTAGCAAATTGACAACATATATATTTTAAATTATTGATTAGTTCAGGAAAAAAATAGGAAAGAACATTTTCAAAACAGACTTAAAATCTTTATCCATTAAAGTGCTATAATATGCAAACAGTAGCCACTAATTACATGACCAATGAAATATAAACGTAAAGTGATTCAGAGTAAAATTAAATTTAAAAATCAAGTCCATCAAGTGTACTAGCCACATACTAAATACTCAATAGCCATGTGTGGCTAGGACCACCAGATCAGGCAGTGCAGGTATATAACATCTCACTATCACAGAAAGCTCTGTTAGACGGTGCTGATGTAGAAATTGAAAAAAAGAATGTTTTTTAAAAGTTAGTGTTTAATGAGAATAGTCAATCTTAGGATAACTTTTTCCTCTTTAATTTGGTAAAGTTAATCATAGAATTCTTGGCTCCTAATATACAATAATAGCTGCCACTTAGGAAGTACTAGCTAAGTCTGAGACTCAGTCTGAATACCGAACATTCATTATTTCATGCTTTTATTTCATCTTTGTATAGGAGTTCTGTAAATACTCTGAGGCTCAGAGGAACTAAGTGACTTGCCAAAGACATTAAAGCTTGTGACCCAGACTTGTCTGGCTGAAGTGCCTGTTCTCTTTTTGTTATGCCAAGTTACTTTTATGTAAATGAAAATGTACATTATTCATTCTAAAACAACCTGATGCCAGTCAACTTACACAAACATGAAGCCCTGAATATTAATTTGTATTTATATGAATTGACTTAATTAGACCAAAAAAATTTGTGGTGGACACTTCATCTCTCTCTTACTCTTGAGAAGGTGGGGGGAGATTATAATAAATTGTAAATTGAAGTAGATTTCAGATTACTGATTTCCCCTAAGATTGTCTATAATATTGCTATAGTATTTTCTTTTTTAACATCCCAATGTAAACTTGATTCTTAAGATTTACAAATCCGTTTATATCTGATTTTTTTAAGTTTTTGATCTCCAAAAAAGTTTTGCCCGTTGTTTAACCTTTTTTATTATGATTAATCTATTTTGAAATAATAGTTATTTGTGGACTTCTTTGTTTTAGGAGGCAGTTCCCATGTTATACTCAGCAGATACTTACGGAGCATTGCAATGAAGTCTGGTTCTGTAAATTCTCTAATGATGGCACTAAACTAGCAACGGGATCAAAAGATACAACAGTTATCATATGGCAAGTTGATCCGGTATGTACTCCAGTTGAGTGTTTAGATTGCAAAAAGAGGTTATTTTTAATCTAATTGATTGAGTACACATTTTTTAAGTATGCATACATAAATAGTTTTTCCGAGAGCATTTCTTCGTTGTCTCTGTCTTGTCTTCTTTGTGTTGTCTAGATAATATTACAAATATTATCAAAATTGTTGAGCTTTACGTGCTAGTGATTTTATTAAGTCTCTGTGTACATATCTGTTTTACTCTGAATAACTTGTGCAAGATACTAACAATCGCTTTTTTTAAAAAAAGAGGAAACTGACACAGAAGTTAAATGCCCAGGCTCTCACAGCTAGTAAATGGCATTCTTACTCAAAACCAGGAACATTTTGACCCCAGACCTGCTGTTCTTAATGTCTCTGCCAATTTGTATCTTTTTTAATACTTGATTTATGGATTAATACAGTGTCCATTCTTTCATGAGTTAGAAAAGACTCATTACCATTTGCAGTCTGAAACTCTTCATTCTCTTATGTAATTTGTGGAACTTCTGTCAAACACCTTTCCGCTTTCATTCCCCCATGATGCATATGAAAAGTATTATATTCTGGATTTAAAATTTTAAGTCCTCTCTAAAATAACATTTGTCTTTGTTTATAACCAGGCAACGTACAGATTTGTAGCAATAAGTATTTCCATTTCTTTCAACCAATTAAACATTTATCAGGGAGTCAAAGAAGTACGTGACTTCAAATAAGTTAAGAAGATATTTTTGTTTTAGAAACCCTTCACCTAAAATCAGGAGAATAACCTTATTTTAAAATTTAGATTACAGTGTGATATTAGCCTAGGATAAAGTTTGGGACTCCTATGTTGAAAAATATGGTGAAATGGATTCATATAGAAGGAAATATTTTAAGAAGAGAATCAGATTTGAGAACATACGTCAATTTTATGTACCTGCAATATACTATGACAAAAGATAAAGAAGATCTATCATTTGCCTCTACCTTTTTTTGTGTCATATGCTTCTCTGGCAGTCTGATGACTCTGTGTGCGCCTCCTCAGAGTAAATACCTTAAACCAAAACACTAGGAAGCCCAAGTATATATTATATGTAGTTATCAAAATAGTACAGATACAGTATAATACATTGGTTATTTAGTAACACATTAAATAACATTCTGGCAGCAGATTTACTAACTACCAGAATTTTGAAGTAGTGACGAACATAAATATTTTGAGATATATGCAATAACTGTGGTATGATACGAAAATATTTGAGATATTTATTAACAATCACCCAATACTACCTAATATAATACCTAATATACTATATTAATATGCCTAATATATTACCTAATACTACCTTGTTAATTGCCTGCATTCAAAATTGAAGGAAATACTGGATTTCAGCCCATGGTTTGTGAAAATAAAGATGTGTGTTTTTCCTATCATTGAAGTTCAGAGATCTCTTGCTTCTATCCCTGTTTGACTCCTTGTAGATCTCAGGTTAAAAACCCCTGTGAAAGGAATGTAGAGTTTAGAAAGGGAAATCGAACACACTGAAATAAGTATCATATATCATACATAAGGTGTTATGAAAGCACAGTGGAGCTTCACAGAGTAGTACCTCGTTTGAGCCTTGCGATGCATAACACAAAGGCTGCGAGAAAGGCATCCTCGAAAGAGAGGGACCTTCCTTTACCTTCCCCCAGCTCCAAATAAGAGAATAGGATGAGCAAGGCAAAGATTAGATAGTAAGGCTAGAAAACATAATTTGGGAGCCAATTATGGCTTTTGAATACTACTCTAAGGAGTCGTAGTTTAATTCAGCAGTTATTTGCAAGATGTCTGAAAAGCAGCAATATCAAAACTCTGCTTTATTGTGTTTTTCTTCTAGCAGCAGTGTGTGCTAGTCCCTTTTGTTTAGCAAGTATTTATTGAGCACCTGCTGTGTAACGGACCTTTTGCTGGAGAGAAACATCTTGAGCTCATGATAATACAGGGTAATTGTTCCTTAATGGGCACTACAGGAGCTCAAAGAAAAGATCTGCACTGGAACTAGAAAGCAGGGGAGAGTAAGACAGGTCTTCTTAGGTGAACGAGTAAATAATTTAAGCAAAACTAGTTACAACTGGCCCTTGGGTGAAAGAAGACATATAGGCGATTTGGGGAAGAGGTTTTGTAGAGTAGGAGATGAGGTACTAAGATCAAGGAGGGTCTTGTATACTTTGCTAAGGAAGTTAGACTTTTATGCGAGTGTTTCCCAGAGTATTTTTTGTCAGAGTACTGGTTATGCAGCATGTTGATAAATGTTACATATAAAAGGCTTTTGTAGTAGCCAGGCTTGGGAAATGCAGACTTAATGCAGACATTTCCAATCTGAGATAATAGTTTGGTATGATGGTTATTTTGTTATGTCAAATACTATTTGAAAAACTTGTAAGAAAGTTGATGATCTTTTTGCATATGTATTTTGTGTGTGTCTTTTTTAATGGGTAGAAAAAGAGCCTTAAGATTCCAGTTGATGTGGTTCTACTACATAGTTTCCTTTATCAGGTTTTGTTACCTTTGCCCCAAAGACAAGAATTTTGCTCATATTCCTGGTCTAAATCCAAGCAAAGTTAAGTGGATTCCATGAACATGGTATTTCTACTTTGAATAGGTTAGTATAGAGACACTGCTTGTGAGGGGATAGCATTGATGTCCTCATTTTTTTAAAATTTTTATCTTTTACAGGATTATTTTTTATTAATGTGCATGAAGCAATTAGTTTTTGAGTTAAATACTTCTAAAGTAGTTTGTCATCAGTTTAAAAGCAAATCTTTGTGTAAATCAGAAGCACCACGATGAGTGAAAGTTTGGTTCTGAAAGATCTTAAGCTAATTCTAGAGACTTGACTTATTAAATTATGTATGCCACTTTGACCTGATGAGACTATAATCTAATATAAATTCCTCATGCCTATTATACCTTCCTCCTAAAGAATCAGAAGTAGTTGCATTAAATTTAATTTTGTCAAAACATGGCAATTTGGACTAAATAATTGGATAAGTGATAAACTTAGGGTCCAGTGAAGAGACAAAATTGAGTAAACACATCCATTTCTCAGTGACAATTTGTGGGGGAAAATTTCCAACCTAGTTTTATCATATTGGTTCCAGACCCTTTTCTTCTTACAAGCCACACCATTGGAATTTCCCCAGGCCCAAAACAGGTCTCAAGAAGTCTTTAGACCAAAGTCGAAAATTTAATCTATAATTTTTTCCCGACCTCTGGTCAGATTCCTGCTTCCTCTTTTCCCTGTCCATATCCATCCATACATATCCCCTAAAACAGAAATTTAGAGGTTGTCTCTGAACATACTTTGTCTCGTTCTGTCATGTCATTGTTAGGTCCTAAGTATATTTTAATCTGACCTCTTCCAGTTGTGACTGTTAGTTTAAAACCTCACTTTTTGTCATATCTTCCATGTTGTTGTATGAGTTTTCTTCCTAAAGCCAAATATTATATTATATATTCTCCAGCTTAGAAATCTTAAACGGCTCTTCATTCACAGTGAAATTTAACCCCTTAGCGTAAATTAAGATGTCCACTTTTTCTGCCTTGCCACGTCCCACTTCTATGTTTGCACTCTGAAGTTCATCCTGCACAGCTCAAGTATCTGCTTTAGAGCCAGGCAGCCCAGGTTTAAATCCCCATCTATAAACGGAGGCAAGTTTCTCACTTTTTTAAACCTTCATCTCCTATGTAATATGAGAGAGGAGAATAATACTTAGCTTTAGGTTTATAAGGATTAAATGAGATGTAAAATGTTCAGAACAGGCAAATCTAGAGAAAGCAGTGTGGTTGCCAGGGGCTGTAGGGAGACAAGGTGGGGAATAACTACTGATGAGGATGGGGTTTCTTTTGGGGTGACGGAGATGTTGTAAAATTAGATAGTGGTGATGGCTGTAGAAGTTTGTGAATATACTAAAAGCCACTGAAGTTGTATACTTTAAAAGGGTTAATTTCATGGTATATAAATTACATCTCAGTAAAGCTGTTTAACCCTTTTACTGTTAAGGGGAAAAAGTGCAGCTCGCTGCTAGCATTAATTTAACATCACGTGTGGGAATGCTACATTTTTTAGGATTTGACATTTTCACCAATCAAGAATTACTGTATTTTATAAATGGAAATACTGCTACTAAAAACAGAACTCTATAAATAGAATGTCATTTCTTTCCAAAGACTATCAATATACCAGAGCAATGCAAAAAAAATAATAAAAGCAAGATACCTCTTAGCAAACTTTGGGAGTGAGGTTAGGACTGTAATTCATGAGTGATCTTGGATTAAAGGCTGCAGTCACAGATGCCGCCAGTGACTATTCTTGAGGCAAATGGGAAATGGGTTAGAAAAATAAGTAAGAAGTAGCTCTTACTCACCTGCCTGTTTTCAGTTTCCTTGACAGCCTCGCAAAAACATAGTCTGTGTCATCTTTGTGTTTTTGTCTCGCACACAATGCCTTATGTACATGCTTATTAAATGTCTCAGCATTGACAAGTCTTTATGAAGCAAGCTGTTAGAGCTTTGGTTGGGGGGAAATTTGGTGAAACCATGAACACTTCCTCTATATTATCAGAGAACATCTTTGCAGCCATTTAAGTTATGTCAAAAAAAAAAAAAAAACAGTGACTTGAGGGATGGGAGTTAACTGAATTGTCTGTTTTCCCTTCTAGGATACACACCTGCTGAAACTACTTAAAACGTTAGAAGGACATGCTTACGGCGTTTCTTATATTGCATGGAGTCCCGATGACAACTATCTTGTTGCTTGTGGCCCAGATGACTGCTCTGAGCTTTGGCTTTGGAATGTACAAGTGAGCAAGTCCCATCCTTCATGTAGCCTTAAGCACAGCATAGTGACACTGCACATGTCCTTTGCACCTTTATCCTTGATCTATAGAACAGAGCCATTCACCCAAATGACCAAAATGTATCTCTTTTATAAGGTAATTCTTCAGAAAGAACCCAGGTGTCCAGATGTTTTATACATTTAAGCAGTATGCTGAATAGAATAGAGCTTTTGGAAGAATGATCAATAAGTATTTTCAGGAATGTTGCACTTTGTACTGTGGAATTTGTACTATTTACTATGATACTTTGTACTTCAGAAAAGATTTTATATTTCATAGTTTTCATAATTGTACACAAAACTTACCTTTCAAGTGTGAAAATTTAAATGGTGTTTTCCGTACTTACTATTAAAGACTTTATTAAACGAAACTTAAATTTTATATAGGGTTCCATTTTAGAAAACTCAGTTTTAAGTTCACTCTATTATCTAAAGACTATTTTGGAAACCTTATAGTTGTGAGTTAGGAAAAATTTTTAAAAACTTCCTTCTCTGAGCTGACTGGTTAAGTGATGATTTTCGTTTTTTTAACCCCAAGGCAATGGAATGGTCCAGACTATGATTTGGGTATAAAAGTATAAGTTGATAGGATAGGGTTTTGAGTCTGGAAACCTGTGAATAAGTTGATTTTTACCATGAGAGTGAAGATAAAGCTCCACAGAAATGACTCAGACAATAAAGATGGTATAGAGAATAAAATGAACACTAAGGTATACCTCAAAATACTCCATAATTCTGATTCTGTTACATCAGTACGGTTTTCTTACTGCGCAGTCATTTGTTTATGATTCAACCCCAGATTTTTAAGAAAATTTTTAGTTAAGGTGAAAGAAGAGTGCAGTGATGACCTGTACGCCCACCTAGATCCCACAGTTACTAACATTTTGTGAGCACATACATACATGCACACAAACATGTGTCCATGCTCACACACATATCCAAAACATTCAAAAGTGAATTACAGATATATTTTACCCCTAATACTTAAGCACATATCTCCAAAAAATGACATTCTCCTATATAACCAATGGCATTGTCTTATCTAAGAACATTAAGTATAATTCTCTACTATCTTAATATTCATTTCATAATCAAAAATTCTGAATCATTCCCAAAGTGTCTTTATGCCATTTTTATCTAACCGGTGTTGTATTTGGGATTGGGTTCACGGAAGTGGCAAAGCACAGAATAGAGTACATATCTTTCAGTAACATAGGCTCAAAGGCAATTTGACCTAAAAGACAAAAAAAAAGTTTGTTTTATTAAAGCTATTTTTTCCTCTCAAAGGGAGGAGGTGTATAGTCATAGTTCTATAGTAGAGACTCAGTTTATTGTGCCTGTGTAAGTCTTTCTTTGAGTCAATTTTTAATTTCTGGACAGTTCAACTACATTCTAACTGAACTTTTACTATGTATTACTTTATAGACTCATTATAAAAGAGTGGTCTTTTTTAGTCAGTTTCAGATTGTTCCTTTATGTTTTTAGGTTCCTAATCCTCATATACTCACTATCCTGAGCATAACAGAAGAGAATGCCTCTTCTGCCTTCAGAACTTAGTGTATTAACATATCCCTGAATAGAAAATGCCAAGGATTTAGCTGTTGCCTGTGTATTTGTGCTCCTGGACTTTTATTTTAATTGTTTGTATCAGGCAACCTGAAAAGTGAATAGGTGAAAGCAGTTAACAACATGGGGGAAGGTTTTAAGATTGCTGATGGGTTTTTTTTTTTCCAGTGTAAGGGAGACATCTGGTTTTCTATTTTTTGTGCCCTCTTTGCTTTTATTACTTGGCCCCGTTTCCTGATCATACACTTTGTTTTCACTCTTTTTTTTTTTTTTTTTACTTTTGATTACCCATTTCTCACAGGAAAATTATGCCCATGTACTTTTTATTATACCAAGGGCAGCTATTATCTCTCAGATCCTGTTTCTAATCCATGAACAAAATGGAATCAAGACTAGATTAAATGGTATGTGTCTACCTTCTAAGTTCAATAACTTAGAAAAAAATAACAGGAGGCTCTTTGAAGGTTGTAACCACTAAGTAATCTTATTTGGGAATGTTTTAGACTGACTATGCTAAACAGTACAAAAATTCTTCTTTTTTGTTACTTTTGATGGAAATAAAGTTACATGTCAGAAAAATAATTTTCATTTTCCTTCCCATCTTTCCTACTACATTTTGAGCATCTTGAATATGAATTAACATACCCTTGGCCTCGTTTTAAGGGCATTGCTTTTCTACCCATCAATCATGTTCTTGAGGAATATATAGAATAAAATTTACAAAGAACTATGGACTGGGGAGCAGTGAAAACTGAAGGAATGTGTATGTAGTGATAGGCTTTTCATCATCTTGGGAAAAATTACGTTTTAATTTATGGATGTAATTGATTTAAGATGAAAGTTTTTTTGGAGTTATCGTATCTATTCTGTGGGTCACCTGTGCCAGACATTGTTCAACTCCTGGATTTTTCTTTAAGTCTTTCATTTCTCTTCAGAATGCTATAAGCTTGTTTATAAGGCCAATTTAAAACAGTTTCTCTAGTTAAGAAAACTAACCAGCTTATCCAAGTTAGTATTATTATTTTTTTTTACATAGTCCCTTTAGAGAGGTATCTTGAAGGTCTTACTCAGTTTTGTTTCTTCGTAGACGGGAGAGCTAAGGACAAAAATGAGCCAGTCTCATGAAGACAGTTTAACGAGTGTGGCTTGGAATCCAGATGGGAAACGCTTTGTAACCGGAGGTCAGCGTGGCCAGTTCTATCAGTGTGTGAGTATTTAGTGTCCCTTCAAATGTCTGTGCCTTTCTTTAAGTGCAAATTTAGGTTTGTTTAAAGAATTCATTTGATTTGTTACAAAAAAGAATTCACTTTACTTTTATAAAACATGCTATATGAAGACCTACTTTACCATCTTTCTAGATAAGCACTGTCCAGTAGACCTTCTGTGGGCTTTGTTTTTCCCTTCCTTTTTTAACCATTTTAAATGTTTGTGCAAAGTATACACTTTGCATTTAGTAAAATGTTTAAAATTTACCAAGTTCTTATAATCAAGTTTTAATGTATTGAGTGAAAAGATTTAGTATTTAATTCTTTTGAGTTCTTTTTGTACACAGAAAAAAAAAAAGATTCTAAATTTCACGAGTAGACGGTCTGAAATAACTGAGAAATTAAAGTGGTGCCGAGTTCTACCAGATAACTTTTCAGTCTTTATTTTTGAGGTATCTCCTGACCAAAACCTGCCCTGTTATCCTTGAATTTTGGGCAGGATAAAAATAAGTAATAGGACAAAAGTCCTATGATAAGGTAGACTGTGCTACAAATGGAGTATCATGACTGTCTTTATTCCATGTTTCATCACTGCTCAGATGGTTCCAGTAGTCACTTTCAGATTTATTTTCAAGACTAAAATAAGATAATAAATTCCATCAAATCATTCACTGTACCTAAAGATCACTTATCATAAAGGCCTTTTTATATAAACTGTTACAAATTATTAATTTCTTTAAGATGGCTGTACAACTCATTGAACCTAGTGTCATATTTTCTCATTATGGTCATAAACCATTAGTTCTTAATTCCTTGAATGCAAGATGACCATGTATATTTCTGCTGATTTTACCATTCATAGTGCTTAAACCTTCAGGGTGTGGGACTTGGTAGTTTCCTACTCTGTAAAGTGGGAATGGATGCCTCTCAGAACTTTGAATATTCAATAAGATGATGACCCCAAGAGCTTTGATTTGTAGAGCATGTTAAAAATTTAGTGAAAAGGGACATGGTTCCATAGTGTAGCAGTTAGCACATCTGCTTTACATACAGAAGGTCCCAGGTTCGCACCCCAGTGGAGCCACGGTCCATGGTCTATGGCCATGCCACCCTGAACAAGCCTGATGTCTGATGTCAGAAGCTAAGCAGTGTCGGGCCTGTTTAGTACTTGGATGGGAGACCACCTAGGAAGACCAGGTGCTGTAGGCATAAATAAAAATTGGTGAAAGGACATAACAGATTTTTAAGTTCTGTAAAGCTTATAATAACTAATATTTTGGTAATCTTTTTTCATATCACAACTTCTGAATCTTACAGGACAAATTTTCAGAATAGGGAATCTTAAAGGAATGTTTGAATTCCTTTCCAGTGGTAGTGAGACCTCTTAGAACTTAAGGATTCTTTCTTTGTATTTATCTGTTTTTGAAAGGAAGATAGATTTACAGAGGTTCTCACTCCACACCCCCTTCGGTATTGCTGTGATGAAATTTGACCTATATTCAAATTTCCACAATTGAAAACAGGTATAGAGCAATTAGGTTGCGATCAGGTTTAGGAAAAGACTAAATTTTTATTACAAAAAGATTGTGCCAAGGAATTCTTTTGTTCCTTTGTTTGCTTTCCAAGTACTGTTCAATGCTGAAGCTAAAAGTACTTTTCTCTGGCTCAGGATTTAGACGGTAACCTCCTTGACTCCTGGGAAGGGGTGAGAGTGCAATGCCTTTGGTGCTTGAGTGACGGGAAGACTGTTCTGGCATCAGATACACACCAGCGAATTCGGGGGTATAACTTCGAGGACCTTACAGATAGGAACATGTAACTATTTTTTTTTAAATCTATTTTACAACAGTTATCTAATGTATATTAAAATGTATAGTAGAACTTACTCTTTCAGAAGAGTTTTTATTATGTTTTTGGTTTTGATTTTGTTGTGATATTCTGGTAATTTGGGTTGACGGTCAGGTGATGCTCAGTCATCATTAACTCAGATTCTTCTTGATTGAAATATAGCATGTCATACTAATCACAGACAAAATTGTGATATTTAAGCTAGAACATTTTATATTTTGATCATTTGAATTTCTTGATTCCTACTATATTTTTTTTTTTACAAATTATTTTTTGTTACAGAGTACAAGAAGATCATCCCATTATGTCTTTTACTATTTCGAAGACTGGCCGATTAGCTTTGTTAAATGTAGCAACTCAGGTAAGTTTATTAATATTCTTCTCAGGAAAAATTTAGCTTAGGTCAAATTTTAATTGTGATTTCTTGAAATGTTCCTGCATGTGTTTGATCCTTAAATGTATAGAATCAACTCTAAATTTATGAGAACATCCGTATTTTACATAAATAGAAATGAAAATATTCCTCCAGGGGAAGAGATGTTCACAGATTACTTTTTTAAAATTCTTCTGCGTTGAGGTAGAATAAATACCTATGGTCTCTTTCGCCTACAGGGAGTTCATTTATGGGACTTGCAAGACAGAGTTTTAGTAAGAAAGTATCAAGGTGTTACTCAAGGGTTTTATACAATTCATTCATGTTTTGGAGGCCATAATGAAGACTTCATCTCTAGCGGCAGTGAAGGTAAATTATAAATTGTTTGTGTCACTATCAGTTCACATATATTGATGGATTTAAAGTTCTGTAATTCTCTCAATTTGTGAAGGTGGTCATATGTCCAATCAAATTCAAGATGTCAAATTAGAAATCACATGCGTTCTTTATCCAGTACACAGTTAATTTCCCCTTTTTTGGAATGACTTGAGTCCTTGTCACAAGTCAGTAGTGCCTCTTCTGGCCAAGTGGAGGACATGTGTTTGGTGCATGTGGCATCAAATCAAGGTTTAGTTAAATCATTACTCTTTCATATGTTGACTTGTTTTTTCATGAGACTGATAGTTTTCAGAGGTCAGTAGTATCTAAAAAGTCAAGGTTAATTGTGATGTTTTATCTGAACTTGTACAGGACTAACTATAGTTAGATCTTTAGTATCTCTATAATGGTCAAAGAGAATAATTCAGTTTGATAATTCGGATGGTCCCAGAAAAGCTGAAATTACAGAATTGTTTCTACTACCTTTTTGAATAAACGTATAGTTTAAAAACATCACATTTCAGGCAGGCATGTGCCTGAAGTAGTCAGTCTCCTTTAAAATATAAATTGTTTATAATATGTCGGCACAGATAAGTGAAGCAGTATTAAAAGTTAGTGTACTTTTTAAGGTGATAGAAACATAAATGATGGGAAATTATAACAATTTTTCATTTAACACATTTTTGAGTACCCACTGTACTCTTCTAAGTACTATAGCAACAAATTATTTTAAGTTACTTTTTAAAATACTGCATGTAGTTTTACAAGATACCCCGAGGAGCTGGGTCATGTTGGTAGACACTTCTGGTAATGTTCCATCTTTTCGTATAAGTTGTTTACCATCCCTGTCTTGCCAAAAAAAAAAAAAAAAAAAAACTAATCTCGGTGGGTAAGGGGATCACATGTGACACATGACTTTTTCCTTATATAAGTTGTATGTAAGGATTAGGACAAATAGAGACATTGATGGATTTGGATTTTAACATGAAGCGTGTGAGTTTACCTATTCTTTCTTCAAAAAATCTGTATCAGATAAGATTTAGGAAGGAGTGGTTTGTTAGGTAACAATTGTTGAGTTCACTTCTTTGTAGTTAAAAAATCTTTTTTTGCCTACTAGTTTAATCATGTTATGTTCTTCCATATTTTCCTTTGGTTTCTCATGTGATGTGGTCTAAATATATTAAGCTTTCTACTTGCTTTTTAGCTCTTCCTAATGTAAGATCTTTTCCCCTACGCTCTACCTGCTGTGGGTGGGTTTTTTCCCTCTTAATTTTGCCTCACAATTCCCTGTAGCTCTTCTTAGAAGTAATATGTACCCTAGAAGTGCTTTAAAAAATACATGACTACCATTATCCCTAGTGATACCAGTCTTCTCTTTTTTAAGCCCAAACTAACTTAGAACTAACCCTCATGAATGATGTAATTAAACCACATTCTGGGTAGGGCTGAAAATGAAACGTGACTGTGAAGGGAAGAGATTAGTGTTCTCATGACTCAGGTAGTTTAGAATGGTTCCAAAAGTGCTTCGAACACCAGATGGATATAGTGGATGTGCTGTCTTTCAAGGTGACCACAGTAATCCAGCTGTCATTTATTTGTCAGGAATATATTAAAGGACCTTCCAAATCCCCAAATATGAATGCCAGTGTCAAAGAGAGTAATTAGTAAAGATTTCCCTTGAAAAGTTAGGCCATTACTCATACTTTTTCATTGTTCTGGCAGCATGGAGAAGAAGTGCTTATTTTTTACCTTTGCATAGACACTGGATTCCCTAGCCTGATACAGCAAGCAGAGCTCAATCATAAGTCCTGTCGTTCTGACCTTGACTGCTGCAAATCCGTTCTTGCTGCCTTTTCAGGAAATATCTTTTTTGGATATGCATTCACAAAAGCATTTTCCTCCAAATAGGCAGATTTCAGGTGCATTTATACTTTTCAAGCCTGTAGTCTTTCTCCTTTGTGGACTTCTTCAGTTCAAGAGGAAATATAGCTAGCTAATTTGCGCACACGCATTCTCTCTCTCTCTCTCTCTTTTTTTTTTCCTAATTTGATTTTATGCAAGAAAAATGATTGAACAACAGATACCTGCTAGGAAAAACAAATTCACTCTTCAGAGAGTGTCTTAACTATTGCTTCACACGCACACACAAATGTTCAGATCCAGTCTTAGCTTTTCGTCGTTATGTTAGAAGCTTAGGAACCTGGGCGTGTTTTACCGCAAGCTAATTGCCTTTCCAGCACTCTGCAGCTTCCTCCTCAGTGGGCAGCTCATCCGCGGAAAGGTCCCACATTGGCCACGTGGGTGACTGACAGGTCTTCAAACCAAACACTTTTCTGACTTAGCTGGTTCTGCCCTCCGCTGAAGAACCACCACCGAGACTTGGTTCCCTCTTTGTAGTGATGTAGTAAAAAAAAATTTTAAGCCATGTTCACTGTGCGCTAGACTCTGTTCAGAACACTTCTTAATACACGAGCTTGCTTTATTCCCAACATAGCGAGGCAGGTGCAACTCCCCCTTTACGGAACAGGAGTTGCCATGAGGAGGTAACGTGCCCCAAGTGGCATGGCTGGTCAGTGACAGATCGTGAATTGGGTAGTCGGACTCCAGAGCCCGCTCTCTGAACCACTAATCTGTACTATACGGTAGAGTTTTTGAAGACCAGTTCTGTCACAAAGTGCTAGGAGGTGGAATTGGTTTTCATGGTCACTTAATGAGATCATAAATAGTCTACCGCAAAGCCATTGTATGATGCGGATGGGGACATATGATGTGGATGGGGACAGTTGTCTAAACCCGCCAGTGAGCTCTTGAGTAGGCCTCCAGGATTTCAGTCCCAGTTGCACCGTTTACTAACTGTTAACTATGAGCAGGTTGCTTATCCTCTCAGTGCTTCAGTCACCGTAAAAGGGGGAAGCACAGTACCCACCTCGTGGTGGTGAAGATTAAATAGCATACTTAAAATATTTAGCACCTCATACGTTGTAAGAACCCAATAACAATTTAGCTTTGATCTTGATTGCTGTTTTTGAATTTGGATACACTGCTTTTGTCACTTCACATTTCCATAGAATTTATCTCTATCCTGTATTTGTTTATATTCAGAGACCATGACTGTGATTATGTATTACTCATATATTATTATTGCAAATAGATTTTGTGGTGACTTAAGAGCTGTTCACCTTTAATGGGGGAGGAGGGAAAGGCACATTGTATTAAAATGGCTTTTCATAAGGTAATTTGGTAAAATAGTCCTGTCACACTTGTTCTCCTTTTAAGTTCTAAGAATCAAGTCATATGTTGTATGTGTAATGAATGTTAAGTTTAAAATCAGTTAGTTTATTGATGTTTAACAACTCCACACCTTTTCTCTGAATTACTGTTTATCCAGATCACAAGGTTTACATCTGGCACAAACGTAGTGAACTGCCAATTGCGGAGCTGACAGGGCACACGCGTACAGTAAACTGTGTGAGCTGGAACCCACAGATTCCATCCATGATGGCCAGCGCCTCCGACGATGGCACTGTTAGAATATGGGGACCAGCACCTTTTATAGACCACCAGAATATTGAAGGTAACACATTACCCAGCACTCCTGTGTCTTCTCCAGATGAAACATTCCCCTGCTTAATGTAAAGTCGCAGCAGTTTTAAACAGTACTTTATTTAAAGTGTGGGATATAATTTATTTTCTCCCTCTTGAGAGATCGTACACTCTCACTCCACAGAGGAGTTCAAGTAATGTAAGATACAGTGGTATTTTTTGTTTGTTTCATTGGTGACAGTGGAGAGAATAAACTAGATGTGCCACCTTATTTACATCCAGTTAGCTATTTAGTATTGTCACTTTAAAAATCTTATTGAAGATTTTGCTTCATTGTGTAGGGAGCAGTTTATACTTTTATACCCATGAGAACTAGCTGGTACACAAAATTTGAACAAATTTCAATTATGGATTTTATTCTTAAAAGTAAACATCTGTCAATACCATGTAGCATACTAGCGTGAGCTATGCATGATGGGTAGAGAAAGAGAAGGGGACCATGATTTATCATGGACCTGTGTGCCACGCGGCACATTAGGCCCTTTGTATATGCTGTTTTGCATAGAATCCCATAGCCCTGGGAGAGAAGTATTTTTATGGGTGAGAAAACTGAAGCTGGCAAGACAAATTAAGCTGGTGAGTGCTGCCAGGTCTTCAAATCCAGGTCTGAAAGGTTTTTCCCACCACTTTCAGTTACTTGCAGATGAAGAAAGCCAAAAGGCTAACAGTTAAGGACATAGCTTAATTGAACGAGATACCAGTACTAGAGAGAAGAGATTGTGAGAAATTTATGTAAATGACTCATCCCATTTTTTACAAACAGCAAAAAATATATATATATTTAGTTGTTTTGAAAGGACATAATTTACCTAGAAACAGATTTTCATTTTGTCTCACCTAAATGTTTTTGTAAGCTGCTCTCAGTTAAGTTATTCTCAGCGCAGGAGTGTTGTCAGGGTAGCATGCGTGGTTTGAAAAAGCATATTCTCTGTACTGTTTTCTGTGTCTTTGTGGTACAATCTGTAAGACACTTGACCAGATCTTACTGGCAGGTGAGAATATACAGCCAATAAGAGTAAAAAGTATGAAGAGCATGTGGATCAAAAAGTTTGAGAACTGCTGCTCAGTTCAGAACCTTGAAGGACATTCTTCTTGCATTTGTAGATTACTACATGACATTCTAACATTCCTCTGGGAAGTCAACTGAAACCAACCTTCTTCTGTTGTCCTATTTAGATTTCAGGGCCCATTCTTTAAAATAGTTGTTTTATAAATCTATAACTGATTATAGCTGCTTTTTAAATTTTATTCGTCTTTTGGAGATTATTTCTTCAAATAAGCATATTTGGTTTAAAGAAATAGGAAAATAGTAGCTATATCCTAACAGATTTATTGTAAGTGGGTTTGTTTTAGACATACCCTTGAGGGCATGTGTATGCCCCCACTGCAGTGGAATCAAAGTCACACTGCTCTCTGGTGACTCATCAGTGCGAATACTCACTGTGATGGGCAAGCCAGCTTCTAGCTCATTTGTAAGGTCTGGGTCCAACTCAGCAACCTCCCATTGCACTTTGACAACGTAGGTGTAGCCCTAAAAAGATTTTTATTTACACCTAAAATAGGAAAACAACTTCTAAATAAATGGATATTTGGTTATATGCAGGGATCTTCTGGGTTTTGTTTTTTTTTTTTTTTTCATAATTAAAGTTAGTACCTGTTCGGAATAGAAATTTTGAAGAATATAGATGAGGCTAAAAGTGACAGTCAGAAATCATAACACCCTAAGATACCTTATATAAGTCATTTGAATAAAAATTTTTCACTTCATTTCAAAACAGAATTTGCTGACCTTTTATTATAGCAGTAGAGTTCCATGTAGTATGGTTTTTAAATTTTTTTTAGGGGGATTTTATTGAGGAAGGTATACAATGCAGTAGTCTCTGAAGTACTAACACATGTTACAACTTGGATGCACCTTGAAAACAATATGCTAAGTGAAAGAAGCCAGACACAAAAGAGCAGATATTTGATCCCTTTTATGTGAAATGGTCCCGAATAGGCAAATCCATAGAAATAGAAAGTAGACTAGTGATTGCTGAGGGCTGGAGGCAGAGGTTCATATATGCTCATGGGTGAACAAAATGTTCTAAAATTGATGGAGCTAATGGTTGGACAGTACTGTGAGTATACTAATAACAACTTGTACACTTCAAATGTGCGCACGTATAATATGTGAATTACATCAGTAAAGCTGTTGACACTTATGCCCGCCCCCCATGAAAAGAGTTGTGCAGTATTGCAGAACTTCAAACTGAGCCTCTGAAAGGCTTAAATAAATACATAGTTATAGTGCATAGCTCTACCTTGGACTGCCAGATGTTTCTTTCCTCTTTTCTATTGTAAACTATCAAGAGTTTATTCTGTGTAACTATTTCAAGGTTTATTTTAAAAATATTATTCACTTGGGTTCTCCAATAATCAAAGTAATCATGAATTTAAACAAATAATAGAGCCTAATACATGCTGTAGACACATTGTTTTAATGATTATGATGAAAATATCAAGATTCTGCCTTGATGTGATTGTTTGTTAATGTTACTGTATTTTATAATGTCATGATGTTGATTTTAAAACTTTCTAACCGGTAACTTTTTTCTCCTCTTCCCTTTTTCTTCCTCCTTCCACCCCAATACACATTTCATCTTGTCTTCATTCAGAGGAATGCAGTAGCATGGATAGTTGATGGCGAATTTGGAGCAGACGACTTCTGTTTAACTTAAATTAGTCGTATTTTAATGGCTTGGGATTTGGTGCAAACAAACATGATTGATAGCTGGACAGACATGCTCGTCATGAAAAAAGAACCATTTCTGAAGCCCGATTGGGGCCAAACATATACACCTTGCTTCATAGTAACCAGTTGAGATGAAGCACGTCGTTAGAACGTTGTTGGACACCGTGTTGAATTATCCCCCCATCGGTTGTGAAGAACTGTGCTACATTCAGGCTTACCCATTGAACTCAGTATATATATTTTTTTCCCTCCTGCCTTTTGTCTGGTGGGATACCATTCTTGTTGCTCTTCTGTGTAATGAAGTTTAAATGCTTGTTTGGAAAACTTTATTTAACAGTTTAGAAGGCTTGATAGGAAGAGTGCATTAGTCTGAAGAGTATACATTGGATAGGAAAGAATTTCCTTCTTTTGTTTCTCCAAATCTTTCCGCCTTATTTAGCTTGAGATCTTTGCAGCTTGGTTCATGGATTCTAGCCTTGCCCGTTGCGCAGTATATACTGATCCAGATGATAAACCAGTGAACTATGTCAAAAGCACTCTCAATATTACATTTGACAAAAAGTTTTGTACTTTTCACACAGCTTGTTGCCCCGTAAAAGGGTTAACAGCACAATTTTTTAAAAATAAATTAAGAAGTATTTATAGGATCAAAGTGACTTCATTTGTATACATTTGGAATCTAAACCAGCTAAAACCAGTTTCCTCTATAAACTTAATACACAGCATAACTGATGCTCTTCTGGAATACCACACGAGACATGGTCAGAAACAGTGCTTAGAAGGACATTACACCGGAAAGTCAGTGATTCTTTGAAGGTTTCTCCCTTGTTTTATTCCTGAAGTAACATCAGTACCTGATCTTGAAGAATTTCAAGATTCAAAAAGAGAATTTTAAATATATACCAACATGAGAGGTCAGTAGTCAGTTTAGGTTTTCAACAAAGCTTGTTCCAAGTTCTCAACTTGGGCACTGGCTTGTTATCTAGCGAGAAGAGAAGCCAGTGGAGTGACCACTTCACAAGTTCATAGCCTAAGAATTAGAAGAATTCAGCAGGTCGCAAACGTACATAAACTGAGTTTAAAACCTCATAGTCATTTCTCTTAATTGTCCTTAATAGTTTGACATTTAGGGATACATAAATTTAAAGAATATTCCTTCTCAGTTTTTCAGATATTGCCATACCAAACCTCATTCTAAACTGGTGCTGTGGATAGTTTTTCCCTCTCCCCTCCCCTTTTAGTTTAAGGAAAGGTTTCCTTTATGGAAAAGCACTTTTAATTTTGAGAATTTCACATTTAAAATAAGCCAAAAGCCTGGTGTTCACATTGTGCTTTTAACCCCATCACAGCTGGATACAGCATCCTTAGTCTCCTTTGAAATCCCCTCTCTTTCGGTAGAGGAAAAATATGGTGACCACAGCTGTTGTGCTGGGAAGAGGAGTAGGAATGCCCCCAAAATAAGATTCTGGTGAAGATTAGTCTTGTACAAAGTTCCCCGTTAGGCCCGCCAAGTCTATAATATAGCACCATGAGTAGACCCCAGGATCCACCAACGAGAGAGGCTTGGATGTCAGGAATGACTTTCATTGGGGGTGGGGGGAGGTAGGGGATGGCAGCAGGGAGAAACGGGAAAGTCAGGGAAGGGGAGAAGAAAGAAAAACACAATTGGCCTTAAAACAGCACGATTCTCCCAAAAGTTCTCGCAGAGAAAATGACAGATCGTGGTCAGCAGATTATTTTATCAAATTGGTATGTAAAAGATTTCTTTAAGCTCCATTTTGCAGAGACCACCACTTAGAGAATCAAGAATTTCTGTTTTGATACTTCTAAGTTAACTATGTTACAGTTTATCTGGTACTTCATTTTTAACTAAAATTACTTTTTACTTTAAGCTTGAATAAAAACCTTCATTGGTAACTGTATATAATTAAGTGGCAACTTCTCTTTACCTCAGTACAGTTAAATCTATTCATGTTTTAAGTGGTCCACGTGTTATACCCTGAAGCCGTTAATGCGCCCCAGTCTCTACAGTAACATCGCTGACAACACGTGGGTATAGAAACTCCACAGCTGTTTACAAATGTGGTTACAGTGTGCTTGGGGACGTTTGTAACATTCAGTGAGATCTGTGCCCATCCAGGGGCAGTTTGGCACTCAGATTCTCCGATACTTCACCCAGCCACCCCTAGATCTGAGTTTTCAGAGTGCTTCTGAAGGATAGTTTAAAACACTTTAAAAAAGTGGAGTCAAAGTGAGGCACATCTTACAAGAATATAACTCCATTAAAATGGAGTAACAACTATGCAAAGGTTTCTACAGCAGCTAGGTGAGTTTGTTTTCCGGGTCTGTCTAAACTGGCAGCTTCCTATATATACTGGTACTTCGCTGTGCCAATTCGCTGTAAATGTCTATTCCATGCATTTGCCATGAAGTGACTGTGCTAGAAAGGTGAAATAAACAGTGAAGAAACCTAGGATTTTATGGTACAAATAACCTGATAGCAGGGTGGTCTAACCCATAGATGAAACTGAAAACTTTGGATAGTGCTATAGTCCGCATAGGGTTAAGAGTGAGAATATACGTGAGAAAACTATCAAGCCAACCGCAAGATACTAACAAATGTATAAATTGAAAAGTACCAATACTTTTTGCACATAGATCAAAACAGAGTGGAGAATTTTGGCTCCAAAAATCAGGTTAGTAGGCTCATTTCCATGTGCTTAAAAATGTTTTTGTTGTTCATTGATTAAGGGCTAGAGCAAGTATGAAATTAAATGTCTTTTTCCTCCAAGTAATTGGTTATTAATAGTACAGCGTTGGTCTTGGGGGTTATTAAGATCGCTGTGTGGGTGGTGGTAAGGACTTAGAGTGGGAATTAGTTGAGAGGGATGACAAAGCTTCAGTTTGGGTTTTTAAACTTTATATTTCATGCCAGCTACATTTCTGTTACTCTTATTGGCCAAGTATTTGTCTATTAAACCAGGTAAGTAGTCTAAACAGGAAGTTTTGTTTGTAAATGTCCCTACAAATTGGTCCATTGTAGTGGGTGGGAAAACAAAGGGATTACCTCACTTTAAATATAAACTAATTAAAATAACCTGCTAGTTGAAAGGAAAAAAAATCCAATTTTTGACAGTATTGTCTTAATCTGAAGTCACACTAGCAGTAATACGGTGATTTTTATTAGGAGTGTTCTCCCTCTAGAGTGGCATTCCGTGACATTAATAGAAAACCCTTCTTTCCCACCCACCCACCCTTCCCCATCTTGAAATTTTCTTTTTTAGGATGTTGGTTCCTGCACACAAGAACTGACCCTAGCACCTCTGCTCACAGTGGTAAATATACCGCACATCTCTTGAAAGGGACATATCCATGTCCGTTTCTTTCACAGCAGAAGAATGGCTGCTTTTGAATGGGGAGGAAAGAAGACATTTTTCTTAGTATCCTTTTTGTCCCATCTCAAAAATGTACAACTTTAGATTTACTTTCTCATTTAGTCTTCAGCAGCTCTCTTTTGGGGTTGCTCTCCAAAATATTACTTCCATTTCAAAAACCATGTTTGATTTAATATAAACTGCTAATTTAAAAGAAGAGGTGAATTTGCATTTACACTTAGACACTTTCTAAAAACAGGGTGAACTTAATTGAAATTTTTCAGTGTTGTTAAGCTATTGTTATAGTAGCTGCCCTAGAGTTGCAAAAACAAAACCTATAAAAACTCATCCCCTATCTACTTAATCCGGATAGCCTGGATTTAATGAAACGAGTAGTATAAAAATGCGTGCCTGTGTGTTGTGTGTGTGGGAGAGAGAGTACTTATTTCATGAGAAGGCCTGGAGACAGCTGTTCTGGGCTCGTCAGTTTTACTAAAAGTCTCGTGCACATGTGAAGTGCCCTCTCTGAATTTAAGGTTTGGTTAATACTGGTATATTTTTATAAGATTGAAATCGTGTCCCCATCTTTAACTTAAGACATTTTCATTATCAGGGTCAATGTGCTAAAACTGAATCATAACATTTTTAGGCACAGATGGAAAAAAATGTTATTGGCTCCTTGAAAATGTGTGTGTGTGGCGAGGGAAAATAGATCCACAAAAGCATGTATGTACTTACAAACCAAGCTGTAGAGATCAAGAAAAGAACTTAAGTGGTGATCTCAAGATTTCTAAATTGTCAAGATTTACATGGCATTGTGGTGGAACTAGTTAACACTTAGAGCTTTTGGTATGTAATAACTATTTGCTATGGACTGATTAAATGTTTCAAAGGATTGTGTTCTTAAATTTTGGGGGGTTTGTTTTCGGGTTTTTTTTTTTTAACTGCCTCTCAGATTATATTTAGTAGTTTAAATTTCTTTATTTCATTAAAGCATAAAAAACTTCAGGTCTCTGATATTTATTTTCACTTGTTCTACTAATTATTTACAAAACACCCTTTGTTAACTTTTATAAATGTGTAGTATATTAAACGTCTTTAAAATTTTGTTCAACTGAAGCTCTATTAACTTTGATTTGCTTTACTGGGATTTTTTTTAATACACCTTTCCATGTCAGTGCATAGCACTTAACCAATCGTTTGTATTCCCTTTCAATCCAATAAACAGAATGAATAAGTAATTGTTGCTGTGTTAAATCTAATATCCATTAATCTGCATGTTTAAATAGTACTATTTGTACCTAAAACAAATGATTTGCTGAATTTGACTTCCATTTTTTACCCGGAGTTTTTAACTGGTGCCCAAGGAAGCACTGCTTCACCTCTTGAGCTGTCTTTTTAAAGCGCTATTTACTGTATGCAGTTGTGAACTAATTTAGAAAACATTTAAGGAATATTTATATTTTAAAGGAATCACATGCCCTATTTTCAAAAACATTACTGCATCTGAAATTATGCAGTTAGGCATTGAAAATGATTATTAGAAAAAACATATTTCCAGCTTGAAATTTAAATTTATATAATTGTATAGTTCTTTAAAAGATCTTGGAGAAAGCATTCAATGTGTACAAATTTATAGTCATGTATTTATGAAAAAGGAAAAGAAAGCCAATTGCCCCATCAGAGTGAATTATTACAAAATGAACTTTAATAATTTTACTAAGAGTAGAGTTCTGTACAGTAAAAGGAAGTTCAAATCTGAGAAGTTAGCACTTAACAGGTGATTAATGGAGCGTCCACCTGAGGGTAGCAGACCCACTAGTGAGGCAGGACGGTGCTCTCCACGCTGCCGCTCACCGATGCAAAAGTCGTAGTTTGCACCTTCCTCTGATCTCTGGGCAAGAGAAGGGAGTTTTCCTACTTTTTTTTAAATACAGCAGTATGTTGCAGATTTAGCTAATTTAAAATGTTAAATATTCATATGCATTAAGTCTTATGCCCGATCCTGACACCAAGTATAACAATTTCCCAATCTTAAATCTAAGAGTGGACAGTTGTATATTAAATCACAATTCAGTTCCCTTCTACTTAAACAAAAGTTTATGGTCTTAAGTCATCATTTGATGACTTCTACTTGAATTTTTTTCCCCAGAAAAAAACCTTTTTTTAATGAAAGTTTCAACAAACAAAATGATCCCATCATTCTAACACTGCTTCCAAGAATCTTACATGTCTGCTGTCGGTGTTGTGGCAGTGGCCTTGTCTCCCTCAAACTTGACTGGCATACTGAACGTGAGCTTGCTATGTATGAAACTATTCTGACCGTGTGGTTAGCAAATTTAAATCAGCATGTAGTTCTAGGTAATGCTGGAAACAGGGAAGGACAAACACATTTTCAATCAAGTTTTCATTTCCTCTTCTGATGTTATTATTGGCTGCTTTAGTCATTATATAGACACAACTTGGATTCCTCACATACGATTTAAGATTTTTATAGCTTCAGGAAGATCTTATTTAAGACATAGTTAACCATGGTGATACACGGTATCTAGAATTCAAATTAATGAGCATGCTAAATGTTTTTCATTTAACTTTCAGATTTCTAAACCACCTTGTAGTCAAAATTTATTAAAACTCCAAGTAATTTTATGGTATCAGTTAGCATTGATCCACTTACGGGTTTTGGAGAACCACAAGACTATGTTGTATTAGTTCAGCATTGAGACCAAGAATTAAAAGCAGGAGCAAAAACGATATTGAAAGAAAGATAACCATAACACTGCACAACTGTTTGGTCGTTGAGTGACCTGAATACATAACAGGTATTCATTTAGGCCAATACATTAAACTAAGTGGCATGAAGGAGCTGGAACTCAAAGCTCGGTGCCTCTGAGCTTGTTTGAAGCACCATACCATATAAATCTGCCGTGGTCTGTAGATGGCCATTTAGCTTGCAATAAAATTGAGTTAAAACTTGTCAAAGGTGAAAAGTCTGAGGGCCCACTTTACTAATTCTAGTTAACTGCATATAGTTATAAAAGAAAATGACACTTCTGAAATTAAATCAGGATACTTTCCTCCATGCAATTAAAGCAGTCAAAACATGTTTTATAGAGGAAAATCTCCACAATAGATTTAAATATCTTTAAATTGTTTTATAAATTTAGAGTGTAGTGGTTAAAATCCTATCACTTGGTGTCACTTCAGACAAGTTACTTAACCTATAGCCTAGTTCCCTCGTCTAGAAAAGCAGCTAACAGTGTCTTACCAAGTAGCACTATAATGTGTGAGAATGCACATAGTACAACCACAATTTTTTAAGAGTGATTTAAAAGTTAACAGGATGTTCAGCAAAATCCAGAACACTGGAGGTTCTATACAAATGATCACTGTCAAGTGACTCAGTTTTTTCAACAAATTGCAAGGGAAAAAGAGGAAACCAAGTAGATTAAAGAGACAAGAGACATTAACCAATTTAAATATGCAGATCTTGTTTGTATCCCAATGTGAACAAACCAACTAAAACTTTTGAGTCAGTGGGGTCAATCTGAGCACCAAGGAATTACTAGTTTATATATGACATTGATACTATGGCTAAGTGTGTGTGTACACTCATTACAGAGATATGTATAGAAATATTACATAATGATGTCTAGTGACTCTAAACAGTGGGGGAGGGCAGGTAGTTATGTATAAAACAAGAATGCCCATGAGTTTGATTACTGTAGCCAGTAAAACAGAAAATTACCAAATAATTAGCCTTACCATGCAGGTCTCTGATAGAGACCTGTTGCTTTTAATTGAACTATCAGGTTCAACTGTCACCCAATTTGCATCCAATCTATAAAACAGGCTGCTGATCAAGTGATAAGACTAGGCTTTAGAACTTGATTCCATGTTATAGCCTCTCTCCTCCCAAGACTTATCAATTTGAGTGAACTGAGTTGTGAAAATAGACAAAAAATTCAAGCCCTTCCTTGTTCAAGTGCCAGCCTGTTGCCCAAAGTGTGTGGTACTTAGATTAGCAGATAGGAGACTGAGTCCTCTGAATGAACAAAGGGGATTCTGAGAAAGCGCAGGGCCCTGAGAAGCAAGCTGGGAGTAAGGGAGAGATGGCTGGAGTAGCAGTGGACAGTGTAAACTCAGAATCTTCCTCTGCCCTCTCGATTATCTGACAGACACACAAGGTGCTCCATCAGAGAACAGGAATTCAAGTATTTGTTAAACTGGTTCACCTTTTAACTAGGTTGCCGTGTTTAATGGGAACTGATAAAGATGAAACCAAGGTTACACCATAACGAATGTAGCAAACCAAATATACAGCAGAGGAAGCCACAGTCAAACCTCTGAGCTCTCAGCTCGCTGACTCTGACCATCCACCCACCCACTCACTTGTCCCCGCCCACCTTCCGAGGGAAGAAACTGAAAACAAAAGCTTTTATCAAGGAATGTCTTCTAAAGAGCAGCTTGAGCTCAGTACCAAGCCACCTCAGTGAGCAAACCCTTTAAGTACAGTTCTGCCAGATTATTACCGCGACGACTGCAGCTCACCATGCTAACCCTAATGCTTTGAAAGACCCTGTCATTAGGCTGTATTTAACTAGAGCAAAACAGTTTGGCTACTACCTTTGAGAATCTTCAGGAGAAGTGTGGCTTAAAGCCAAAAAGCTTCACTGACAAACCCTCAGAAAGCCAAAATGGCCCGTTTGAACAGCCTTGTTAACTACAAGAACATTCCAATCTTTGTTACACTCCAGAGCAAAATAGTGTGTTTGGTTTAAAGTGCATACACTCGGGTGGCAGAAATCTAGATAAGCACAGATTTTCAGGCTTAACCTTTTCTACCATGCTGCCTGTTTCTATATATTAGAACAAGTTTATTTACATTTTGGGGACAATTGCACTTTATACATAGACTTCACCACAACTACTTGTGACAAAAAATTACCTGTTAGCAAAGCTGATTTCACAAGTCTCAAGTGTACCAAATGTAAGAGTTTCCTTTGCTAGTCTAGCATGTCACAACATTTCATAATGTGGCCTTGAAAACAAAGATGGCGGGCTTCGATTATGTTGCTCCATTGCTGCTTCTCTGACGTAAAGGACATCAGTTAGAGTTCTTGCTGAAAGAGCAATAGAACAACGCAATCAGATTTACTTGTTCATTCAACAATCATTTATTGTTTTTGTGTGAAAGGCACTGTGTTAGGTGCCGGGAGCAGCAGGAACAGGATACAAACATGGGTAAGGCGCACTCTGCCCTCCAGGAGCGTACAGTCTAGCAGGAGATGAACTGAACACCAATCACTAATACCAGATAGAAAGTGGTAGGTGCCACAGGAGATAAAAGTTTCGTGGGAAGCAAGACCGGTGAGAGAAAGCCGATCTGGACTCTCAGCCCACTGTCATCTGTGTGGTTAGGAAAAGGTAGCTGAGGGACCTGCCAGGCTTTGAAGAACTGAGCTACATCTTAGATCTTGCTTCCTCAGCGCTCTCAGTGAGGGTCCAGTGATTAGCAAGGGCACCTGCTGCCGTTAAGAGGATGGGAGGACAAAGACGAGGGAAAATGACATAACACACAAGTAAAACTATCGTGCACACAGGCGCACCCCCGGTAGTCTGCACCGGCTGGGCCCTGGGCGCTGCGCCTTCACAGAGGGCCAGGGAGGAGGAGTGGGAAGAGGAAGGGCGAACACTGTCGCAACCACCAGGGCTCCAGATGCAATCTCTAGGCCTCACTTCTCAACCTTTAAGATTGGAGAAGTTACACCAAAGGATCGCTACGGTCCTCTGCAACTCTCCAATCAGAGAAAAGCATAGGGAAGTAATATTTAGCATCTTAACCACAGCTTTAAAAGTTAGTGCTTTTTTTTCCCTTTACATCATTTATAGAGACACCCCTAAAAATTTTAAAAATAAAACCTAGTTACCCTCTTTTCCTGGCTTTGATACAGACAATCAACACAAGAAAGGTGGTTTATTTGTTTTTAACCACAGTTCATTTCCAGAAGAGCTCCTGCCCTTTTTTTGTAAATGAAACACCCGTCTGATGTGCTCAGCCTCGGGGACTGAGGCGTGACGTGCACACTGCCAGCCAGAGGCACTCTCAACTGCACCCATTCTATTTCGGTTATTTAGAATACTCAAACGAGAAGATGAAACATTCTGGTCAACAGTCTGCCACCACCTTTGAGCTTCTTGTCTCTCAGTTCTAAGGATTTAAGTTCTCCAACGGTTGCCATTGCTTCAATAGTTGGAGCAGAGCACTAAGAGACACTGGACGTCAGGGAGAAAGGCAGAGTGAAGGGACTGGTTTTTATTTTTAATTTTTATTTTTTAAACAGACAACAGTGCCTTAGAAGTAAAAGGTATCTAAGACTTCTATGTTACAGCTTCTTGGCTCTTTGCCTGGCAGAAGTCCAGGATAACCACAGGAGCAATTTCTGAGACCCCAAAGCAGCCAACAGGACCGAGTATCCTTTGCCTGCCATTTCACATTCCTTTCATGTGTGGCCCGGGCACTATGTCCATCCTTGAAACGTGGATATCTGTACAGGGAGTTCTGCTAGCTCTGACTTCTGCAGCGGCTACACTTAGTCCAAGGTTGAAAGGACATGCAACATCTGATCTTTCGGTGAACGCACGCCTTGTTTAGCTACCCGATTCTGAGTGAATAATCCCTTTGGACTCTGCTACAAAACACAGTCATGTTTTGCCTAAATTCCAACACTGAAGATAGCAACAGTAAAGCACAAACTAGGACTGAGAATAAACTGCCGGGTTCACTTTACCCGGCAAACAGCCAGTGAGGTTAACTGCTTTCACCAACTGCAAGAGTTTACAAGATAGCTCAGAAAGAACTGAGTGTGGCTGGGTGTTGCCATGTATATAAAATGGCTTGTTTTGGGTCTTCCAATCCACACAGTAGCCAGAGCAGCAGGAAAGAAGTGGCAGGTCGATCTGGCACCAAGCAGAGCGCTGACAAACTCAGCTTCACCGACACTGACTGGCTGCTCCTGCTTCCAGTCTGATGAGCATCTCCCACCAAATCACCTCTCCGAACCCACTCAGAATATATCAGAGAGAGAAAACACAACTGGATCAACTAGAATACAAAAATAGACCTGGCAAGAGCCATCGGGGGTATGCAGGCTTGGGGATGACAGTGGGGGCAGTAGCTTTTAAACGAAAGTTCTTGATTAAATTTTTGGGGGTTTTTTCCTTCCTATAATAAGGAATGATACTGTACCTGGACAAATGGCTTTTAAGGTTTCACAAGTTCTGCGAGGAAATATATAATTTTAAAAATGTTTTCTGTTAACATTCTCATGAAAGGACTTTCAGCTGACAATCCCATAAATCTTTAAACTATAATTAAATACATGAAACTGCCCCAATGTAGGCAAAAGGGTAATGTGCTTGCTTTCCTCCTCTGCCCAGATTACAGTGCTGCTTTACACTCCGGCTTTTCGGGCTACTAGGCGAGCGGCTCTGCTCCTCTACTAAGGTTCCCTTAAAGTGCGCCCTCCGCTCCTGCGGCAGGCGCGTCTGGGCAGCAGTCCTGATCCTGCGTGCAAACCGTCAACGCACAGGTGGAGAAGGGCGCCGTCACATGCTGGGGTTCAGGCCAAAGCTGAGAACCAGAAATCTACAAAAACTCAATTCATGTTTTTTAAATACTTTATATGGTAAAAATACAGCAAAAATATTTTTTTTTTGTTCGAAGAGGAAAAAATATACTGCTATGGTTACGGTTCTAAGGACGAATTAAGTAGTCTCTGGCTCCTCAGCTGAGCACTGTAGTGTAGGCTGACTTCACGGCTCCTCTGGCTTCAGTCATTTATCAAAGCTAAAATCATACTGTGGAGAGAAGAAATTCAGGTTACTAATGTTTCCGCAGGAACGTCCTACAGAGCTTGGTCTGTCCAGACTTGTAACCCTAAGGCTCAGCACGGAACACTCATTTGAGTCAAAGACAATCAATCACTTATACCTAAAAGAAAGAAAATCTGTATTAGGGCTTCTCGATGTCCTATGTTTTTCACTAAAAAAAAAAAAGTAAGTGGGGTGAAGGTGAGGAGTATAACCTAAAACCAATGTTGGGCTATATTTAGAAAAAAAACAAACTATGTCCAGGAAAAAAACTTTACATTTTTAGCCAGACCTTTGCATATGCTGTCCCCTCCGCCTGGAATCCCATAAACCCGCTAAGTTCCTGTTCAGGCTCCCCGAGTGGGCTCCCAGGCCCTCCTTGGGAAAGCAGGCCTCAGCCCAGGGCAGGCGCACGGCTCCTTCCAGCGCTGACCCCACGGGCCCCGCCCACATTCCCTCCCCGGTGCAGGATCCGGGCGCCATCACTTTCATACTCCAGGACAAACCCAAACACTGCAATACCAGCTCCCAGAGGGATTACGTGCTGCTCCTCTGTGTCACCTGCAGTGCCTTATACAGTGTCCCACACATAGCAGTCACCCAATCAATACTCTATTAAAACCACCACGGTCAGCAGTAACAAAATTATCACTTTCTTTTATAGAATCAGCCTTGCTCTGCTGAGATAAAACAATGAAAACACACAGAAATAGCTTTACGTTGCTCGTGGCCTATGATGTCGTTGAAAGGTTAGTTGTCCAAAACCGAACCACATTACGTGTGCTCAGTGCACAGCACAAATTAATGATAGCTAATATTTTTGAAAGACTTTTTTTAGAGTTTACTACAGGTCGGCATAGACCTAAGTGCCTTACAGACATTATCTCATTTAGTCCACAGCAGGATTTGATGAGGTAGATACTATTACTACCTCATCTTCATGTAAACAAATCGAGGAACAGAGAAGTTAAGAAACTTGCTCCAGGTTGCACAGTGATTAAGTGGCAGAGCCCAGATTTCCCTCGTAGTACCTAACCAAAAAACCAAAGGCACAGATTCTACCAATCTCTAAGGAAGACGGGCATTTTTTCCTCTTTAATTCTATTTAACAAACCTTGAGCATATGCCATGTGCAAGGCACCATGCAAACTGCGGCCAGTGATAACAGAGAGGAGCAGCATAGAATCCCACATTAGAAAAACGATGATTTAGAAATAAAACCACTTTAAACAGCAACCAAAAGCTAAGAGCAACGTGTTACAAGGACATCGTCTGAGACTACTCTTTCATCCTGGTCCCTTGAACCAGGGGTGATGCCAAGGAGTAAGGTGACAGCATTGTGGCTAAAAATGACAAGCTGAGAAGGGAAGAGGGAAGAAAGGGAAGAGAAAAAGCAAGGGTGCAGCAGTGAGAAACAGCTAGCTACTCAGTCAAACCCAGCACACAGGCTGCCTGTCTCGTGGTTATAAAGAACCATAAAGCTGCCCCCAAGCTGCTGCCTGGTTGACCAAACCCCAGTCTTCAGTCCGTCTTCCCACCGCTTTAAATTCAACAACTGGGAGCAAAGAAACTCTTGTGCATTTTTAAATCCTAAGAGTCCAGGTCTACTAAGCAAGATGTTGCTCCCTAATCCTCCACTTACTCCCAGAAGCAGGGCAACAGTAGCTGTACCCACAGCTGCCTCAAGAAGTTCCTGTCATTAAGACCCACAGAATGTCCACTCTGGTTTGCACCCCAACAATGCAAAACCTGGAGGGGGAGAGTGAAGAAAAAATAACCTTGAGCTGACTCCAGCTTGCTTATGCTCTCTTTAGAAACAAATATAAAGGAATGTATGTGATGCCAAAGATACCTTTATATCATTTAACTTAAAAAAGTAATAAAAATGACAACAGGTGTGTCATCACGTTCTTAATATTAACTTGCTCCTTATTCTTCATCTTTAATACTAGAATTAAAAATTAAGCTCATTAACAGTAACATAGGGTGTGAAAACTAGAAACTGGTACCAGTGTGCTTTTTCCGTCCTAGTTTTTTAAATACAGAAAAGCAAATAAGATGAATAATGAAAAAGAAAGCATCCAAACTTCAACTTCAATCTCATCTATGCTGGTGGGTGGAATTAGAACAGCAAAAGTTTAGGAAGCCTGCTTATTAAGGCAGAGGCTGAGATGGTTCTGACTTCTAAACTATTTCAAAGAAAACTGGAGTTTTCTAACTTGCTATCTCTATACAGATTCTAATTATCAGGACTTTTTTCAAGGATGAAAGTTGAGATCAGCACAAGGTTTTCCCAATAGTTCTTATACCTATGTGAAAAATTAAAATTTACCTGAGAAAAGAGAGGAATGCTCTGACTAAGCTCATATCAAAGGTTAAGCCTGACTTCTAGCATCTTAAATATTTAATAAAATCATTCACACATGATAATCCTCTTTTTGCTCTATCTATGCATCTATGATAGGTTTAAAAAAAAGGTGGCATGTTCATCTCTAAAATACAAAGTAATAAATTTAAGTTTAAAACAGGACTGCATAAGGTGTCCAGTGTCTGATAGCCAATTCTTCATATTAAGTCTCACTTCCAATATTTTATAACCTAAGACTGATGCAATTGTACTAGAACAGACCACTTAGCATGCTGGAGAATTAGCATCACACCTCAATTCCTTACTGCCAAGAAAGATAAGCTCAACTGGATGCAAGTTGCTGAGAGCTCCTGCCAGTGGTCTGGCATCATATGAGTGTGACAAACTCTGGGGTACACAGATTAAAATTTATAACAGGCAGTGAGACCTCACAACTGGATACCAGGGCAGGAAAAGAGTAGTGAAGACAGTGTTAAGCATATTGACAGCCCCTATCACTAAGGAATAACTAATACCACCGAGTAACTCTACTGTAGGTCAGGCAGGATGCTGATTCAATGACATTCATAAAAAAATCTACATAGCCACAAGAAATTTGCATAACCCCTCAAAGCTCTCCAATGTCAGTGCTAAATTCTACAGTATAGTAACATCTCACCCAACAAAGCAGGCATCCAAAAAAAATGCCAGGAGGATTGCAGACTCACCTATAAAGATACATGAAGAAACAGAGCAAGTGGAAACCAAGCTTGATCATGGCTTCTTTCATGTGTGACTTCAGCTGCCCTCGATTGTGTATTTCTGTTGGATCAAACACTCCCATGTTACCGCTTGGCACCATAATGAACCTAATAAAATAAAGGATGCACATATATTAAAAAGAAAATCAAACCATCAGCATAAATAGTCAAAAATAAGTTACCAAATAAAAATCAACATTTAAAAGTGAACCAGTCGTAGCAGTTTTAAATTCAAACCCAATATGGACAGGGTAGCATAATATCACGGGCCACCACTTAGTCTTCCTTTGAAAGATACAATACTGTTCATTTTTGGTATAATTTTATGCCCTCTGGAAAAAATATGGTAACACACTAGAGAGGAATATTTTACGCATTGAGACCCCCTTATCCATCTTCTGTGGAAAACTACGGAACCAGTCATGCCTACAGTGTTTTCCATTAACACAAATGAAGAGGGCTCCAAAACCAAACCAATTTTATCAAGTTCTTTGAAACTTCTTTATCTACAAAGTCCTAAATTAATGAATGCTATTCCCTTCACCTTCACAACATCTTTATAAGGAAGAGCAGTGTCAGGCATAATTATTCCCATTTCACAGATGGCAATAAAAAGAGATATTCTATGTCGGGAATAGAAACCTCATCTTTGGTGCTCCTGCTGATCAAGAGATAACATGTCTCCATCTGCAGGATTTATAAATGGAACCGACCTTAGAAGAGCAATTCAGAGAAGAGAGAACAGAAATGATTTAGAGTAAATGCTACCATGGTAAAATTCTCGAAATGCAATGTCTAACTCTACATTACTCTTTAAAAATATACAGATTAGATGCAAAATTAAACAAATAAGAAATGTGCTTTTTACGGTGGGGGAACAGGAACAAGGCCACAAGTCGAGACACACACCTAGTTCCAAATCCAGGCCAATTCAACTCAGATCAGAACAGACTCAAATTTTTTTTTAAAAAATCTTGATTATACTATATTCAATATGCTATGGAGTCTTTTGGGTTCTTCAGATAATATATCATATTTCATGTTTACTTAGTATCACTGTGTTTCTATAATAGCTACACGTGATAGTCTTCTTCCTCCTCAACTGATTTGTTTTGCAAATAAAGTTACTGGGTTACTTTGAGAGAAACAATGAGTTTAAGCATCAACATCCAGATTGTGACACTTGTGCGATGTCTATGTCCTAACCTAGCACTGTTTGTGACCTCCTCCAGCTTCCACATCCACGCTTCTTCTAGTTCTTCCTCGCTATTGCCACACACTCAGTGTTCTCAACTGTAACTTACGTGAAGTGCACATACCTCTCTGAGTTCCACAAATCTTAAATTCTTGGCCAAATCCTAACAGCCTATCTCTAGCTGCAGAGAGAATATGTACCTCTGAATATCCAGATTACATTTCAACTCAAAGTGTCTCAAAGAGTCTTATCCTCCTCTGTCTTCTAGGTTATCAAATAGAAGTGTCACCATTTTCTTGGTGGTCCTTAAAAACTTTTGTCTTATTCAGCTCTGATTTCTCTCTTCATAGACAATAGATCAAATTCTTGTCCATTTTCCCTTCCTATCACCACTTAACAGAACTGTGTCTTTTTTATTCTCACCAACACAACCTTGTTCCATCACTCAATTATCTTACCTCAGTCACTGAACTGGTTTCCCTAACTCTGGCTATACCACCATCAAATATACAATGTTTCCAGAAAAATCTTCCCAAAGCATAATTTATTTCATGTCAACTTAGCTACTCAAACATATAGAACAAAGAAGATATATAAATGGCTAAAAGCACATTAAAAGATACTCAGTATCATTAGTCATTAGGGAAATATAACCCCAAACCACAATGAAACACCACTTCATAGCCAATAGGATGGCTAAAATAAAAAAGACACACAGAAGTGTGGCAAGGATGTGGAGAAATTGGAACCCTCAGTGTTTTGCCTCTTTGTCCTGTGGGTAGAGTCCATTTCATCAATATCTGTATCCCCAACAGATAAAGTACAGACATCTGAAAAGAGAACATGATCCATTTGTTGATTTTTTTTAACCTTTTTAAATAGATGGTAAATTTGTGAGCAGCAGACAATCTGTAACTGCCATTATCAGGGCAATAAACACACACAGTCTTTGTCTTTATAATTATAGGAAACAGAATCTATGAACTTTATTGCCCCTCAAATAAAACTTCATAAAGCCTTCCACCAGTCTGTGACGCGTGCAGAGAAGTCATGCCAAAGGCTGCTCCTCCTCTGGCGCATTTTCCTTGCTAGTGGGGATGACGGATGCCGTGGTCTGGGATATCGGTGAGATGCACAGTCTCAAAGGTTTCCATTCTCACTCCCTGATCTGTATTCCACCTAACAGTATCCACAATATCACAGGGATACTGAGCTGTGCTAAAAGCCTGTGTGGACTCACACCTCATCACAAGTGTAAGGAGTCTACGATTCTAGTGCTAAGCTCCGGTTACAGTGTTGGTCTAAGATGATCATGAAGAGCAACGAGAAACTGAGAAGAAAACAAAAAATTCTACCCCTCTGGACCTACCATCTGGAAAAGAGGTACAGAGAGTTAAAAACTTTCTCCTAGCTCAAGGTTCCAATATCATGATCTTTATAAAATCATTCCCCGAATCCACTCACTTCCTCATCTCCACTGCCTTCCATGATCTTTTCATGAGCTTCCTGTCCTCTCTCCACTCCTCCTTTATTCTTTCCTATTCTAACTGCACTTTTAAAACTCACACTTAAAAATAAGCCCATGATTTTACCTAAAAGAAAACTAGATATAAATAAAATTAAAGCCTTAAAATTTAGCACAGTAGCAACCTAACATAAAAATAATCCCAGGTTTGTCAAGATTATTCCACAGTTCTTCACAAGAAAATATGCAATATATATATAATAGCCCGGCTATAAAATTATATTCAATTAGTGTTTATATTGAATTAAAGTTGAACAAACGTCCTACATTTATTAAGTTGAAAATTTGAAGTTATCAAATTGGTAGACTTTAAAATAAAATTTTCTTGAGCATTCCAAGTACACTCTAATTAAAAACTGCAGATATAAATAACAAGGACCTTTTATTATATTCTCAGGATTTTGATCATTCTTAAAGGAAAACGATAGGCAAGGCAATAAAGAAATTTCACAAGTCTTTAGACATCACAATTAAACATTACATATTTTTAAATTTACATATGTAAATGTGCTTTTACTATAAGATGGAGCCATGCAAATTGCTACCTGCCCAGTATACTAAAGTAAACACAAATTATGCTGACTTAATAAAGCATTTTGCTATCATTTATTTTATGACTTGCACATATTTTTTTGAGAACGCTGTTAAAATTTTTAAAAGATTTTTTTCTTTAAACTGTAGTAAACTAGACACAAGCAGTAAATAAACTATACTCACCGATATATATTCCAAGTGGCAACAGGCAAGTTGAGAAGGAAAATGAACCAGTGCAATGAAATGAGCATTAATACAGTGACAATGGTATGGCCAATCAATTCTGGAATTACCCACTGCAAGGGAAGAACAGAGTATTACATCTCATTTCTCTATTCTTCCTGAATGTACATGTTATTTGAAACTAAATCAATGAAGGTACAGGGAACTTCCAAGCTAGTGTTTCAAGATATTTTTAGACTCAGATGTCCCAGATTTGCATCGTGATAGAACTGCTTACCCCGTGCAAATACAGCAGAGCATGGCTTAAAAATAATGCACTTAAATTTCAATTACATTTGTCCTAAGCAAAGATTCAGATTCATTCACTAAGCAGGCATGAATGACAATTAGGGAAATATAATAGAAATATAATAGGAAATGTAATAGAAAGTATTATTTACTTTCTATTCCAATATCTAGATTAATGCCTCTTACTCTAATTTGGGATGTTGTATCCACATACATGTTGCTTTTTTAAGCCAGAATGTCAATCTTGAACATTTTTCAATGTCCAGACTCCTAAGGAAAATCATTTCATATGCAGTCATTCACACACACACACACACACACACACACAGACAAGTACTTTAACAACAGCAGCTCAGAGCTGAACAAACATGATGATGAACTGGGATACCAGAATCCCAGCCTAGTGGCTTTCGAGCACCCAGTGCCGTTATCTGTGTTCTCCATTTTTTACTGTGCAGTATTCTAGTTCTCATGGATCAGCAGCTACTCTGGCAGGTTCATAATTCACCAACTGTCTTCTCCTCTGAGTAGAAATTTTTATTTTAAGAAAGCTTAATAGCTAATATTTACAGAGTCTGAAACTGGCACTTCCCATTTACAGAAATGAGGGAAGTAAAACTCAGGTTAAGTAACTTACTCACGGTCACACAACTACTTAATGGCACAGCAATACAGTGTAAGCCCAGACACACTGGACCCAGGTCTCTTTGCGTTTAGATTTTTAGGTACTCTTTTGCAAACAAAGAAGAGATTTTTCTGGGCCTTACACATAATTTGCAACTAACTGGAACTTTTTAATATGTTATATGCATTTTTTTAAATCTGACCAATTTAATATATGCTTCCGAGTGTGAGCTGCAAAGTCGAACAAAATTAGGGTGGGATCCACGCTCTACCCTATTTATTAGTTGTGCAAACTAAGAAAAGTTACTTATAAAAATTACTTAAATTTCAAATTGAAGGGGTAACTTTCTGAGATAATCCCTTCATTGTATTTAGATTTTTATTTTTATTTTAAAAATACCCATCTAAAATATTAAGCAAGAAATATAAAAAGAAATATCATTCATTTGATTATAGTCATTCTAAAAAAGACCGGAAACTAATACAATGTTATATATAATTATAACCTAATTAAAAACAGCTTTTAAAAGAACTCTCAAAGCATAGCAGATAAACAGAAAATCATTTATTTAAATCTATCGGTATATTCAACCATGTTCTGAAAAATTTGAAAGAGAGAATAAAGGAGGAGGGGAGGAAGAGAGAGGGAAGAAGGAAGAGGAGGAGGAATATAGTTTACCAAATATTTTAACTATCTTTATTTCCCTCATGGGCCAGAGAAAATCAAGTAGACTGAAGATGTGAAAGACACATGGGAATCATTTTAGATCAAGCCAAAAGCATCACTTTAGAACTGTATTTTTAAATGAACTTTTATCTGGAAAGCTCATCTGTCTGTTCATCTCAGAAAATGAATCAGGATCAACTGGTTTCTCTGAATCTAGACAAGTTCCGCAATTCAAAATGGTCTTGCCAATGCACCGTTCTGCATAGGTACTAAAGGTAAAATGGCTTTAAAACAAATCAGCTAAATAACTCCATTTCTTAGCAAGCCACAAAAAGAAGGTTGTCTTTCATGCAACAAAAGACAGACCAAGTTTTGTTCCATGAATAGAGAAGAAGGGGTTTGGTTGGACACAAGACAAAAACAATTACCCTCATAAGGAACCTTTACCTAGTCTGAGTAGTGACACTGTCCATTGAGGACAAAGGGACAGGAAGAAGCAGAGCAAAGAAACAAGAAGTTAGGTCTTTTAGTATAGTTTCGTGATCTAAAATATTGCAAAACACATAGTTCTACCAACACTCCAATAAGAGACAACAAGCACTCTAAAATCAAACATACATATATTGGTTATCTATAATAATCTCTAACAAAAAATGGAGAACTGCCTTTGATACCAGAAGATGAGCAAAGAAATGTCTTACCTTGTTTAATTTCGAGCAACATGATCTAGCATTAATGTAATCACATTCTAAATCAGACAATGTAATTATCTGATGATCAAGATAAGGAATTATTAGACTTCTTTTATAACAATTATTTGTTTTTAAGATTCAGAAAGCAATCCCAATTGCAAGCCAGAATTACATTCAACATGAAAATATTTGTTATATCCTTAAAGCTCACTCATTAGACAACACAATTTTCTCATTTATGTTCCTTCAGCAAATAATTTTCACAAAAGGATCCTCTTAGTATGTGCAATTTTAATTTCATACTAGAACAATTCCACAAATCTCAAACAGTGGTTATAAGAAATGGAATATAAGACTTATCAAAACAGTTTAACTGTTAAAACCCTGAATTCCCAATAGTAGAAAAATAGTGTTTTGATAAATCCATGCAATATCTTTGAAGACTTAAGATATTAAAAAAGAAAACAGGCTAGAAAACTAAATACAGCAGAGCCATGTCAGCAGGGATTTTGTCTTGAAAGTTGGATTACAAATGATTTGTTTTCCTAATGCTTTTCTCTATTTCCCAAACTTCCACAGCAATTATACTGGAATTAAGGGGGGGGGGTTAGTACAAAATAGAAACTCATTAGAAATCATCAAAGTAAAAACTGCTGCTCAACTGCAAGAGGGACGAAGAGGAGGCAGAGCAATATTTATGGGATACTGGCCACAAACAGCTGCTTAACACATGTTCTCACTGTACACAAATGTGGGAACTAAAATTTCCCACTTTAGTGTATGACCATGCCACCCTGAACGTGCCCAACCTTATCTGATCTCAGCAAAGCAGAGTCGAGCCTGGTTAGTACTTGGATGGGAGAATGCCTAGGAAGACCAGGTGCTGTAGCTGTTGAAAAAAAAAAATCCCACTTTAAAGACAAGAAAACTAAAGCGTAGAGAGATAACATAATGTGCATAGCAAAATATCTAGCTAAGCCAGGAGTCCTGATTTCAAATTTTGTGTCCTGCTACATGCACCAGGCTGCCTCTTCATAATAAAATGTGAAGCCACACTGAAAAGGCACCCAGCACAACTACCCTAAAGCCAACAAAAAGCTTACTTCAGGAAGAAAAGGGCACATGATTCCTATGATTTCAAAGGAAAAGAAGAAAAAAATCCAGTTTTTCATGTTTGTTTTCCCCCTGGCTTATGTTTAATTCAATGGATTGTGCGACACTGGACGACAGGACTAGATGATCCCTCAAGAGCAGAGGAGAGTTGTAGTCCACACGGATTCTAGAGTGCTCGGTTGAACAGCCATTTATTGATCAGAAAAATACAATTTAAATACTGTAACATGAAAAGCTATACAAAACCTTTTGAAGTTTAGACGTGGACAGACCCAGAAGTGTAAAAGTTGAGAGATTTGGAACTGAATCACGTGTACAGATATTAAATTCACAGAAATGCAATCGCCAAGGGCAACCATAATAATCGATAGCAGGTGGTTTTTAAAATAAATCCTTCCCAACACTCCCTACAAAACGGCATTGTGAAGGAGGCACCCCGCCTGTTTTTGAAACGAGCTGACTCCAGGGTCCCTACAAGTTCCAACACTCGCGAGAACAAAGAGCCGAGCGGCGGGGGTGTTGCCCAAAGAATGACAAGTGGCGGCAAATCGCCTCCGCTCGTCCCAGAGCCGCGCTGCCCACGAGCGACCATCCCCGGGCCGGGGGCAGTCGCTCTCGGGACCCCCTCCCACACACACACATACCCTCGTGCCCCGCACCCGACAAAGGGCCCAGCCCATGGGGTCTCTAAGAAAAACCGCGGCCCTTGTTCTCTAGAGGGTCAAAAGGGAAGTAAACCGCGACCTGTCTCCCCCAAGGACCGCAGGGAGGCCGAGAGCCTGCCCCGCTCGCTGCAGGGCAGTCCGGGCATGGGAGCGGCGGGGGGCGAGCAGGCCTGGCCGGGGCACGCAGGGAGAGAGGCCCGCTCGGCCCCCGGGTGCGGGGCGGCCGGCAGCCTGGGCAGAGAGGGCCAGCGAGGGCTCCCCTCCTGCCCGAGCTCGCCACCCTTGCCCCGGCGGCCCGCGCCCACCGCCTCTCTCGCTGTCACACACCTGCCCTGGTTCCCACCCGGACCCAGCCTGAGCCCTGTCCCTTCCGCGGAGCATCCCAGGGCGGCCTCCACCCGCCTCAGGCAAGGATACGAAGTACACTGAGAGGAAGATGAGCGCGCAACAGTCCAGGAGAGAGAAGACGAACACCACCGCCTCCATCCTCCTCCAGCGTCGCCGCTCGCCGCTCCTTCCGTCAAACCCGCTCTGGTGCCCCGACCCGCCCCGACCCTGATAGGCCCCTGCTCTCGCTTACTGGCGTGTGTGGTCTGCTCCGCTAGAGCGCGGCATGCCGGGAATTGTAGTCCACATTAAAAAAAATTTTTCCGCCACAATTCTGATGCACGCTTGGAAATGTAGTCCATTAGTTCGAATACCTGTCAAAGAAGTTGGGCAAGGCCTCTACTGATTATTTCCAGAAATTGTGACACGAAATTATCCAAGGTGTATTTATGGAACATTTATAGTCTGCTGGATACCCAGTAGAATTTCTTTGCCATGTGCGAAACTTTTTTTTTGATTCCGTGCTGGATCCACCGGATCCCGGGATTTGGGGTTGGTAAAAGGTTTTCATCCCAAAACACAAATCTAACTTCAACATCCCGGCTTGACAGTTGAGACTCGCCATTCCTGATCTTAGTTTCTCCAGAAATTTCACCATCCCTTTCATATTCTGCAACAGCAATGTTTCTCTCCATTCTAGATTTTAAGATCGTTGAGAATTGAATACGTTGTCTTATTCATTCATTGACAAATATTTACCGACTCCACCACTACCATATACCAAGAACTGCTCTAGACTCCAGAGATACAGAAATGAACAAGGCAGACAAGAATCTACTTTCATTGGGTAGGTGGGAGGAACAGGCAATGAAGTAGCAACTAAATACAGAAAAAAATATTATAGGGTTATAAACTCAATGAGTAAAATATATCAAAGTCATACATTTATTTGACCAATATTTTCTGAGCAACTAGTATATGCCAGGTACTGGGCCTTAGGGATGCATGATGAATGAGAAAAATGTCCTTACAGTCTCGTAGTTTTCATTACAGTGAGAGAGACAGACAGAGAGACAGACAGACAGACACACACACACACACACACACACACACACCTATCAATAACAGACAGTTATAATTACTTTACAGAGAATGGGGGAAGGCGGGGGAAACACTTGAAGACAGAGATCAGAGAAAGCCAGGCTGGAACTGACATTTAAAATGAAATCTAAATAGCTACAAAGATTTGCAAGCAGAGTGTTTCAGATTGTGGGAATGGTGATTACAGAGGCCCAGTGCTCATAGAAACTTGGTGTGTCCATGGAATAGAGAGAAAGGCCAATACGACTGAAGTACAATGAATAAGAGTGAGAGAGTTTTAGAAAGAGGTCAGCGTGGACAGGGCAAGGTCACAAGAGCCTTGTGGACCCCTGGCAAAGAGTCTGACTTTTGCTCTAATTATGGTGATAAACTACTGAAGAGTTTTAAGTATAAATGTACCTTCATCTGATATACATTTTTAAAATATCCTTCTGTTTGCTGTGCTGAACATATGAAAGGAAGACAAGTTTGGCTGTAGGAAGACCACTAGGAGAGAAGAGAATGAATAGTGGAATTAGTAAGAAAGCAAAACCAACTAGATTTGCCTGACACAGCAGAGGATCATAGGATCATAATGAGTTCATAGGTTAAAACAAGATAAGACTGTTAACAGATTATTTATAAACCAGCTCTCACTACACTCCCACTGCACCTTGTACACAATCCTAGCAGAGCATTCATCATATTATCTTCATTGCATGACTAGCCAGCCACACCTTAGATTATGATAGAAGTAACATTTTATGTTTTTGTACCTCCAGCATCATCTATCCTGTAAATAGTTAGTGCTTAATAAATGTTTCCCAAATGAATGACCCATATTCGCTATTAGCAAGGATTTTACTAAAATTAGTTCAGATTTTATTAAAGATAAAAAAAACTATAAAATTCCTAAAGAAAATGTATAGGAAAGTTTCATGATATTGGATTTGGCAGTGATTTCTTGTATATGAAACAAAAAAGCACTAGCAATAAAAGCAAAAATAGACCAATGGAACTAAATCAAACTTAAAAATGTCTATGCATCGAGGGAAGCAATCAACAGAGTAAAAAGGCAACCTATGGAATAGGAGAAAATATTTAAAATCATCTATCTGATAACAGATTAACATCCAGAATATATAAAGAAGTCTTACAACACAGCATCAGAAAAAAAACTCAAATTACCTAATTACAAAATGGGCAAGGACTGGAACAGACATTTCTCCAAGAAGATATTCAAATAGCCAACAAGCACATGAAAGTATGCTCAACATCATTAATCATTAGAGAAAAGTTAATCAAAACCATAATTGTGATAGATCTTAACTAGACTTATTGTGGTGATTATTTCACAATATATACAAATATCAAACCATTATGTTGTATACCTGAAACTAATACAATGTTATACATCAATTATATCTCAACAAATTAAAATACAACTACATAAAAATATAATTACAAATCTGTTGACAGACACGATTTACAAAGATGTACTATGTGACAATAACAATGTAATGAGAGACAAACCTATATATATAATAACAAGGTTTCTGGACATTACTGAAACTAAAATCAGTCTACGGCCATGCCACCCTGAACAGGCCCTATCCCATCTGATCTTGGAAGCTAAGCAGTGTCAAGCCTGATTAGTACTTGGATGGGAGACCACCTAGGAAGACCAGGTAGTGTAGGCATTAAAAAAAAACCTAAATTCAAACTATACTATTTTAAATTAAGATGTTAATTGTAATTCCCAGGGTGACCTTTAAGAAATTAACTAAGAAAATGTAAGTCAAAATCACTATGAAATACCACTTCACACCCACTAGGATGGCTACAATTAAAAAACAAAGGCAAAATAAGTCTTGAAGAGAATATAGAGAACTTGGAACCTTTGCACATTTCTGATAGGAATGTAAAACAGCACAGCTGCTGTAGAAAACAGTTTGGTGGTTCTTCAAAAAGTTAAACATTGAATTACCATATGACTCAGAAATCCACTCAGGCGCATACCAAAAAGAACTGAAATCAGGGATTCACAGGAAAACTTGTACACAAATGTTCACAGCAACATTGTTCGTAAGATCTGAAAAGATGTCATCATCATGTTCATCCAGCTGATGAATTGATAAATAAAATGTAATATATTCATATAATGGAATATGATCTAACCATAAAGAGGAATAAAATACCAATATATGCTACAACCTGGATATAACCTTGAAAACAAACTATGCTAAATGAAAGAAGCCAGACACAAAAGGTCATATATTATATGATTCCATTTATATAAAACGTCCATGAGAGGCACATCTATAGAGAGAAAAAGTAGTTTAGTGTTTTCTAGGGCCTGGGAAAGGGGAGGAAAGTCGAGTGATACCTTAATTAGTCTGGGGCTTCTTTTTGAGCTTATGAATACGTTTTCGAACTATATAGTGGTGATACTTGCACAACACTGTAAATGTACTGTAAAAAATTGAATTATTCACCAAAAATTGATATATAAATTATACCTTAATACACTTTTCTTTAAAAAAAGAATAACAATACTGAGTTCTTATTCAAGAATCTTTGTCTCTTCTTGGCCATTTGTTTTCCACATTACTCCCAGACTCAACTTTGGAAATTCTTTGAAATAATCTACATTCATTCGAACTAACGTTGGTTATACATGACAGAAACCCAAATAATGGTGGTTTAAACAAGAATGAAACTTATTTTTCTCTTCCTGTTCCTTGAATAGGTCAACTTCTTTTCTGCTTTAGGGCCTTTGTTCACACTCTCAGCCTGAAACTCTCTCCCAACACAACCAGTTCTTGCCATCCCTAAGGTCCTTTATGTCACATTCTCAGAAAGTCTTTCTCTGATCACTGAGACTGAGGTAGGCTCTCTTTGTTATTCTCTATCACAGTACCCTGATCATTTACTTCACTGTTTTCATTCATTTACTTAGCAATTATTCACTGAAAACATTCTATATGAAAGGTGCTCTTCCAAAGGCTATAAAATCCCCATTCTTTCTCATTATTGTAATTATATTTGTTGTTTTGTGAGTCCATTGTCTGTCCCTCTCACTAGAACATAAGTTCCAAGACCCCATCTTTTTGATCACCACTGTACCCTCTGACTTTAGCATAGTAATTGACATATAGTATATATGTCAATATATACTGAATGCATAAAATGTCAGATTGATATATTATTTTCATTCTATTAGGGACATGAATGAGGCAATCACCTCAAAGGAAGATGAACTTGATTTTTTTCCTTAACTTCAGAAAACATGTACACAGACTCAGTCTCCAGCTCCCAGGTAGCAGGCAACCTCCCCTCTGAACCTCAGTAAGGGACCTCTACCATGCACATCTGCCCTTTTAATCCACGTTCTTATTACATATACAATTATCTTATAATTTATTGTCCAAACTGGAGCACTTTTGAAAGATAAAGGTGAGAAATTGCATATACAAATGAACAATAGCTAGACCATATATAAAAACAGAACTCTGACTTACAATCTGCAGCAACAAGCCCAGGAAGCCAGTCTACTATCTACCAGTCAGACCTATAGGAAGTGAGACCATTATCTCTAGCAAACAATCCAGGAAGCCAAACAATAAATCCTGTAACAACTGGCTCCACATGGCTAGGACTCCATTAATAACTGACAGCTTTCCTAATTCCTCTCCCTGTTCTTTCAACTTACAACCAACCAGAGAAAGCCAATATGCTTCCCTAATTAGTCACATAGGATATCCTGTTTCTAGTTAGCATACCTACAACTTTCCCATGCCATTAGTCTTCAATTCAAGTCAGATTTAAAGTCTTCCCTTTTTCAGTTATTGAGCTTCCCCAGTTCTCTGCTTGCCTTTGAGTCTGTGCTAAAATGCAAGTGATGGTGGCTGACTCCCTTGCTATTGCAAGCCCTGAATAGTCTTTGTCTATTTTTATTTAGGTGATTTTATTTCCATAAAGACAAGAGGCTGTTTGCTAGTGGGATACAAAGTCTGGGATACACAGGTGCCAAGAACAGAAGGTGAAATGTACCACTACCACCAGGTGGGGCTGCACCATTAAAGAATGGAGGACATTTTTATTACTGCTGGAAGTTCTTGAGATGTACATGCACTCAGGTTACGATTCAGTAACCTTTTTGGTTTAGATGTATGGAACTGTAAAACCTGAATGCTGAACTTTATGTAAAATTGTTTTTGGGGCAATAATTACTGGAAATAACCAATGGAAAAACGATCAAGCATACTATTATTGGCATTCAGTATTAACTTTCAATTATTTCCTACTGCGCTTGATACAGTCATCTTACCCTTAAGGTGCCATTCTAGAGTACTTCAGGTCTCTACAGGTTTTTTGCAGCGCCCAGTGCGAAATTAAAGAGTGACTTGTTCAAAAAGTAATATTTAGAATGTCAAGATGGCAACGGCAGAGCATTAAAACCAAATGTGAGGCCCTTCTGAGCACAAAGCCCTTTGTGACTGCACAGACTGCACACCCATGAAATCAACTAAATGTAGAATAGTATTCTATGACAAATTATAGACTAATAAACTATGCTGCTTGGTGAACATTGTGATGCTGCTGGGCCTTCAGCCTATTTTCATTCTTTGTGGTACATCTGGCACGCACGGAATTCAATTTCATTAAAGAAGTTACTGAGCATCGACTACAATTGTGCTATTTGCTGTAGGGAATCTTTGCTAAATTTTAATATAATCAAGCACATAAATACTTAACCTAATAAAAAATATTATAAAAAATTGATTGTAATTCTTTGGCTTTTCCCCACAAGATCCAAGGGCAGGGACTGAAACTGGTAGGCACTCAATAAATACTTGTTAAATGAATGGCTAGAGATTTTAACAAAGGGAAATATCAGAAAGACTGACAGGGAGATAGTTAGCAAGGATTCTAAAAGTCATAGGCTGGCCAAGAAGGGCACTGTATACAAGAGGAAATGTCAGTGGAAGCAAAATACTGTGTATAATTTATTATCATTACCTTTTAATAGGACTGTAAGCCCCACAGAAGCAGAAATCTTTCCTGATTCTTCATAGCTGTACTCAGTGCCTGTGAAATAGTCAGCCTTCGATAAATATTCATCGAGTAAATGCAGACAATGCTACTTAGCCAAAAACAGAGTACATATATAATGAAGTAGGAGATGAAGTTGGAACCCAAGGTGACCATTGTTTTGAATATCAGAGTGAGAATCTATACTGTATTTAGTGTTGAGGTAAGAACCATTGAAAAGAACAGTGATATAATCTGAACTCTAAAGTGAAAATTAGTCAGTAGCATCCTGAGTAAGAACAGTTATCTGTTAACATATCACTACCTTCTCTTAATTCCATCTTCTCTCCACCCCTCTCCAACACCTCAACACACTACTTAGGCTGCACCTGATATTTTTAAAAGCGATATAATAGCTCAAATAAGATTATTGAAAATACAATTGAAACAAGCAAGAAAACAGAAACTAAAGTCAGTAACTTTTCTATTTTCTTTTTTGGATTAATGATAATTGTCTCTTTATTCGTGTCTCCTTAACAGCACGATAAACTTTGGGGGGCAAATACATATATTTAACAAAATTCTGGGCAGTTTCCAGGCCAAGACCGAGTCTTGCTCTGAATGTGTTAAACAAATTATGTTGAAAAATGGCATAAGATTGAATGATTTCCGAATGTAACAGATGGGTTAGTAAAAAAGAAAAAAGAAAAAAAAAGAAAAAGAAAAAACAGTCTTTTCTTGTTTTTTGACACCCAGTCCCTGGCCTCCAGAAGTGGGTAATTTGGTGGAAAAGCAAATAGCCAGTGGCAGTGTTTTTACTCTGGTTTAACGGTCCCAATTCTATCTACCTACAGCTTTGGGTTTTGTTAAGCTTCTAAACCAAGAATAACTCTGCATCCGAACAGAGTGTGGCTGGAACCGCTGGAATGAGAAACAAAAGCAAGATTACCAACAAACGCCGGTGATAGAGCCCCAGCGGGAAACTACCCGCAGTCTCTCGTGCATGTGTTCGCACAGTTGGAAACAATAAAGTTGAGCATGTCAAAAGGGTCCTTGTCATCCAGGGCCTGTTGGATGAGCCTGCAAAATAAAAGATTCCTAGACACTTTCTGATGCTTCAGATTTGCTTTTTGTCCTTGGTATTTTTTTTTCATTGACTCGCGGTACAAAAGTGTTGCGGAGAACAGCGTGGAGCAGGCTCGTGGGGCGCATTTCGGGTACGGCTGACCCGGCGATCGCCGCGGGCAGCCCCGGGGAGGCCCCCGGTTCACGTGAGGCGAGCTGGCCCCGCTGAGCTAGCGGATACGAAAAGGATGAAACCTAGACCCGCAAATTTCGTGGATAATAAGCTGAAGCAGCGAGTCATCCAGGTTTGTATCCTGCATGGCCGGGCCTCGCAGTGGTCCGCGTTCGCTGCCCAAGGGCCCCTTATTAGGGCGGCTCCGTGGTCGAACTTGATCGGCCGCCCCAGGCTGGGTTCGGCGTGGGACTGTTGACAGTTCTCCTGTGCGGGTGGTCCAGGGCCTGGCCTCCCCTCCGTGGGGCGGAGTTTCAAGAAGGTGCCGCAGAAAGTGGAAGGGTGCAGTCTGGTGGGCCTCCCGGGTCGGCTTTTGAGTTAAAATCTTCTTTTATCGTGAAATTAGGACAGAACAGTTCTTCAAAAGCCCGCGTTGTACGGAAGTCATTGGTGGTCAAAAAGGATACGTTACTTTTCATTCTCAAGAAACTTGGAGTCAGGTTGGGATACAGTAAATATAGATAATGTGGATCAGACTTTATAATGGATACAGGTGGTCTCATCCAATATAATGCTTTTAAATACTAGCTATATATTCACGACTCCTAGATTTGTATCTCCACTGCAGATTCTATCGTGAATTCCTGATTGATCATCCAACTGCCTACTCACATCTTTTGAGTGTCTCTTAGGCAGCTGCAATTTAACAAGTCGAAACTGAACTTAAGATATTCTCCCCTAAGCCTGTCCTTTCTCAGTGTCCTCTGTTTCAGTAAATCACATCACCATCCATCTATTCCTTAAGGCCAAAAACCTTAAGAATCATTCTGACTGCTTCCTTCTGCTTCCTGCAACCAATGAATAGCAATCTATTTGACTTTGCTCTCAAAATGTACTACATACTCAACCACTTTTTACAATCTCCTACACTATCTTAGTCCAAACCACCATCCCTTTATTAGACTATTGCAATATCTTCCTACCTGATCCTCTCTGATTCTAGTTTTACCTAGTCTGTTACCTAAGAAGCAACTGGGGAGACCCTTTTAAAGGGAAAATTGGAGTTTGCTGGGGCCCTGCTCAAAACCCTCAGTGGTCTGTGAAGTCAAACCTACCCTAAAAAGCTCTGCATATTTTGGTCCCTGTCTACTTTTTTGTCTGTCTGCCTTTTTTTTTTTTCTTTTCTCCTGAATAACTAGCAAGTATCAAAACATGGAATTTTATGGCTAGATATTTGAAACCTGGCCCTGTAACTTCTGTGCTTCTGAGCAAGTAATTAACCTTCTAAAGCCTCATTTAAACTTCCTCATTTATAAAATGGGGGAGACTAACATCTGCCTCTTGGAATTGTGAGTATTAAAAGAGATAATATGTAAAAGGTCCCTAGAAGGTAAAAGGGCACAGGGCCTTTAGTTTCTCAGTAATTTTTTCATGGTGTGCACAGGCCAAAAGTAATACCTAAGAAGTCTGTTTATTAAGTAGTTAGGTTCAAGCAGCTCAATAACTATTTTGTTCAAATAACTTAGTGGGTTTTTGAAAAGTAACATGTAAAAGAGGAAAATGAATATGCTTTATTTCATTCTTACATAACAGCATTTAATAGTAGGATTTGTGTACCTATTGAATGCTATACGGCTTTTCAGACTTTGCAAGCATATTGACACTGCCACTCTTATACCTTTTCCACTTTGATTTTTACATGGGATTTGCTTTTTATGACAGCAATTGCTGAAAACCCAGTTTTGCAAAAAATATGACATCATAAGGTGATTTAATATTGAAACTATGAATTGTGTCAGACTGTAGTTCCTGCAGTGTTGAACAGATGTCAAATATTACTGTGTTCCCTCGAATTTAAAATATCCCTTGGTGCTCTTGGGAGTTATGCATTGTTCTAGGGTGTTTGGGAACCTAGGATATATGTAAGCCCTCACTACCTTATAGCTGTTCTAGTTACTGGTTTTGTGTTGTCATAGTGATTAATAACGTTTATTAAACTCTCTGATTTCAGACTTGATAATGATATGGTGATTTTTATTTATGTTTCTGATGTGTTCTGTTAGCAAAGAGTTTACATTAAAGTGCAAACCGTACCTGAATTATGATTTTTCCACTTTACAGTAGAGTAAAAGAAAGTGTTCACATTAAGTAGAAACTATATTTTGAATTTTGAATCTTAACTTTTTCTTATGCTAGGGATATGCAGGAAGATACTCTCTGATGATGCTGGCAGTGGTTGTGAGCCATAGTTCCATCAGCCACACGATCACGAGGATCAGTCACCAATACTCCATAGTGTACTCACTGTGTCAGATAATTTCACCCAACTGGAGGCTACTGCAAGTGTTCTGAGCATGTTTAAGGTAGCCTAGGCTAGACTATGATGTTCAGTAGCTTCAGTGTATTAAATGCACTTTCGACTGATATTTTCAACTTAAACAGTGGGTTGATCAAGGTGTAACCCCATCGTAAATGATGTAAGGCCATTATAAATCAAGAAGCATCTGTATAAATGTTTGAATAGCTCAGCCTCTTATTTGTTGATTAAAAGCGTGGAGTCTGAAATATTGAGTGTTTTATACTTAACGTATTTTCTGGTTTTAGTACCTCACCAGTAACAGATGTGGCAAATATGTGGACACTGGAGTCTTAGCATCTGATTTACAAAGAATGTACAGGTAAAGAAATGTAATCTCCAGATTCTTGGTTTTCTTTCTTTCCTACCATTTAAAAAGTTTCTATCCTGCCTAAATTTCCAATTCAATAAATAGCTGCTGGCATTAGTTCACCAGTCCCTAAGTTGGGAATTCAGTTCTATTACACAAATATTTCTCAAGTACCTGTTATATGTGAGGAGCTATCCTTTTTACTAGTGGGGATCTTATCTTCACTGCCTTCTAGTCTGGTCAAGAGAATTCTTTTCCTGCTTCATTAAGCAAAACCATCAGGCACGATCTCCCACAGCTTCCTGACTCTACCTAGAGATGTGTCACTTGTTTAGTCTTTCTGCTGGAGATGAAATCTTTCTCATGTGCTTCTAATACCACCTTTTCTGATACCTTGCTTCATTAATTATCCCTCCGTTGTCTCTTTCGGTGTCTCTGTTTTCTTCTCCTTGGTCCATATGTTAATTTGCTAGGGCTTTCATAAAAAGGTATCATAGACTGGGTGACTGAAACAACTGAAATTTAGTTCCTCACAGTTACAGAGGCTAGACGTCCAAGATAAGGCATTGACAGGATTGATTTCTTGTGATGTGTCTCCTTGGCTTGTGGATGGCTGACTTCTCCCTATGTTTTCTTCACATGTTCTTTCCTTTGTGGGTGTCTGCATCCTAATCTTTCATCCTTATAAAGGTACCAGTCATATTGGATAAAGGTCCACCAATATGACCTCATTTTACCTCTGTTACATCTTTCAAGGTCCTGTTTCCAAATACAGTAACATTCTGAGGTAGTTAGGGGTAGGACCTCAGTATATGGCTTTAGAGGGACACAGTCTAGGTCATAACACCCTGCTTCTTGCCACGCAAAATTCATGTTCTCCTCACTTAGAAATGCAGTCTCTATCTCAGCAGCTCCAGAAGTCTTAACCCATTTTAGTATCAACTCTAAATCTACAATCTCATCTAAATCGCATCTAACTCAGGTCTGGGTGTAACTGCAGCTATAATTCATCCTGAGGCAAAATTCTTCTCCAGCTGTGAACGTGTGAAACCAGACAAGTTATCTGCTTCCCAAATACAATGGTGAGACAGGCACAGGATAAACATTCATATTCCAAAAGGAAAAATCGGAAAGAACAAAGGGATCGTGGTGTCAAGTCTGAAACCTAGCAGGGCAGACTCCATTGGACTTTAAGAATAATCCCTCTCAACTCAGTGCCTGTCCATGGGCTCACTGCAATGGCTGCCCTGTCCTTTAGAACCTAGGAGGAGATAGTGCCACTCGCCAGTGCCCCTTGGACCCATGATGGCAGCAACAGCCCTGCCAACGTCTGAGCTTCCTTTGGAGTCGTTCTTCCCTTTTCTTTAAGGATAACCCATGTCCACAGCTCCCTTGGCCTGTCCTGTACATTTCCAGAAGTCCAGCAGCCTTCCTTCATTTCATCCCATCTCTATCCCCTTCAGTACAAGCTGACAGTGTTTCTGATCAACCTCATTGCTAATCAAGAAAAATTGCACTAGTAAAAATATGAACTCCAGAGTTGTTTGAAAATAGGTTTATGATCAATGCGAATACAGTGACACAAATATATATTCCTGCAAATTTATGTGATTAAATTGTGCTTAATGGAAAAATGTACTAAACTTCTGTTATGTTTTTCAGTATAGACTATGGTCGAAGAAAAAGAAATGCTTTTAGGATTCAGGTAGAAAAAGGTGAGTCTTTTAATGTTAGAGCTGAATTACTAATAAAGTTATAGAATTATTTTAGCTTTTATGACATTTTTCTTTTTGTTTCAGTATTTAGCATAATTACTAGTGAGAAAGAACTTAAGAATCTAACAGAATTAGAAGATGAACATCTGGCAAAAAGAGCAAGACAAGGTGAAGAGGATAATGAGTAAGGATTACAAAATAAATTTTTTTTTTTCTACATGAACCTGTCACCTACTTGTAAAACTTTCCATGGTTCTCGTGGCCAGTGAGGCCTTGCATTGTGCTTATTTAACTTTTCCAGTCCTTATCTTCAGACATACTGAATGCTCACTGTTCCCCAAAGAGACCAGATTCTTTGTGCCTTTGTATGGGTAGTTTTCTGCAACTGGAGTGTTCATTTCTTCCACAATCTCCCACTCAGCCTTCAAGAATCAGCCTTCAAAAGGCTGTGTCACTGCCTTTGTCAGGCATTTTTAGACTCTTAGTGTTTCCTTAACTCCTAGTTATAAATATTTATGCTAATACTCATCATATGGCATTGAGATTATGTGTTGACTTGTTGCATTACCAAAACTGTCCCATTATCTTTGTTTTTCTCTGCCCTCATACAATGCCAGATACATAAAAAGGTGCCACCTAATTTTGTTGTTAAGAAATAATATTCTTGAGTTTTTTATAACTTTATTGCAATATAATTGACATATGATAAGCTGTACATTTTTTAAATACACAATTTGTTGAGTTTTGCCATATGTATAGGCTCATTAAACCATCTCTGTAAGCAAGATACCAAACATTTCCATCAACCACAGAAGTTTTCTTGTGTCCATTGGCAGTTTCTTTTTCCCTCCACCCCCATTCTCAGACAGCCATTGATTTGCTTTCTGTCACCATATGTTAGTTTGCATTTTCTATAATTTTATATAAATGGAATCATACAGTATATACTTATAAAATCTGGACTCTTTCACTCAGCATAATGATTTTGAGATTTATCAGTGTTGTGTTTGTCAGTAGTTGTTTGCTTTTTGCTAAGTATGTGTGGATATGCCATGTATCATTTATCTGTTGATGGATAGTTGGGTTGTTTCCACATTTTGGCTATTACAGAGAAAGCTGCTATGAACACTTAATGTCCAAGACTTTTAAGTAGAGAGTGTTTTCATTTCCTTTGGTAAATATCTAGAAGTGGAATAGCTGAGTCATATGGTAACTGCAAAGTTGACTGTATAAGAAACTAGCGAACTGTTTTCCAGAATGATTGTACCATTTTACCTTTACATCAGCAGTATGTGAGATTTCCACTCATTCCACATATTAGCAACACTTTGTATGGTCAGTCTAGATTTTCACCATAAGTGTGATATCAGCTACAGTTTTTTTTTATAGTTGCCCTTTATCAGAATAAGGAAGTTTCCTAATATTCCTAGTTTGCTGAGAGTTTATCAAGAACAGGTATTACATTTATCAAATGCTTTTTATGTACTTATTGAAAGATTTTATTATGGCTTTCTCCCTTTATTAATTTGATGAATTGCATTGATTTTTTGAGTGTTAAGGCAATTTTGCTTTCCTTGAATAAACCCTACTTGGTCTTGATACATTAACTTTTTCATGTATTGTTGACTTCTATTTGCTAATCTTTTTTTATATGTGTTTCTGTCTATATTCATATTGGTCTGAGTTTTTTTTTCTGCAATGTCTTTGTCAGGTTTTGTTATTAAGGTTATACTAGCCTTATATTAGTTGGAATTTATTTTTTGTCATTACGTAAAAAAGTTTACGTAATGTTACTGCTCTTTCTTTCTTGACTCTAACATTCACCCAGAATCATGTAGGCCTGGAGTCTTCTTTTTGGAAAGAATTTTGATAACATTTAATTTAGCTAGATATAAGGATCTTCCTATTTTCTTTTTCTTCTTATGTCAATGTTGGTAAATTGTACCTTCAAAGAAATTTGTCTGTTTCATCTAAGGTGTGAAATTTGTTGGCATAAAGCTTTGAAAATAGTCTCATTTTCCTTTTAACGTCTATAGGATCTGTGGTGGCAGCTTCTTTATGTTTTCTTGTAGCTGCTACTTTTTCATTTGGATTTACTATAATTTTTTTTGACTAGCTTCATATTGTTGGACATTAGTTGTTTTCAGTTTACACTATTGTATGTGTAGTAAATTCTTTAGTGCAATATCTTTGTACACATTTCTTTGTGTTTTTTAATGTTAAAATCCTGAAGTATTTCTGGGGTCAGAGAAATTTATATTTTTGAGCTAATGTTTTTGAGTACATTCTTGGAATTGCCCTCCAGAAAATGTTGCTTTAGTTTATACTCCAACAGCTTTGTATAAAGAGTGTACTCCTCTGTACTCTTGCAGTCTAGTTATTCTATTTTTGCCAGTTTTATAGGCAAAAATTGATCATATGTTCTTATTTGAAATGTTTTAATAACTAACGAGGTTAATTTTTGGACTGTTTTATGTTTCCTTTGTAACTTGCTTGCTAATGGGTTTTCTCTTTGAGAGGTATTTACATTTTCCTTATTAGCTCTCAGAGTTCTTTGTATAAAATAGAACCTCTTTTTATACGTATTGAAATACATATTCCATTTTGCCATTTGCCTTCTTTTTTCTGTTAATAATGTCTTTTGATTAGAGAAATTGTGCATCTTTACCTGGTCAGATCTATCAGTCTTTTCCTTTATGGTTTATGTGATGTATTTAGATCTCTTATAAGAGTATATAGAATAATTACCTATACTTTTTTTATTGTTTCTTTATACTATTATATTTAACCCTTTAATCTACTTAGAATTAATTTTGTTTGTAGGACATGAATTGTAGGGCAAAACAATTTTTTTCCATATAATTGAATAATCTGTCTTATTTACATTGAAAAGAAATGCCCCAAGTTATTTTATTTGAATAATAGGAGAATAACAGAATGACAGAAGAATTCATGGCTTACTTGTAAAGGCATCCATGTAAACCATTTTACTTAGAAAAAGAATTCATGGCTTATAAAAACATCCATGTAAACCTTTTTACTTAGAAAAAGCTTTTTTCTTATATAATTATTTTCTTGAAAGAACTATATTAAATAGTAGCAGAGTCCTATAATTATTTGAAGCTATTAGATATCAACTCCTGGTCATAATGAACTGAAACTACATCCTCAGTTTGTAGTTATTAGGATTTATACTTTTTTTTTTTTTTGCCATATTGTATGAAAAACTTTGTACCTTTGTTCGTCATGAACAGACTTGGAAAAGTCACATTTGGTCACATGGCTTGGTCATGTTGAATTTGAATTTGGTATTCAAAGTGCTTAATTATGGTTTGCTGTAATATTTCCTCTCCTGGCATCTGATATTTCTAAGTGAGACCCAAAGGTCTGATGGGAATTTGCATTTCACTTTCATTTATTGCTTGTCTAACTATAACCACAGGTTTTTAAGAATTTACAATGTACTAAGGACTATGTAAGCTTTTGTTTCATTCTCTAGTAATCCAGTGAGATACACATTATTTATTATTTCAATTCTGAGGCCAAGAGATTAAATGGAATCTAGTAACTGGAAAAGCTGGATTTTGAATCTAAATTTCTGATTCTGGAGCCTGCACTCTTAATAACCATAATATTCTGCCTCAGTATATTTTTTTGTTTTAGGTAATAATTTTTTTAGGATAAGGGAGAAAAGCCTTTAAAATGTTTTTCCTCTTTTTACTGAGGTACACTGAAAGCTATTCAGATGACGACTCAAATATGGACGATTACCCAGATCCACAGGTAAGCCAAACATTTAATGGACACACTCTGATTTTCTTTTAATCATTATGAACCCTCCTTAGAAAAAAATAATGAAGAATAGAATAAGAGACTTTGAACATCTTCACCAATGAATAATTGAAAATTTTCTGCGTACACTGTTGATGAATTCTTAGAATAGCTATCTTTCCAGTAATTGTATTTGTGGCCTATTATACATGGAAAAAGAGGGGAAGAGAATGGCCAGAAATAAGGGCAGACATTAATAGAAAGAGGAATTAATAGTCAAAATGGAGAAAATGATAACATTTTCTGCCTAAGAGACACATTGCCAATAAACAGGCTTGGATTAAAGGGAAGTACTGGAATAATATGTCAAATTATTTGTAACTTACTCTATTTTTCCCCCCGTTGATAATTCAGTTTTTGAATTTATGAACAAAGTCATGATGACACAGTGTTGTATGTGAACCAGTTTTGAACTGATGGGTTAGTAATGACTCACTGACTACTTGCTCGTTTTCATACTTCTGTTATATTTTTAAATTAAAGTGACTGTTCTTACTTGGTTTTAGTTATCTGCCAATTATGGATTGGTACGTTATCTTGGAGTGCAGGGGGATCCAACATCTTGCATAGTAAAAGTTTGTGAATCATTTTATTGTGAACACCTATGTTTTCTGACTATAAATGTTATGAGAGAAGTTGAAAGCAAAATGTAGAAAACTTAATCAAACTTGGATGAGTACCTCTTTAATGATTTATGCTAAAATCATGTTTCTGCCAGTTAGCAAATCATATGAACACTTCCCTGCTCTCCTTGTATCGGAAAGGAAATCCTGATTCTGTTTCAAGTATTCTTGAGATGGAGCAAAGAGAAACCACAGTTTCAGAACCACCAATAACTTCCAAAACAGGCTCCATTGCTTCGAAGACCCCTGCCAGAAGTTCTGAAGGAGGATGGTTTATTGACAAAACTCCAAGTGGAAAGAAGGATGGTTTTTTCTTGGACCTGTCAGATGAGAAAAGTAATCAAAAGAAGCCAGTATCTGAGATAGAGGTATTTTTGTAGTGAAATTTTAGTTTCACAGAGTTAAAGTACATTATAGTCTTTTCTTTGAATATGATATCAGGGAGATTCTTGTGTTATGTAGAAGACATAAGAACTTTGAAATGAATGTAGAATTTGATCACTTTCACTGCTCCCATCATTTGCATCCTCATCCGCCCTCTACTCTGTTTTACTTAACTATGGAAATAACCTCCAGCTGGAATGTACTTCCGTTCTTGTTTCCCTGTGAAGTTTATTCTTCACACATAGACATGTCTTTTACAGATCAGGTCAGATCACTGTCATTCTTACATTAAAAACCCTCCAATGACTTTATTCAGTCTAAAATCAAAGATATTGCAATTGCTCCTAAAGCCCTGTGTTATTTGGCTGTCTTGTTGCCTCTTCAGTCTCATCTACTGCTCTTCACCGTGACCTCCCAGCTTTGCTTCAGCCACAGCAGCATCTTGCTGTTTTAGAGCACACTGAGCACCCTCTCACTTGGGTATTTGCATCAGTGGTTCTGTGTGGAACACTCCTCAGATTCCTGTGGTTCCCTCGATCATTTGTTGCATCTCTCTTCACTGTAAACTTGGCAGAGAGACCTTTCCTGACATTAAAATGGCACATGTTTGGATGATCTGTTTCCTAACCCTGCTTGCTTGCTTTTTTTAAAGCATTTATAACCACTTGATTTATCACATAATTGGTTAGTTGGGTTTTTCTTTGTCTGCACCCACTAGAATATCTGTTCCAGGAGAGCCAAAGACTTTTTTTTTTAATAGTGTATCCCTGCCTAAAATACATCTAGCATATAGTAGCCAGTCTGTTTGCTGAATTACTGCCTAATGAACTTTCTGAGATGCATTTACTGGTGAGAGTTAAGAATTACTGCTTGGGAGGGAGAGCATTACAGAAAATTGATTGCTGTAGGAAAAAGGGAAAATAGCTCCTAAAACGGCAATGTGATTTATTTTGATTTAGGATGGCACCTTAAGGGATCCTACATAAATTGATACAGTATGAAAATGTATAGCAAAAGTAGACACCCTATTTTTTAACCTTTTGAAATAGAAATATACTGTACATAAAAACAAAGCTTGAAATGAAAAATGAACACACTGGGCATCATTGTTAACTGATTCTTTTTAATGCCTGGCAGCATGAGAGGGGATTTAAAGTAATCTGCCCCAGGTAGAAGCTATATTTGCTCCAGGGCTCACTATCCAGTGTGTAAGTGCTAGCCACATGTGGCTTTTGAGCACTTAAAATGTGGCTAGTACAAATGAGGAATGAGGAACTGAATCTTAAATTTAAATTTAAAAACTTGAGCGTCAACTCCGTTATTAGAAAGTCTCTAAGTATGTTTGAAATAACTTGGGAAAGAGAAGCTACTTTTATTTTAATTTTTAAAAATTTAAAAAAATTTTTTAGGCGAGGCAACCCTTGATTAACCTCACAGATTGCAAGGACCTTGTCAGCTAACAATCCCTTTTTTTTTTTTTTACGCCTATAGCGCCTGGTCTTCCTACGTGGTCTCCCATCCAAGTACTGACCAGGCCTGACACTGCTTAGCTTCCAAGATCAGTCAGGATTGGGCTTGTTCAGGATGGCATGGCCGTAGACACAATCTACTTTTTCAGCTGTAAATTTTATAAAATCTAAATACAAATCAAGTGTTTCCCATGAAAATTTAGTGTCCGAATTGAGATGTGCTATAAGCATAAAGTACATGTTGATCTTTCAAGACTTACTACAAAAAAATAGTACAAGACATCTCAATAATTTTTATACTGACTATTTATTGAAATAATGCTTTGAATATATTTCGTTAAATAAAATGGATTACTAAATTAATTTCAATTTTCTTTTTTAAACGGGGCTACTAGAATATTAAAAATTACGTATGTGGCTCTCGTATTTCTCTTGGACAGCGCTGCTCTTAGTGTTTTCCAAGAACTAAGCCTTTTGACTGGTGAAAACTTTCCCCTTTTGAATTATTAATGGACCCTTTTTTCAAATCTTTTTTGCTTTAATTTCTGTTTTTAAAGAACATTATGTTTGGCAAGGTCAGGGAAAGAGCTTGACTCTAATGTTGAATTGTACTTTTTTATGGCTGTCAGAGCAGCTCTGTGGGCATGTTTAATTAGTGATTTGTCAGACATTAGATGAACACCAACTATGTAAAAGGCTCAGTGAGAAATAAAAGATGAACGTTAGTTCCCTGACTCCAGAAGCTCACAGTTCAGCGGGAGTGACATAGCTGAATCACTCAAACACAAGGCAGATTATCTAGGCTATAATACAGTTTCAAATTCAGGGTTCTGGGAATGTGAGAAAGAGGTTAATTCTAACTAGGAGAATCTGGAAAGGAAGTTTTCAAATGTTGAGATATATAAACTGAGCTCTAAGTTTATGGAAAAGATAAACATCCTTGAACAAAGAGGTTAGGACAAGCTAACAGGTGAAAGTGCCGGGGCAGGAATGGATTTTTGTAATAATGCCTATTTTTAAGAAAGTTGGCATTAAAATTTCAAGGATAGACCATTTAAATTTCTTTTCTTTCCAGAATTCGAAAGAGTCTTTTCTGGAGAGTAATAAAAAAAGGAAAGGCAGGTTAAAGAACAAAGAAAACAAAAGGAAGAAAGAAGATCTTCAGGAAGTGGATGGAGAAATAGAAGCCGTCCTGCAAAAGAAAGGTGCGATGTGAGTCTTGCAGAAGGCGGAGGCTGGGCTCGCTTGGAGAGAAGCATCGCTCTTCCAAGCCGGCTTACTTGGGGGACCATCTGTGTGCAGAGACATTTACTGGAAAATATTTCAGTATGTCATGGGCCTTGTTTACTTAAGGATTTTTAAATATAGTTCTGAGTTACTACTGAATCATTAATCTTTTCACCTCCTTTTTTCTTTACCAGCTAAAGCCAAGGGGCTAGAATTTCAGAGCTCCAACGTGAAGTTTGAAGATGTTGGAGGCAATGATACGACATTAAAGGTTATTCAGATTCAGAATTTTGCCTCCTGTGGGTACATTGCTATGAATATAGTTTTGCAAACCATGCCTGCTTCTTCGTTTCCAATGGGAACTGGGTATAGAGAAGGAGACTCAGAAGATGAGCAGGGCAGACCTGACTTGTACCCTTCAGGGTGTTGAGGGATAAAAGAAGCATAATGTCTTCATCTTTGTCACCACTTTAATCATAGTATACATTAATATATGCTTTATAAGTAGTAGTATTTAAAAGTAATAACAATGGTTCCTGTTACTTTTTAGTGTCTATTCCAGTTACCATGCTGGTTGCTTTGTGTTATATCCACAAGGTAGATGAGATTACTGCTTAAGAAATAAAAGTTCAGAGAGGTTACTGCTGAAGTCACACAATGGGAACCAGAGCTGGGATTCAGAGTGAGCTGTGAGTCTAAGGCCTGGACTTGCTTTCTTATATTTTACTGCTCCAAAAAATAGAACATTTTATTTCGCATTGATTCTTACTCTCTTGGGCTGGAAAAGACATCTTTGCTATTTATTACCTGCTAGGAAGTCTGCAAGATGCTCATACACATGCGTCACCCGGAAGTGTATCAGCATCTGGGTGTCATACCCCCTCGTGGCGTTCTCCTTCATGGACCACCAGGCTGCGGGAAGACGTTGCTTGCGCATGCGGTTGCCGGGGTGAGGTTTGCGGATGCTCGGTTGCTTTCGTTGTTTTTATTTACTTGTTTTTGTTTTTTCTCTTTGGTCAACTTGAACCAGACTTGGCATATTCTCAATGAGATCAATCCTTTATTTTTTTTACTTTATTCATGCTGCTGTTTGTGAGATGCTATTTTTTTAATGTATCCAGTTATTTATATGGCAAGGGTAGGATGGGAAGCAAAGTCATATAGTTGTGAACAACTCTTTTTTTAATATTTAGTTTACATTTTAGTTTCTCTTTCCCTTTTAACTAGTGTTTCCTAAGATCCGAGGATTGTATTGTTTTTTGTAGAGCTAAATTTATTAAAATTTTTCATTCAGAGTCATGTTTTTAATACTTTTTAGTATTAAATTATTCTTTCTAAAGTGGTAGTAATAGAGACTTACTTAGCAAAGTAGAAAGTTAGCAATCTTATTTTACTCCCATCATATTTTTCAGAAACTATGGGTAGTAAAATACAAAATGTCCAAGTAACTTAAGTTTGAAGAACAGCATACTATATTGGTCACTACTAGATTAGTGCTCTGTGAAAGAAAATCACTTTTATAGGAGAACTTGATGGATTGTCTCATTTATTCATTTGTTGAGTAAATCTATTGTGTGACTTCTGCATGCCAGATATCAAAATGTAGTGATAAGTATAACAAACCCACTTTTTATCTTTAAGGAATTTTACAGTCTAATATGAGAGACAGACATAAACAGTCATTCATACAAATAAATGTCTACATAGTTAAAATTGTAATGAGTGGGAGACAGAAGAATTACAGAATACCATGTGGTTGTTGTTGGAATACCCAAATTAAGAGTTGGGGTCAAAGAAAATATGATTGCAGGAGTGAAATTTTCAGATGACCAGAAGAATGAGTAGGATTTAGGCAGACTTGTCACTGTTTGTATGGATGGGACAGCAGGATTTTCTCCTCCATGACTGCAAAAGCCTGTCTCCTCTGACTTGTAACTGGCTACTTATCTGGTTTCGGGGTAGAGAAATGCTGGGAGAGTACATGGAAGGCAACTGTGTCCCAGCTCCTGCTATTTCCTCTCCAGCAGATAAGCAATAGAACTGTTTGGCTCAGCCCTAAGAGGGAGTGTTGGGGCTGGGACAAGACCCTTTATTCAGAGGAGATGATAACAGTTTTATAGTGATGTCTATAAAGTAAGAACAGGTAGAAGATACCTATAGTCAATGTGTTTGAATAAAACCATAGATTTTTAAATAATGTTTTTCATTGAACCAACACAAAAATTCCTTAGGAAATTAGTCATTTTAAAATATAATTTTGAGAGAGGGCCTGAATAGGAAAAAGTAAGCAAGTTAAAATTTGAAAATTTGGTCATTCTTTTATTTTTATATATTTGTGCATAGGAACTTGACCTTCCAATTCTGAAAGTAGCTGCTACAGAAATTGTATCTGGAGTGTCTGGAGAGTCTGAACAGAAGCTGAGGGAACTGTTTGAACAAGCTGTGGTGAGTCAGCTAATGACTGATGTCAGGCTGTCCGATTATATAAGGTTATAGTGAAGATCCTGTTTTCTCTGATGCTAGTATTTGTTAACCCACTCACTGGCCATTCTTTTGTGAGCATGATAATTTGCTACTATGGTGGCTCAGTATTTAAAGTAGATTTACTGATGGAGGTTTACTGTTGGATAAAATAATCTGTTTAATCTGAAACCAAACATAAATGTACTTGGTGAGAAGTCCTGGGTTGTCATACCCAGTAGTCATGTGTAGGAAGTAAGTTATCCTTGCAATAATTTCTTTCACTTTTACTTTCTGCAACTTAAGCTTGACCAAAAAAATTTGTAAGCAGTGTAAAATTTTTTAACAGCAGGGTTGTCACATTATAAAAACAACCATAGAAATGCCAGGATAAACTCTTCTCTAGTTGCATAATTGAAGCTGTGAAAAGAAAATTCTGTCGCCAGAGAAATTAGAGATTGGGTTTTATACTAATTGTAATTCATTTTATTAACATTTGGGTGTTGAAGACTTTCCGAGGAAGATGACATTTGTGTCCAATTCAAGTTTTATCTTCCATATAGTGTAACAGTTAAATGTCTGTACTTTGAAGTCAGAAGCTTGGTTCAGATCCTTGTGCCACCACGTAGTGATTGTGGAATCTTGGACAAGAGATAATCACTCTTAGTGTCCTTACTAGTAAACCAGGTGAATAATATTACTCAGATCTCTTCGGATTATTGAAGTATTAAATGAAGGGATTCTTTTAAAACATCTAATGTAGTGCCTAGCACACAGCAAGAACTTTGTAGATACTAGCTATGACATTTTGCACACTTGAGCAATCACCAGTCATCACAATGGGTAAAAACTAAAAATGGTGGGAAGTTTAATTTCATGTCATTATTTGCATCCAGAATACATAGGGGCTAGTAAAAATAGCCAGTGCAACTGCTAGAAATAGATAAAAAATTAGAAAAGTTGAATTTTAGCAGTAATTGAGGAAATTTTTAAAATTGCAAGACTGTAGAAGGCGTCTACTTGCTTTGATGTGTAGACTGACATTGAAAAGGGTGTGGACAGTATAAGATGGAAAGGAAGGGTGGAAGGGAATTGTGTAAAGCAAACTTTTTTTGGTGTTACCCATTTTCCAAAATGAACTAGTGAGTGAGTAGTAAAGTTTGTGTTTGTGGTAAACACAATGATGAACGAAGGTAAAAGAGACAAATGGCATCTTTAGGTGGTGGTTCTTGTTAACGTCTCCCTCTGAACTAGTACTGAGTTGGTAAGATGTCTGAGGATCGATGTTCTATATATATATACATATATATACTTAAATACACACACACACACACACACACACACACACATATATGGTATAACACCCCTTTTTCTCAGACCCCTTATTCCCTAATGAAAGTGAGTACACTAAAGTAAGTGAATCAGAGGACAAAAAGACCACATCAAAACGAATGTTTTTTATATTGTTACTGTTGTTGAAAACTGTGCTTTCTTTAGTCTAAATTCTGATGACCATCACTTACTCTTCTTTTTCCCATTCAGTTTTCCAGGGCATTGTTAAATGCTATTGTTCTTGCTTCCTGAGACCTTTGGTCTCTGTAAGGTTTCTCTTTTGTAACTGGGTCATGGCTCCAGCAGTCATAGGTGCTTCTCTTGGAACACTATCATGAGGGGGATTGGGAAGAGAGCCAGCTACTGGGGGGCCAAATTATTTTCCCTTTAAATTGCAGCAGTCCCCATGGTTTGGGTCTTAGTCAGGCCGAGAGTCTGACTCTTAACCATCATCAGTGTTACTCTTAACCACGGAATAACTAAGAATGAGCTGTGCTTTATATTGTAGGTCTAGATATTTTTATTTAAAGTTTTCATTTTAACTCATTCTTACCTTTTTTTTATTATGGTAAAGGATGTTTAACTTAGACTTACTATTTTAAACATTTCAAAGTGTACAGTTCTGTGGCATTGTGCACAGTCATGTTGTATGTATAACCATCAACCTCCAGTACTTTTCATCGTCTCAAACTCTATCCATTAAACATTTCTCATTTTACCCTCCCTCCAGCCCCTGGCAGCCACTGTTCTTCCCGCCTCTGTGAGTTTGACCACTCTAGGGAGTTGGTGCTTATATTAACGTATTCTCTCTAGTTTACGTTTTAAACTAAAGATGATCATTATCTGCACCAATGTATAAGAACTTCATCGTCCTTCCTTATTCAGTATAGTCTTCAAAATAAGCCCCTGGTGGTTTCAGTAGGGGACGATGAAAAAATTCTGAATTCGATAGTTCTGGTGGCAGTTGCACAACAGTGTGAATGTATTTAATGCCACTGGACTGTATGCTTAAAATGGTTAAAATGGTAAATTTTATGTGTATTTTACCACAGTGAAAAATAAAAACAAAGTCCCTGGTGCTTCTTAATGCCTCTCACAGCAGATTCCGGGAAGAGCTTGAGCTTTTTTACGTCAGTAGGACACTCAGAGCCTCTGTAGTGAGCTGCAGTGTTCTAATTTAAAGTGTTATACTATTATCCTATGTGCAGTCTCTGAAGTAACTTGCTTCTCTCAAGATAAACATCAGAGATAACATACTGTGAACTGCCTTCCTTGGGGTTATTCTTTTGGTGAAATATTCCTTCAACTACAAAATTTTTAAAAATGTATATACTTAACTATGCTCTAGTAGAGGGATATATTTATAATTGTCTTTGTGATATTCTTATTTCTAGTCAAATGCACCCTGTATCCTTTTTATTGATGAAATTGATGCTATAACCCCCAAAAGAGAAGTTGCTTCAAAAGATATGGAACGAAGAATTGTAGCCCAGCTCCTAACCTGCATGGATGGTCAGTTTAAAATAATGAATTTGCTTTAAGATAATAAATTGTTCTTATTTTTAATAATGTAGTATGTGACAATATAAAACATTCAAATAGAATAGAACTCAGAGTGAAAAAATAAATCTTTTTTCATAAAAGTTTGTACCATTAATTTAAGTTTCTGGAGTATATCTTGTAGTTATTTTCAGTGAGTTTACACAAATATATAAATACACTAACATTGTTTTGCTTTTTACACTACTGCAGTTGTACCACATTGTTCTATAACTTGCTGGTTGTATCTTACAGTATGTCTTGGAAATGTTGCCATTTTAATGCAATTTTATTTAACTCTTTTTAACAGCTGTATGGTATTCTTTAGGATAGATTTATCATGTATTTAATCATTCCCATTTAATGGATATTTAAGTTGTTTTCGATTTTGCTTTACAGTTTTAAACTGTAGGAAATATTCTTAAAATGGGCCCTTTTTTATTATTTTACTGCAATTAAATTATAAGATACACAATTATTTTATGTACCTCTGGGAAGGAAAAAGACACCACCAAACTATGACATAGTGCTTATCACATTGACAGTAGAAGCATTCTAACTTCAGAGATATTAAAATATGGAAAAGCGAGCAAGTACAGAGGTTAAGCATATTCCGTATTGCTAGAACATTACTGAAAGTCTTTTTCGTCGGGGGTTTTGTGTCTCTCTGTGTTTTAAGGTTCCCCCTATAAATCGAAAGATGGAAACCAGGAACCCGGTAAACTTACATAGTCATCCCCCCAGTCTGTGCCATGTGGTAATTTTTTTCCCTACAGTTTAAGAATTTTAAACGCTTATTAATTCAGAGTTTATAAATTTTAAATTTTAATAATTTAAGACTTTTAAGTAAATATGAACAAGGTAATGAGATCACTTAGGAGAAATAATTTCACCTGATTTAAAAAAACTTAAACTCATATATAATTCTAATTATTAAGAGCTGGAAATGATCTTAAAATATTATCTTGTATACATCATTACATCATCTTGAACACAGAACAGAGGGCCAAGTTCGTACACCGAATCATTAGCAAAGCATAGGCTAGAACCCAGATGTTTATTTACACGTATATTTCCACGGTATGGCTGTGGTCATAGAAAAGTCATTAATGAGCATCTATTTGCCACATCTTTTGTTTTCGTCCTCATCCCTTAAACTCAGTTCTTCAGTTTCCTCACATAAAAACCTACCTCTCAGAGTTGTTGTGAGGCTTAATTCCTCCAATATTTATCTCCCAACCCACCTCATCATCCAAACTAAGTCGTCTCTGTCTCTTCCTTCTCCCTCACCCTTCATGTGGAATCATTTTGCTTAGTGCTTTTGATTCCATCTACCACATTGTACTTAAATTGGGCTTTTCCTTTAAATTTACTATGTTCCTGCCTTATTTCACTCATGTCTCACCTGATGGTTATCATCAAATCGCAACAAACTCTTCCCTTTAATTCCTCTTGTTCATAATTATTATTAGAATTATCTGTCCAAAACACAAATCACATCAGAAAAACCTTTTACGGCTTCCTGTTGGCTAAAGAATATACTCCAAACTCCTCGTGGCTTGGCTCTTAGGGTCCTTAATTAGCATTTTACTGCCTTCTTATTACCTTTGAGGGAGTGTATCTTCAGACTCCCTGCTGGTCCCCTGACTCACTTGAGAGAAAACTTATGGAAAATTCACTTTAGGCTCTGCATTCTGTCTCTAGATTAAGCTAGAGCAGCTGAAGACTGTATATTGTATTTTCCCCACATTAAATTAATGCCGTGAATCTATGTTGAGACATGTACTACTGTCTTGCCCAGACTCTCTGTTAGACTGCTCGCCTTGTCTAAACAAGCCACATGTGTTTGTTGTACGTCAGTGCTTTCACTCATACCATTTCTCCCAGGTAGAATTTCATTAACCTAGAACTCTACTTATTAACATCCTGCCCTTCAAGGCCAGCATGTTACCTCCTCTATGAACTACTCTTTATTTCTCTTCCATCATATTACTGTGGAGCTTTGTTTATACCTACTGTTAAGCTTCACAAAATTTGTCTTGTGTGTTTCTCGGTAGATTGTGAGCTGCTGGAGGACAGTTTGTATTATCTTCCTCACATCTTTCACATAGTAGACATTTAGTCAGTGTTAGTTTTCTATGTGTATTACCCTGAAAGTATGTAATCCTTTCTCTCTAACCCCTTAAATCACTTATGTAAGCATTATTGGCCTCATTGTTGGATGTCTTGTTCACCACTCACACTGTGTGTCTCATTCTTAACCAGATCTAAATAATGTGGCTGCTACAGCTCGGGTCTTAGTCATTGGAGCTACAAACCGACCAGACTCGTTAGACCCTGCTTTGAGACGTGCAGGAAGGTTCGACCGGGAAATATGCCTAGGCATCCCAGATGAAGCATCCAGGGAAAGGTATGCTTTTATAGAATTAAGTGGATGCACCACTATGTCATCTGAACAAGAGGCTTTACAATTGAGGGTCAAGAAACACCCAGTAGCCTTTTTTTCCCTCTCTTCTTTGTGTCTGTGTGTGTGTACGTACACTATTGAAATTGATTTGGAAAGGAAGAAAGCCCAAATTAAATTAATACTTAAAATAATTTACTCATCAAAAGGATAATTGTTTCAGGCTTGTTTTTTTAGTAGTGATAATGGTGTCATTATTTCATACTCATTTGTATGGCCTTATTAACGATGGCTTGCAAAACGCAAGGTTTTTTAGTTGGCAGAGCAGTGCTCACTGGTCCACGTGTAGGTGATATCTGAGTATCATACCTTAACCTGTGGCACTAACCTGCCTAAAACCACAGGTTCTGTGAAAAATAATGAAATGGCAGCCAGAGAGTTGAAATCTGTTTGCGGTAGGACCAGCCTTTCCTAATTATTGGAGTTGAATGTCAACAGAGCAAAGAAATGTCCACCAAAATGGCAGTGATCAAAAATATCTCAGGTGGCACTGTTCAAGCAGTAGGGTAGAAGTCTGGTAAAGAAATTATCTGAAATACCATATTTATAATGGTTTTTGGCTTAAGTTAATGACATTAAAATTGATGTACATAATTGCCAGCAGCTTTTAGGAAAAGTAGCATGTAGTAAAAGGAAATAGTCAGGGGAGACAGTGAAGAAGGGAAGAGATGAGAACAAATGAATTCATGAATGCAGGGAATAAAAGTGATCAGAAGGCACTGTGGGTAGGAAGAAAGGTCAGGAAGGAATGTATGACCTTCCTGTCTTCCCAGTACTTAATGTGGCTTCTGCTTTTGATTGCTTGGCAATTACATCCTTAGCTATTGTGTTCATAGTCATCTATATGTGTGCTAATGGCATTCCCACAAGTATAATCTTTAAACAGTTACCTAACCAGTCAAGTTTGGTTACTAATGTGTTTATTACCTGCGGCAAAATAATACTTAATACAGAAGTTGTTCGCATTTATTTAGCAAGTATGTGTATATACCACTGTGGTAGCTAATACAAGGAATATAAAGAATTATAAGTCTTTACTTTCAAGATGCTTGCAGTGCAGTAAGAGAGAAATAAGGCTTGTGTCCTTTATGTAGCTCTTTTTTTGTTAAGTGCCAAACTTAATGATAGAGACACGGACACAGGGGAGCCCATGATCCCTATTAGATAAAAATCCTTTGTCCATCTACCGGTATCATCAACGAAGTCCTTAAAGGGCTTTAGTGGATTACCACATTTTGAAAACCTGCAAGCCTTCAGAAAAGTTGGAAGAATAGTACAACAAACTTCTGAATGCCCTTCAGCTAACTTTACCATTTGTTAAAATTTTGCAACGTTTACTTTCACTTTATATAAAAAATAAATATATTTGTGTATATGTATACTTTTTTTTGCCAAGCTGTTTGAAAGATGGTTGAAGACCATCATGTTAGCCCTGAATACTTCTCCTGTGTAACTTTCATACCATTTTTTGAAGAAATTATCCTAATATAAATTTGGATATTAAAGTGTATATCAACATAACTTTTTGTAATGAATAATATTAATGGTAGATATCCATTTAATCTACTCTAAAAGTAGAAGCTACTTTATATTTCCATGAATCATTTAGCTTATGTATGCTATAATATTGTAGAATTCTTAAAGGCAGAATATTTTTTTAAATCTATTTTTTTATTCTTCACAGCATTTAATCTCATTCCTAAGAAAGCAGGTATTTACCTTAATCCTTAATGGAATAAGGTGAGATACATAATAGTGATTCATATGTTGAATGAATGGACACTTTGATCTTAAACTATATCCATTTTAATACCATTGACAAGGAGCAAAGACTTCAAATAAATGTGATGACTTGTCTTTACTAGTAGGTTAGGAATCTGAATTTTTTCTTCTGTATTTTCTATAGAATACTTCAAACTTTGTGCAGAAAACTAAGACTTCCTGCAACTTTTCATTTTCGTCACTTAGCACACCTAACGCCAGGCTTTGTGGGTGCCGATCTGATGGCACTCTGCCGAGAGGCAGCCATGTGTGCAGTCAATAGGGTCTTAATGACACTAAGGGAGCCCCAGAGGAAAGATCCCAAGACTGAAGATCTGCCCTCTGAAGGAGGCCAGGAGGAAAGAATTGGAACTGAGCCCACTTCTAAAACACAGGTGCTTTCTATACAGATTCCTTAAACTGTCCTTTAAATGTTTTTAATATGTGTTATCTTACATGCATGCAGGTGTCAATATAGCAGAAGTTTATGATTTTCTGTCTTACTATCATTTTATCTTTAGAATAATTATTAGTCACACCCAGACTATCATTTCAAAAGTTTTATTCTTTTAGTTTATCCAGAATAAATTCATTTTAAAATAATGATTATGAAATTCCAGAGCAAGGGTTGGCAAACTGGTCATTCCTCCTACTGCCTGTTTTTGTAAATGAAAGTTGTATTGGAACACAGCTGTGGTCATTTATTTACAGAGAGTCTATTTCTGCTTTCACCTTTCACAGCAGAATTCACACAGGAGTCCTTGCAGCAGAGGCACATGGCCCACAAAGCCTACAGAGCTTGTTCTCTAGGCCTTTATGGAAAAGGTTTGCCAACTCCTGTTAGCGTGTTGGGCATTTAGTTGTATTTCCTGGTTTCCTTTTGGTTAAGTGGACTAAGATATTCTGCTGAGCCAACCAGATCCTTGTCCTTAGCTCAGGTGCTGTGGAGGACAGTCCCACGAATGTGAGAGACATGTTTATTAGTCCAAGATCAGTGTTAAAATTTTGAGTTTTGTGAGTCATGAAAACTCAAAATAATGTAGCATTTAATAGCTGTACAGTGGGCTTTTATATATTATGTAATTAGATCCATATAACTTTTGTCAAGTAAATGTTGTTACTTTTCTCATTTTATAGTCAAAGACATGAAAAGGTTATGACTTGCCAGAGGCCACATGTCCTTTACTTTCCAGAGCAGGGACTCAGATCCAGGTCTTTTGTTTTGAAATCATTTGTTTCTTCCTCACTCATTTGGAACCACAGTTACACCTGTTAAACATAATAAACTGGTTCCTTTTGTAGTATTGCATGTAAATTAGGATTTTATAAGTTGAATTATTCAGAGTTACTTTTTATACCTGTTCTTTCATATTCTTCACTAAGTCAAGAATTCTGCCTTTGAAGTTCAAGTACTAGGAATATTGCCTACTTTCTCTTTAGTTGATAAGCTACCAAGGAACCATATTATGAAATTATACTGCCATCAGAGTACTTCTATTTTAATATCAAAATTCAGCTGCTTCTTGAATATTTATAAATGAAAAATGGAACTACATGGCTGTTGATGTGTTTGTCAACTGTTTATGTTTGCAGTAGCTAGCTAGCCTTAGTATTGTGTACAGAAATCATTCTATATTTGAGGATAATTGGTGTACCTTGACCAAAATAAATGATGTGTTTAGAATAAAATAAATGTCTTATGTCAATGGAGAAATTATTAAAATACATAGAAGTTCACTATGGCTTATAGAAATGCTGCAGGAGTAATTTTTAGAAGTACAAAAAGTAACTTTTCAACAAACTTTGTGGTTTTTCTTCATTTCTCTCAATTGCTCCCTTTAAGGATGAATTGCAAAGTCTGCTGAGGTTGCTAAGAAACCAGGATCCCCTCCCAGAGGAGCAGCTGCAAGGGCTGTGCATTGAATTGAATGATTTCATTGTAGCTCTAGCCTCAGTCCAACCCTCTGCTAAAAGGGAAGGCTTTGTCACTGTCCCTAATGTAACATGGGCAGATGTTGGTGCCCTGGAAGATATTAGAGAGGAGCTCACCATGGCAATATTGGTAGGTGTATCTGCTGCTAAATGCCATTGGCATGTGCATGATGTGAAAATGATCACACACAAGTACTAGGTTGTATGTCTAAATCAACTGGACTATTTTTAGTATGTTCTGTTATGTTGTTATTAAGTCCCCAACAATGGTTTTTCATTCTTTTGAGACCTCTTTTATACTTATTCTTTTGGTTGTGCTTGAATTTTGTGGCAGTGAGTTTAAAAAGAAAAAAGTTTATGTTTCAACCAAGACCAAATTGTTTGAGAAATAAAAACTTTCTGAACTTGATCATGCTTGAGAGGGTCAAAGCAGTTTTAAAGCCCATGAAATTCTGGATTAATTTTCATTTATTCTTACTGATGATCATTTAATGGCTTATTAATTATAATCTATTTAGAGGTGTATAACTACTGAAAAAACATACACTGAGGTCACAGGTTATCTCTGGCTTTTGAGTGCTGCCACTTCTAGTTTCCTAAAGGACAGTGCCTAAAATTTTTACAACCTAGAAATTTAGATAATTATCTTAAAAATCTTGATTGTAAGTGTTGAAATACTGTGTCTTCATGTTTTAAATGTTTTAAAAAATTACATTCAAGTATGAATTCCTCAAGAGCAGGGACTTCTTATTTAATCACCACACGTCTCATGCCTGGAACGATGGCACTTTGCGCCAGGAACTGTTCATATCTTCAGGCCTTGTGATCAGTACTGAAAATATGCATCTGGAGACAATTTGAACGTGCAGTATGAAAGGACATTTGTAATGGATTGCCGTTGGGTTTGCATTTTCCAGGCACCAGTACGTAATCCAGATCAGTTCCAAGCTCTTGGATTGGTGACTCCAGCTGGAGTCCTCCTTGCTGGTCCTCCTGGCTGTGGGAAAACGTTGCTTGCAAAGGTAGGACTCCATGGACGGACCTCAGAGCTCACTACATTTATGAGGCTAGGCGATTGATATATATATATATATATATATATATATATATATAGTTTTCTTGGGGAAAGAGTTCATCTCTTTTATAAGATTCTCCAAAAGGTGCATCACTACTTAAAGAATCTAGAAATAATAGTGTTACTGTAGCAAAGTGTTACTGTAGTAAAATCTTGGAACTGCCTATCGGTCAGAATCTGGCAACCTAGATTTTGATAAAAAGTTAAAATTTTGGCTGATCTTGGTTTTGTTTACTCATGATAATAAAATAGTAAAGTTTTGTACATATATATATATATAGTGCTAGTGCTTAGAGAAACTCTATTATATATACGTATATATGTAATATATATGCATACATATTTATGTGTGTGTGTGTGTGTGTGTGTATAAAACAACGTAAAGGTGTGTGATTATTGGAACCAACACACTGAAAATAATGACTAATAAGAAAGAAATAGAAAAGAACAGTAAAAATCAATTAGTTGTCTGGAACTATATAGTATGGAAGCAGATAGCACCTGAAAGTGAGTACCAGATACATGGTGATATCCATGAAAAATTAAATTATATTCACAGTATTTCATTTAGAAGCCAAAGATTTCTGATGTTTCGGGAACCGTTGGGGGTTTTAATGGGTTAAATCTTAGTTATCTAGCATGTGGATGTTGAAACCTAATGTGGATGAGTCAGGCTTCATTAGATGTGGATCCTGACTCTCTTTTACTTAACAGTGTTGAGTCAAAGGCAGAGTTATATTGGCAGCCAGAAAGACAAAGGTTGAGAAATGGGGTAATCCACATATTGAGCAATTTTTGCATCGCAGAGTATGCATGTATTTATTCAACAGGTCTTTATTGGGCTCCTTACTCTTTGTCAGAAATTGCTTCAGGTGCTAGGGATACACTAGTGAACTAGGTACCTACGCTAATGGAATTTATTGTCTGCCTAGAAGAGGCAGGCAGTAAACAAAATTGCTGGTCCGCAGTTATGAAGGAAATAAAAGATTGGGAGGTGGCTATTATAAAAATGGTGTTCAGGGTGTGGTGACATTTAACAGAATCCTGATGGACTAGCTAGCAACACTAATAGAGAAAGAAGGGGAAGAGGCTTCCGGACAGAGGGACCAGCAGCTGCAAAATCCCTGAAGTAGGGTGGGAAAGGGCTTGGTGAGCTCAGGAACCAGGAAAGAGCCAGCAGCTAGACCAGAGAGACACTTTTATATCCCAGACTAGGAGCTTATGAGCCATGACATATATTCCAAACTGTACTCGAAGTTAAATGAAAAACCTAGTAGTAAAATGATCTGATTTTCCTCTTTAAAGATGTGCTCTGACTTGTGTAGAGGTGGACTGGAGGAAAGCAACAGTAAAAGGGTACCAGTTAGTAGTTTGAGGGGGTCATTTGTTCGTTTGTTTTTTGTTTTTGCATGTCTAAGCAAGAGATGACAGTGGTCTGGATGAAGTATTGGTGTAGTAAAGAAAGAGAATGTATCAGACTCACCTGTTTTAGCACTAGAGCTAATAGGACTTGCAGATCGGTTGGATGACATGACAAGACAAGAGATCAAGGGAGACACCAGGGTTTTGGGCTAAACACTGTGTTTACTGAGGTGGAGAGTTCGGGGTATGGAGTTCAGAGTGGTTTGGGAGAGATTGATGAGTCCTGCTTTGGAAATGATATGTTTGAAATATATCTGGGACAGCCGAATGGAGATGCCAAGGAGCATATTGACTGTAGATCCGGAGCGCAGACGTGAGGTCCTAAGAGTAGGAAAGAACTTGGTTTCCTGATCATCTGGAGTTTTGGGAGGTTGTGATCAGGTTGCATCTCTGCATTCAGATCATAGATACTGGATTTTCTACATGTGTAACCACATATTTCTCTTTCATTATTCTTTTTGGCTTTGAACCATGCAGTTTAATCTTCATTAAAAATACCTGTTAATACTGACACCTGGTAATGACTGAAACTGATGATTTTAAATTTTGGTCTATAAATAAATGAATGCTTTCATTGGGCAAAGCAATTCTTGATACAGAGATTGTGATACTTCACTGGAAATCCAAGCTAGAGCTACACATGTACATAATATTTACATAAATATTCCATGTAATTTTTATCTGATTTCTAGTCTTAATAATCTTGAGAGTGTTTTAGGTTAAATTCACTTCTTTTGATTTTCTTTTTATCCACTTCTCTTTTTCCCGTTTGTCTCCTCTCTTATTAAGAAAGAGGCAACTATAAAAGTAGGGGAAATAGAGAATAAACCACAAAAAATTCCTGCATTTTCACAATTATTATTTTATTATACATTTGTCTTATTTGTGTTTCTTTTTGTTTCCTCTAACTAGGCTATTGCCAACGAGTCTGGCCTAAATTTTATATCTGTCAAGGGCCCTGAATTACTAAATATGGTAAGTTGTTGTGATGTCACCTGTGTTTTAGATTAGGAAAGTAATGGGTAGAATGTCCTCAGACCTTTGAAACAATTGTAGAATTTTGGTAAGATCACCACTGTGGGAGTGAAAAGGTGGAGCTTTACTCCTCTGTCCTTCGTGTGAGCAAATGCTTTTCTTAAGTCTGGTAACTTCTGGGCCTCAGTTCTCACCTGCAAAATGGAGATAATTGTAATAATTAACATCTTAAAGTGTTTACTCTGCCATGTATTTGTCAAACATTTTACATATATTATTCTTTAGCAACCCTGTGAGATATGAATTATTTCCTCTGATTCACAGATGAGGAAACTTAAGTTTGGAGTAGTTATATAACTTGGCCACAGTCTGACAGCCAGGAAGTAGTAGAGCCACAATTTGAATCTGGGATGTCTGACTCCTGGATCTGCTTTTCTTGTCCTGTTGTTATATGGCTTAAATGAGTTAAGTATTAATAAATACAAATACTTTTGGGGAAGAAATCACTAAAGTGTTGTATAATAACTTCTATTTTCATTGAAGCAGTTTATAACTCACATTTAAGAGACTGAATTTATTTCCTGACCATCCTTATGAAAAGTGAAGATGTCATTCTGTAATATATTCAAAGAGGAAATGAGAGTGGTGTCATTTGTTTTAAAAGGCTTTTTAAATTTATCCCCCTCTCATATTTTACAAGTTTCCTATTTTATATTACTTTCCCCCTAGAATAAAGAAAAATTATTTCCTATGAGATTTATGTGCACCTTTTTACTTTTCTTGCACTTCATTTTGGCTTTCTGGTGGAGGAGACCATGGAAATGAGCCCTAAAGGGAAATGGATTGACAGGGGAATGAGCTGGCAAAGAAGTCGTAGCCAGAATGTGAAGGGCTTTCACACCAAGCTCGAGTTGCAATGTTATGTTCGGAATGTGAGAAAGCTAATTAGAGGCTCGCTTTAAGCAAGAGTGTAACTTCTTTAAAGAGTGTAATATTTAAAATTTTTATTATGAAATATTTTAAGCACAGAAGTTACAGTGAGTAATATAATTAACACACATATATCTATCACCCAGCTTTAAAAAACCCAAATGAAACCAGTCTACTTGAAGTCCCCTGCATAATAAGCATGTCCCCCATTCTGTCTCCCATAGAAATTACCATAATTCTGAATTTGGTATTCATTAAATCTGCACATGTCTGTCTACATTTACTATATATGTATTTATTCTTAAACCGCATATAGTATTATTTTGCATGCTTCAAGAATATGTTTATAACACAATTGAGAATTTGAACACTTACTGGCTATTTGAAATTCAGAAAAATTTTAAGTGTGTTAATGATGTAGTTTTGTTAAAGTAATTATCTTTTAGAGATAATGAGATATTTACAAATAACATAACGATGACTGGAATTTTTTTCGAAATAAGGTGAAAGAAAAGTAGCTAGGATATAGATGAAGCAAAGTCGGTCATGAGCTGATAATAATTGAAGCTGAGTGATTTTTATATTTCAATATACTACTATGTCTTCTTTTGTTACATATTTGGAAATCTTTTATGAGCAGTAAGCAGAAACAAAAAATGTTTTATATAAATGGTATGTGTTCTTTTGTGATGGTTTTGTTACTTTTGTTCAACATTATATTTATAGTTATCTTTGTTGATGTGTTTACCTAGAAGTAATTTTCTGTGTAATATTCACTTGAATGAATATAACCACACTTGGAAATCAGTTTTTTTCCTTGATGGATATTTAGGTTGAACATTATATACGCATATCCTCACACACATTTGTGCCATATTTTCCCTCTGGGGTATATACTCAGAAATAGAATTGCTGTATTTTATAACAGGTACACTGTCAAAAACATTAAGTATTGCCTGCTTTTGCCCTGAAGTAGTTGTTATACTTTCACCAGCAGTGAATGGGCATTCCCATGGTTCCCTGTCCTCACTAGCATTGGTGGTGTCAGACTGTTAGTTTTGCCAGTATGGTGACTATGAAATTTATCTCATTGTAATCTGATTTGTGTTTTAAGGATAGATGTGGGGAGAGGTCTTTGGAAGAGTCCAGAATGACTTGGAGAGATTAGGTGATCTAACATGGAAGACAGACATCTTAGGGTTAGAAAATGGGTTTGCTCAAGGACGTTTTAGATTCAAAGAGCCACTAGGAGATTCCCAGCAGGCTATGGGAAATGTGGGCCTGGGCTGGGAGGAGACTGAGAGTTCCTATTATCTAAGTGGAACCTGAAACCTTGGGATGGATGGGGTCTGCCAGGATGATTGTGTTAAACACAGGAGCCTTGACAGACCCCAGAAGACACCAACAGTGAGGGGGCAAGGCAGGAAAAGCTGGCAAAGGAGAGAGTGGTGGGTCTGAAGGCAGAGGACGCCCGAGACTTTGTGAGCCTGAAAACCAAGAGAAGGTCGCTTCACCTTTGTCAGTGTCACCAAACAGTAGATTTGGCAATGAAAAGGTCATTAGTGACTTTAGGGAGAATATTTTCAATAACTGTATTTGCAAAAGCCAGTTTATAATTTAAAACTGAATGGCAAATAAGGAATTAGAGATAATAAATATAGGATCCTTATAGAAATATTTCTTAAAGGCCAAGAGATAGTGGGTTTTTCTTTTGTTTGCTTATTTTTAATAACTATTCCCTTTGTTAAAATTAATTACTCTAATCTGTCTTTTTGACATTAGGTTTTACCTTCTCCTAAACTAAATTTCCTTTTACATAGTCATTTAGGTTTGCTGTATCCAGAGTCTTTTTGCCCACTATATTATTCTCTTCCATCCATGTTTAGAACTTTCTCTCCCAACCCAACTGATATCTTTTCTTTTGAAATATCTACTGAATATTTTGGTTTAGCATTCTAAATAAAATTTTGCTGAATTAGAGTTTTCAGGAAACTAAATGCTTCTACTGTATTTGTACACTGAAGGATATGTTCATCACAGAAAAATTTGTAACGGTCATGACCTCTGCTTTCCAAGGACTTTATGATATAATACGGTGAATGTAGACTAGTTCAGAAATTATGACGGTAGAAAGTGCTGTAACAGCAAAGAAGAGAAGAGAAAGATTAATGGGGATCTTTCAGAATGCAAAAACCGTTTGGAGATAGGTTGGAAAAGCAGTTCCAGTGAGGGAAACAGAATGAGCAAAAGCACAAAGAAAAGCATAGGACAATATGAGAGAAAGAGTTCTATTCAAATGAGAAAAGAAAAATTACTGTCATCTGTAATGTATTATATGCCTTAATTACTTTATTATGGCTGTGTAGTCTTAAAATAACAAAAGATACACTATGATACTGTTGGCACTTAAAAGATGATTTCAGATTCAATCTTAGTAGTTTTGTAACAAAAAATCTACTTTTCTTAAATAGTTTGAAATTTTACAAAAACAATTTCTCATGCCTTGCTAAAGCTGAAACCGTATTCATATGTATAACTTTATATTAATTAGCCCTAATGTTATAGCTGCTTAGGAATTGCTGTGTTTCCTGACCAATCTTAATGTTTTATAGTTTGATTTAGATTTTAACCTACATTTACCATAAGAAAGCTCCTAGACTCCTAGTTGTCTTAGTTTGCGTATTCTGATGCCATGTGACAAAGTAGTTCCTCCTTTAGTAAGATGATTTGTGTAGAAATGACAGTAAAACAGTAAATTGTCTTGTTTGTAATTAAAACACAATTGAATTAATGAAAATTACTACTGGATATTTTATATGCATAGAGCTTAGGAGATCACTTCTGAAATAGAAAATAATTGTGGGGAGATTTTAACCTAGAGAAGATTTACATATCATTTAGTCTTCATTTTATAAAAGAGAAAATTTCTGAGCTTAAATAATAGTTAATGTTTATTAAGTTGAACCACACACAACTGGCTATTTTTATAGATCAGAATGGTCAAATACCAGCAATTGTGTATGATTCACCCCAATACTTTTTGGACTCTGAATACAAATGCCACTTTAAACCAGTTTTTCTATAATTTGGCTCAAACCCCAAAGTTGAACTATCTCTGCATTATATTTCCTCTCTGTGTATGTTTAGTACGTTGGTGAGAGTGAGCGTGCTGTGCGACAGGTTTTTCAGCGAGCCAAGAACTCGGCCCCCTGCGTGATCTTCTTTGATGAAGTGGATGCTTTATGCCCTCGAAGATCAGACCGAGAGGTGGGTATCATAGATGAGTGATTTCCAAATTTGTTAAGTACCACAAACCTTTTGTAAGTTCTTATAAAGTTCTTATAAAGTTTATATAAAGATCAAGTGGTTCTTGTAAAGTCATTCCTTGAGAACATTGAGACTTCATGTGAAGAAACCTTGTAATTTGAAATTGAGGCCGAGGGATAACAGTTGTATTTTTATTGGTTACTGTGTCTGTTTCGGTTTTCTGTATATTTTTTCAGTTGCACACATCTAATTCACACAATTGAGGAGCTGGGAATGGAAACAATTACTGATTTTGAATAGCCTGTCTTATAGTCTTATGATTCTCTTTAATTAACTGAGTTCCTGACAAGAGAGATTGTAATTTAAGCCATCGTGCGCACTTACAGTAGGGTAATACTGACTCGGCACCATTACACTCTGGAGAAGATATTAATTAGTCTGCATTGAATACCACTTGCATTACTACAAGAAGCCATAGTTCTTAGGAATTTCAGTATAGCGAGTGCCCGGAAACCTGCCAGTATCATTAACAATTGGAATCATAGTGAAGCATAATATAGAGAATAACCTTTTTGAAGCAGATAGCAAAGATTATTGAATAAATACATTTATCACAGATGACTAAAGAAGTGATTATATTTCCTTTATGATTTGTTTTCAAATAATTATTTTATGTGTGTGCTCTTAGGTAGTGAAACATTTATTCAGTGCCTCATTTTGTCTAAAATCTTCAGAAACATTCAAAAGTTGCAAAAATAAAACCTGGCTGGTGTATGATTGACATCATAGCTATTTTGTTTCCTTATCCGGTAGTCATCAGTACCACCACAGAGTACCCTTTTCCAGTCTTGTCTCCAGTAGTGGTGTTAGGGGCCAAGACAGAGATCCTTCCTGTTCCCCTGCTCTCAGATCTCAAAATCTGGAATCTATCCAGCCAATTGGGGCATGGAATGCTCTGGCTTTTACTCTCTATGAGTAAAGCCTTCATCTGTCAACAGCCCCTTTCACTGGTTTGCATCTTTCTGTTATTAACCAATATTTAAGTTTGGAGAGGTGTATGGAGCTATATCCAGTCAACTTCTTGACCCAGAGAAGTCTGCAGCCATTCGAACTGCATTCCTAACTCTAAGTTATCTCTCGAATATCTACCACTGCTACCTATGTCTTTTGCTTTTTAACGTTTTCACCTGAAGGGGATTCTGAAAATATCTTAAATTCAAATGTATTCTTTCTTTTTTATTATACCAGTTATACATGGATGCATACTTGTGAAAATCTGAAATAAATGCAAGTATAGGGAGACTGACTGAAAGTCTTTTTTCCATTCTCCTCCCTCTACTTCTGCTTGGAGGGGCTACTTCTGCGAACAGTTCAGTGTTTAGTTTTTGTCATTCTAGAACTTTTTTTTATAAAGCTAAAAATGGATTTTTTAGATATCTTTTTTATATAAATGTGATGATTTTATCATGTAGTCAATAATTTCATTTTATATATATATATAACTTTGTTATTTTAACAAGTACAAAAATATTCCATAGTTTGGATATAGAAGAATTTATTTAATAATTTTCCCATTTTGGGATATTTACATTGGTTTTAGTTGTTTCTCTTACAAACAAATCTGTAGTAAACATTCTTATGAGATATTTTTGTGCATACATGGATGTTTTAGAAATAGAATTTCAGAGTAAAAGATTATACATACTGTATTTTGAAAGCTCATACTAAATCATCTCTCAAATAAACTACCAACAGTGTGTAAAAATAACCGTTAACCACGGATAATACCTATCTTTTAATTTTTGTCAATTTTATTGGCAAAATGGGATATTATATCTTGTTATTTATATCCCTGATTTTCAGTAAAATTGATAGTCTTCAGTGAATTTGTATTTTATCGTTTATAAATTGCCTGATCATATATTTTGATATTTTTGCTATAAAAATGTTTTTTTTATTGTTTTATAGGCACTTTTTATATGTGATGGAAATTAGTTCATTGTCCGGTTATGTGTGTTGCTACTGTTTTTCTCAGTTTTATCACTTATCTTTAATTTTTTAATTATGTACACTGTTATAATTTAAAGTAGTAAACTCTGTCAAGCTTTTCCTATATTGATTCAGAGAGAGGTTTTTGACTTGCTTAGGTAGAATTAGAACAATGTTTTGTTTTAATTTTTACTCAATAACTGATTTTTTTGAGTCTTAATTATAATTTTGTTAATCTCCTAACTATTAATGTTATCTCACCAAAGAGTGATAATAAGGTGCTCCCAATTTTTTTTCTGAGAAGTCACCTCTATACATAAAATTTGTGTTGAAGAAAGGCAATTAATGACAAAAAGAAACAGCATCTTTTTTCTCATTTTCTCCATTATGCATTTAAAAAACTTCTATATGTAAGTGATTTGTACCTCTATTTACCAATTCTCTGAACCTTTCTCTTGGATGTTGCCCTGAGGTAGCTGTACTTTGTACTGTGTGCTTCAAAGAAAAAAGTGAAAGATCTGGAACATCTGATATCCTGGGAAAAGCTGAGTCCAGATTTGCCCAAAGGGAAATTCTGTGTAGTTTTTAGATCTTTGTATAACCCGGAGGCCTAGAGTTGGGAATCAGCTAGATCTGAATTTGAGTTTCATCTCTGCCTTTATCAAGCTGTAAGACCATGGGCAAATAACCTCCCTCAGCCTCAGTTTTCTTATCTACACTGTGAATAATAACAGGTCTGCTGGTGAGCAGGTGTTTTGCACATCGCATGGATATACAGTAGTGACTGCTCAGGAAGTTATCATTGTTCTCTCTTTTGACAAAAGCTTTTGTTCAAATTAAATGTATAATTTTGTATGGCAAAAAAAAAAACCACACGCACACACAAAAAAAAGCAAAACTGGTGATCTGTTTTTCTTTTATCAGAGGCTGATAGAGCTGTGATTATTTCTTTTCAGATAGGTGCAAGCGTCCGGGTGGTGAATCAGCTACTTACAGAGATGGATGGTCTGGAAACACGTCAGCAGGTTTTTATTATGGCAGCCACTAACAGGCCAGGTAAGAAAGAGGAATATACAACAGATGAGTCTGAAAACTTTCACCATTCAAAAACAATATAATTGACATACATCCTAGTAAAAGGAGATTAATTTTGAGAAATCCCTTTTTGGTTCATAAGTTAAAATAAAACCTTAGAAAACTTTTATGTAAACTATAGTTAAAAGTATAGTATTATTGCCTAGATTTCAGGAGACTTTTTTTTTCTGTATTTGTACTCAGAAAGTTGCCTTGTTGGTAGAGAATGCTTGTAACATACACTTTTGACCACAAAGATATTATCAGAATCATGTCCTATGTTTTCTCTCAAGCTTGCAGGAAATAAGAATGAGACTCTTTTCACTGTATCTGAAAGTTAAAGATAGGTTTTTAAGGTTTTATACCAGAACCACATTTCTGTACTTGCACTTAACTATTTAAAATTGTTTACAGTAAGCACTCTGTGAGAGATATAGAAAAAGTTTCAAAACTTCAAAAGTTTATGAAAGTGGCTTTTACTTAGAACGCTAAATTCTCTTTATATTGTTTAATACTTTGCTATCCCTCAGAGCCACTTGATCATAGCTGCTTATATTGATATTTGTATTAACTACGTCTGCTAGCAATGATGTGATAATTTAATTCCTTAAATGATTCCTTATCGGTTGTCAAGCTGATATAATTTTTTATTTTTTTTAAGTTACTATGGAAACTAAAACCTTTATGAGTTATATACCATTTAATTTAAAAATGAAAGATTTAGTTACGGTTTATACTTTTTCTCTGATAATAATGAAATACTCTTTGGAATCAGAACAGAGTTTAAGTCCTGGCTATAGCACTTCATATCTTAGTAACTGTTCTGTTTCAACCCCAGCTGACTAGATTATAACACTCTGACACTTAATCACCTGGAGTTAGTGTCAGATCTGCAATTTAAGAGTCATTCTTCTAAAAGACTGCCCCCACTTCAGATGCCAGCCACAAGTGGTGTCTCCAAGACACCTGCAGTTTTGACGAGGTTGCTACTAATATGGGGTTCCCATGACCTCCTCAAGTTCAGTAATTCACTAGAACAACTAATAGCATTCAGGAAAGCACTGTACTTACAATTACAGTTTATTGTAAGGGATAGACATATGGTATATAAATACACTACCCATATGTGTGTCCTTTATAATAAACTGTAATCATAACTACAGGCCTTGGCGTGAGTGCAGTGTTTCTGTGCCTTCTTTCCATGGAGTCAGGGCACATCAATGTGTTCATCAACCAGATGCTCCCTTGAGCTTTGATATCCAGAGTTTTTTGGGGGTTTCATTATGTAGCTGTGATTGACTGAATTATTGTTCATTTGATCAGACTCAGTCTTCAGCCTCCCCTTCCCTTCCCAGGGGCTGGGTCTAAGTTCTAACCTTCTAATCACATGGTTGGTCTTTCTGGTCACCATCCCATCCTGAAGGTATCTTGGGACCAATCAAGAGTCGTCTCATTAGCATAACAAAGACTCCTATCACTGGAGAAATGCCAAGAATTTTTGAAGCTGTATTCCAGGAACCAGGGTCAAAGACCACAAGTAATCTTTATTGTACATGTATTACTTCATCTTGCTAACCACCATCTATAAAATGAAGATACTATTTAATTGAAGAATATTCATAAAGGTTAGGTGATGTTGTCCATCACAGTGTGTGGCAAGTAGCTGTCGAGTAATATTGTCGCATGCACTTGTGGTAAGCAGTAGGAGCAGTTATTAGGTCATAAAATCACAGTCTCCGTAGAAAAAACCTTGAAAGTCTCTCACATTTGGACAGAATCACATCCCGCTTTTCCTAAGCAGACACATGTTTTCTAACAGGTTTCAAGAAGACAGGCTTTGGTCTGTTGTTCTGTCTTTACCTGCACTCAGCATTGGTCATGTTTGTTTATTGTAAATATTCTTTTAGTTTAATCTCTGTAGAGTAGAGAAAAATAGGTCCTTTAGTGTCACTAGATTTTACTGAAATCCTCTCCTATATAACAGTCCAGGTAGGTACATTATGTTTTGTCATGGGTTTTTTTCTTCTCATCTCTCTATTCATCTTTGAAATCCTTATGATGCTTCAGATACCCGTAAGTAAATATAATAGTCTGTGTCGAGTTTAACTAGTGATAAGAATGACAGGTGAGTCATCACATGATACCTGTGCTTTGTCCTTTCCAGTGCCCTTTAATACTGTCTTCCTGTCCACTACATTTCACCCATCCCTCCCCCTACCTTATAACAAATCCCATTGCACTGAAGGCCTACCTACATTTAAAAACAGATATTCTAGGTCTTTTTCACTCATATTCACTATCCTGTGACATTGTGGTTGGATTGTTTATAACTTGTTTTTGCTTAGTTTCAAGAAATCTCTCCTTGCCTTATGTTCTGGTCAGCTATTGCTGCTTGATAAACTTGTATTACTTAGTGGCTGAAAATTGCCATTTTTGTTTTGTTCACAGTTTTATGTGTCAGGAATCCAGGAAGGGCTTGTCCGGGTCTTTCATTTTCAATCTCTGTGCTGTCAGCTGGAGTAGCTGGGCCAGAGGATCCGATCCTTTCCAAGGTGGCTTGGTGCTCCTTGGCATCTTGCTCTGTCTCCCACATTGTCATCTTCCACGGCCTCTCCATGTAGCTGTCATTAGCACATCTCTGAGTCTCTTCACTTAGTGACAGCTGGATCCCAGGAGACCAAGGATGGGAGCTGTCATTCCTCCGGAAGGCAAGGTCCACTGCATGTCAACTCTGAGGACTAGGGCAGTGACAGGAGGGCCCATATTCAGAAGAAGAAGGGAGTAGGACTGCAGAAAAATTCTAGACATCTTTAATCCTTTATACATTTATCTGTCTTTAACACGTATTTCTCTTTCATCACATTCTGTGTTTTGTGCAAGGTTCATATGCAACTGTGGTTTAGTGTGGGTCAGTCATATCAATATAAGTTCCTTTTATCTCTCAAGATTTACTCTCTCATTCATGAAGTATTTATTGAGTTGAGCTGAAATTTATTTTGGAGAACTGAAATTTATTTTGCCTGCATATATTCTGATTTGGGCCTGGGAAACAGAAGGTAAATAATAGACAAATAAAACGGTAAAAGGATAAAGAGCGACTGGTGGTTTGGGAGAGGAATGCTGATTTAAACATCATGGGCCAGAAAGTCTTCAGAAGTGACGTGGGACCATGTCATGAACCCACATGATGTGAAGGGTCAAGCCATGTGAGCATCTGGGAGAAGAGCATTCCAGGCAAAGAGCTGGTGATAGTGGCCCTGAGGCAAGACAGGCTTGGAGTGTTGGGGAGCTGTCAAGAAGGCCACCGTGTCCAGAGTGAAATGAGTTGAGGGCAACAATGGCAGAGAGGTGCAAAGGGCCTTTCTGGCCAGAGAATGGGTGTGGATTTTAGTCTGCCACGATGGGCTGCTGTAGGAGGGTTTCAAGCAGGTTTCAGCACTGTTTTCTGTGATTCAGTTTCTGTGAATTGACAGACTTTCTAGAATGGCCATGACTAATCTCTGCAGTTACAGATGTAGTTAGTAAATGGCATGGAAAAGAGAAACCCACACGGGGAGACATCAGTTAAAAATTTAAAGAAGAGGATCAAATGCCGTATCTAGAAGACAGGAAAGCCAGTCAGGACAGTCAGTCAGAATGGCAAGTAAAAAAATGCCAAGACTATAAAAATAAGAAGGATATGGGACATTATTAAGGCTCCAAATGTTCATCTGATTGACGTAACTAAAGAAAATCAAGATGTTGAATAGCTGTTTGAAGATATAATGATGAAAAACTTCTCTAACTTGGTGAAGAAAATGGACATAAAGCTGCAGGAAGCTCAGAGAGTCCCAAAAACCAGGAACCCAAAGATTCTCACAGCAAGACACATCATATTTAAAATGTCAAAAATTAAATACAAAGAAAGAATATTAAAAGCAGCAAGAGAAAAGCAGATGGTTACCTACAAGGGAGTACCCATAAGACTGGCAGCTGATTTCTCAAAAGAAACTATGCAGGACAGGAGGGCTTGGCAAAAAATATTCGATAGGATAAAGACACGGGGTCTACAACCAAGAATAATTTATCCAGTAAAGCTATCATTTAGAGTTGAAGGACAGATAAAGAGCTTTTCAGACAAAAATAAGCTAAAGGAATTGATCACCACTAAGCCAGTATTACAGGAAATGTTGGAGGGACTCCTCTAAGAAGAAAACATATATCAAAAACAGGAATAAAGAATGGTAACAACTACATTCCTATCAATAAGTACCTTAAATGGAAAAGAATTAAGTGCTCCAACCAAAAAATAGAGTAGCTGAAAGGATAAGAAAATAAGACCCCTACATACGAAAAGGGAGGGGATGGAAAAAGATATTGCTTTGATGGACCTAGAAGGTATTTAAGTCAGAGAAAGAGAAACACTATATGATTTCACTTATATGCAGAATTTAAAGGATAAAAAAGACAAACTAATCAAAACACTCACAAATACAGTGGACAGTTTGGTTGTGGACAGAGGGGAGGGTGGTTTGGGGGGACTGGGGGAATGGAGTAAAGGGTTAAAGAAGTACAGTTTAGTAGCTGATGGATGGTGACGGGGATGGGGAGCGTGGCATAGGAAATGCAATTACTTTTAATACATTGGCCAGGTGGAGGGTCAGGGGAAGGAGGGAGCAATTGGGATCATTTTATTAACTGTATAGATGTCTAACCAATGTACTGTATACTTGAAACTAATTAAAATAAAAATAATAATAAACTGTGTTCTCTGCCCCACCCCCACGACCTCTGGCCAGAGGCAACTACTTGTAAACTCCTTGAGCTGTTTTTTCTATATTTCTGCATATTTTCAAATAGTATGTTCATACTGTAATTTCTTATCAGTTTCACCTAGTGCCCATAAGGTAGATGAAGATTGTTATTTTCCATTTACCCTTCACACACCCTGTCATCACCCCCACACCTTCTGTTCCCTTCACTCTATCCTTCCAATATTGTAATACAGTTTTATCACAACTGTAGTATAATCACTGGTCAGTGTTTACATTACTTACAACTATGTAAATATTAATCTCTGCTCACCCAAGAATAGCACTATGATTAGGTTTCACTTTTCATATGACCTTTTTAGTCCTGGGTTTAGTAACCCTCATTTTTTTCTTTTACTTCTATGTTCCTGCTCTTCATCAGATATTATACAACAATCAGTTTAATTTATCTAGATGATGTGTCAATTCCATTTGTTTTTCTGTTTGTTTCTGGAGCTTTCCATTTTCCCACTCCAGTCTGGACTAGCTACCTTTGGGTCTGTGGTAGAAACAGCTGTTACTTCAGAACTCCCCTCTACTACTCTTCTCTGTTTTGCTGTTTCTAATCTCTTGACAGACTCTCATTTTGCTAGAGCTCATCTTTCAGTGACTTTCTTAAGAAAGGGCATGTAGGAGGTAAATGCTTTGAGTCCTTATATATTTGAAATTATTTTACTTTCTGATTGATAGGCTGGCTGAGTATAGGATTTTGAGTTGAACATTGTTTTTTTCATAATTTGTAGGCATTGCTTTTTTTTTCTTTACAGTTCTGTGTCATTCTGATCCTTTTTATGTGACTTTTTGTATATTTGTTGCATGTGTATGCCTCACACTTGGTGGGTCCTGAATTTCCTGAATTGATCTTCTAAATTTATTTTTCTGTCATTTTCCATCTTTTTATTTTTCTCCCTAATTTGTGAAGAATTGATTTTTAGAAAGTAAATGAAAGTGCTGTCCTTCCACCGTTCTGACTCGTTCTGGAAATAAACCATTTCCCTGTGCTCAGAGGACAGAAAGCTCCTTGTACAAATGACATCCAGACCACAGATATCCTAGTTTTACTTTTAATCTCTTACACATATCTTTGCATTCCCTTCTTCAAATACCAACTGCTGTAAAGGATGTTCTCATTGAAGAACTACCTTTTCCCACTTCATTCCCCGGCCAGCTGGTTAAAACAACATACAGAGTTTATGAAACCCACACAGCCACACCAGCCTGTTACTTTTATCCTACTCAGTAGGTGTCTGTTTCCTACCAGTAGCAATTCAGTATCCAGAAAGAGTTTCTGGCCTCTGTGTATGGCTCAGCTGAAAAATAAATATGTAAATTATGATGTGTAATTAGATAGTTCAGGGTTTCTATCCATTGTATGGATAGAACCTTAAATAATTTTCAGATGAAAAAGCAGATGACTTACAAAGGAGATATTTATTTTATTGTAGTCAAGTAAAATGTAGTAATCCCTTACCTCTCAAGTCTGAATGACCTTGAGTCATGGTTGAATGCACCTTGAAGGTCATTGAACAGTGAGTTGGTGCCACAGTCAAGCCTGTATGTGTTGCCCTTTGGCATAGAACTACCCTGTTAAAATTAACTTAGGCTCTGGCATCACCTCTGCTAATTCACAGGTACCCTGGTACATAATAGAACTTAGTAAGTACTTATTTAATGGATCGCTAAGAGACCTGCTTCTGTTTCATGAAGGCTTTCTGATCTTATAATTTTCACTGGACACATTGACAGTCTTGTTAGTCTGAGGATCCAGTTTTTAAAAACAGCTTTTTTGAGGTATGTGATATACCATATATTTTACCCACTTTAAGTATACGCTTCAGTGGTTTTGAGTATATTTAGTATTGTACAGCCATCCCAACGATCTAATTTTAGAACATTTTCATCACCTTAAAAAGAAATCTGTGTCTGTTAGCAGGCACTTCCCATCCTTCTTCCACCCCCAACCCTAGGCAACCATTAATCTACATTCCGTCTCTATAGATGTCCCTATTCTGGATGTTTTGTAGAAATTAAATCACACAATATGTGAGCTATTGTATCTGCCTTGTTTCTCTTAGCATACCATTTTCAGTTTTCATTTATGTTGCAGAATGTATTGATACTCATTTCCTTTTTATTGCCGGATAATACGTCATAGTGTGGATAGACCACATTTTATTTATTCATCACTTGATGGACATTTAGTTTGTTCCCACTTGTTGGCTGTTACGATAATGCCGCTATGAACATTCATGTGTAAGTTTTTGTGTGGGTGTATGATGTGTGTCCCTTTTTAGGCACCCATCTCATTTGTCAGTGACTGGATGTTGTCTTTGAAGCTTTGGGATCGTTGGTGACTTTCTTTATTTCAAATATAAGCATTTATATCTTGAGTTTTCCACCTAAAATTCTGTCTCTGACACAATTAGGTAGAGTATGAATTAGAGAGCTGTAACAGTAATCCGGGTGCAAGGCGTTGGTTGTTTGAACCAGGTGATGCCTGGGGATATAGAAAGAATCTGGATATATGGTGTCATAGAATTGACCGGATTCGCTAAAGGATTGGATATGGAAGTGGGAGAGTGGAATCAAGTTTGATTCCAGGTATTAGGTCTAAAAAACTGGAAGAAAGTTGGCATTAACCAGGATGGGAAAGGGAATGATAGGACCCCATTCGAGAAGGAGGTAGGAAAAGATGAGGACCTCTGTCTTAAATCTGTCATGTTCAAGACCTGTTAGTCAAATGGAGATGCTGGGTATGAGCCAGCCTCTCTCACTTCCTGGGACATCCATCCCTTGCACACTTCTAGTATTTAAGATCTTCTGAAGTGCAAAAACCAGTTTAGTACCTATGAGTTCTAGACAATACTACTAGATCCTCTTTGATAAGTGATGTATTACATAGAATTTTGTAAGAGCTTTTAGTGGAGCATAATTTAAATCATCTAATACTAAAATTGATATAAAGTGCTCAGGATGCTGTTTACTATAAATAAAATAAGAAAATAACTTTTTAAAATAATAATCTTTATAATACTAAATTTGATGTCTTTCAGCTAGGGATATTGTTATAAAAGTCCTATTAGAATGCTTTCTAATTATAATTAGGATTGTTTTCATCGAGCTTTGTTTGAGGGTATACATATTTGGCTTTAAGGTCTATATTTCTATATTTAAGATAAAAATTGTTTCCACAGAATGGTATTGTCATAGACATAGACATATAGATTATTAAAATATAATAATATAATTATTAAAATAAAATACAATATTAAAATATAAAAATATCCCCACAAATATCTGGACAACTGATTTTTTTATAAAGCACAAAGGCAATGCTGTGAAGAAGGGATAGCCTTGTCAGCATATAGTGGTGGAACAGATATCCATATGCAAGAAATATGAACTTTAATCTCTTCCTCTAAGCAGAAGTTAACTCAAAATGGATCAGAGACCAATGAAAACTTAAAGCTATAAAAATCCTGAAAGAAAACACAGAACAATTTTTCTACCTTGGATTAAGGAAATATTTCTTAGATATGACACCAAAAGTACACTGTTAAGGAGTGAATGATTAAATTGAACTGCTCTTCAAAAGGTGCCACTAAGAATGCAAAGAAAAACCACAGGCTGGAAGAAAATATTTGCAAAGTACATATCTGATAAAGGATATATATCCAGACTATATAATGAACTCTCAAAACTCAACAATAAGAAAAACCCATTAAAATGGACAAAAGGTTTATATAGACACTCAGCATAGAAAGTATACAGGTGGCAAATAAACACATGAAAAGGTTCTCAACATCATTAGTCATTAAGGAAATGCAAATTAAAGCCACAAAGAGATACCACTACAAAGCTTAAAATGACTAAAATTAATATGGCTATACTGAACACTGGCATGGACATAGAGGAACTGAAACACACACTGCTGGTTAGACTGTAAAGTGGTAATTAGTTTGGAAATAGTTTTTCGATTTTTGAAAGTTAAGCATATCCCTACAGTGCAATATAGCCGTACTACTTTGCATCCCACAGTTCAGTATTTACCAAAGAGAAATGAAAGCCTACACAAAGACTTGTACGTGAGTGTTATTGCAGCTTTGTTTGTAGTAGACCAAAAGTGAAAACAGTCAAATGTTTATCAACAGAAGAATGGAAAAACAAATTGTGTGATAGTCATACAGTGGAATCCTACTTAGCAATAAAAAAGTATTAAGTACTAATTAATACACATCGCAACTTAGGTGAATCTCAAAATAATTATGTTGAATAAAAGCAGACAGAGTACATACTTTATAATTTCACTTACATAAAGTTCTGTTAAATGCACACTAACTAATCTGTAGTGACAGAACAGATCGGTGGCTGCCTAGGAATAGAGCGGGTAAGGGAAGGGCAAGAGAGAAAGGTTAAAAGGGGTCCTCAGTAATTTTTTAAAGCAAAAAGGTTCCCTGACACCAGAATGTTTGAGACTCTTCGCCCTGGAGAGTCAGATGACCTTTAGGCCTGTGACACGGCGCTCTATTTTGTATTGGCAGCATTGGGCTTCATTCTGCACCGGGGAGCAGGGATTGAGAGAACTGGGTGTGTGCATCTTAGGAAGTAGCCCTGGCAACATTGTGAGGAAGTTACATTTGGCCTTAATTGAGGATGGAGGTCATGGGAGGCAGACTTGATAGAATTGATAGAATCTAAGGCTCTGCACTTGGAGAGGTGGGAGAAACCTGCTTGGCATTTGGAGGGTGGGGCCATTATCTCAGACGGAGAATCTGGGAGGAAAGCAGGTTTGGGGCAGGAAGGTGGGGGTAGACTTTTTACTCTCTTAAGGATGTATTTTGACAAAGTGAAGTGTTTCATTTCAATAAAGTCTTAATTTGTCTTTTTTCTTTTAAAAAAGGTACTCTTCCCATTTCATGTTAATTATATTTTTGAAAAGACTTTATTTTATTTAGGACTTATTCCTTTGTTCTTCAGATATCATTGACCCTGCAGTCCTGCGCCCAGGCCGCCTGGACAAAACCCTCTTTGTGGGTTTGCCACCCCCAGCAGATCGTCTAGCCATCTTAAAAACTATCACAAAAGTGAGTAAAGGAAATGGTATACTTTTCTGTCATTTTGAATATGGACAAGTAGTACTTTAGGATGCCTAATCACTTTCTTTTCTGTAGCTTTAAACATTTGTCCAGCCTCTTATCTCCCAGGGGAGAAGGTGAACAGTATTTGAGAATCGAAGAGACTTCTTATTCTTTTTATTTGCTTAAAATGAAGGGGATATTTAGAATTTAATACTGAACTGATATATTCGAGATACCACTTTAATCACGTTTCTGTTCTCATAGATCTTTGCTTCTTACTTTAGAGAAATTGTCCACAGAGCATATCTGAAATGGAATTAGAAAGTTTTAGAGGTGAAGAGTAAATAGGTATAGGCCCATTACAAATATCCAGAGAAAACTTGAGTTTTTGAAACCATAACATTGAATTCTATCCTCCATGTTGTATATATGCCAACTTTTAAGAGGTCTGTACAGTATTAACTTTGCCTTTTTTATAAAAATAATAAGCAATGCATACAAAATACAAAGAAGAAAGCAAATCACCCTAAATTGTACTGCTGTAAAATTATCAGTGCAGACATCATTCCAAACGTGTTTATGCAGCCCGGGTAGTGGGTGGGTAGGAGGAGGGGGCGAACATAACACGTTGCTTAAATACAGTTAAATTATTTGAAATTTAAAAGAAAACAAAGCTAAGGAAATTTTTAAACATCCAATAAATTATTCTTTTCCAAAAAAGATAGTATTTCCTAATATGATACATTTTCTAAAGTATTATTAAAAATAAACACATTACTTTTGAAAGTCAGACTTCCTGATCATGTACCTTCTTTTTAAGTCAGCCAAAAGTGAGAAAAATTGGCATCTTTTAGTGTTTTAACTTTGTTTGAAAGTTTGCTGGCTTTTTATTTGAATTCCCCAGATTATTTTATGTACAGTGCCCCCTTTTTCCAGTTAATATCTGATATATATAGTATATTAGAATAAAATTTGTTCATCTTGGTCCTAAAAGTCTGAAACAATTTGTGGGGCAGAGCAACTTCTCAGGATCTTTTAGACTTTTAAGTTTCTTACAAGAAAACCAAGTAATGTCATACTACTTTTTAATATCTTCTATTTGGTGTTTCTAGTAATGATGTGGTAACAAGAGGCTTATCACTATAAACCTGCTTGGACAAGTGCAGTTTTTTTCTCCTTAATATCTATTTCTTCCCTATAAATGTCATTAAAACATACCTTATCTCAGAAAGCCAGAAAGATTTTTTTGATGTCTAACAGGTGCTTTGAGATAATATGCAGTCTTTAAAATAGTGATAAAAATTCCACTAGAAGACCCAAAATTCCAATACATTTTTTTAAAATGTGTCCTATAAGACTAAAACATACATTAACATCTCACCGGGCAACATTATCTGGTAAATTTTTAGAAGCTAATAATATCTAATAATAGGTAATATTTATTAAGCACTTACTGTGTTCCAGATACTTTGCATAAATGAATATGCTTAATCCTTGCAGCTACCTTTTGAAATATTTGAAATTGATGAGCCAACTATATCTCACAAAAACAGGATACAGAGATGTGTCTTACTATGTATATATTTCAAGACTGCAAAGTACCAATTACTTTTTATGGTGGTATGATTATGTTAATTTTCCTTTTTTTTTTCATTCAACTATATGTCAATCAACCATATGAATAAAATCATTGCTGATTCCAGACTTTGTTATGTGACTAAGAATAGGTTTCTGTGCCTAAACATAGATGTAATTATTGAAATAAATGTAGTAATACATCTTGAATGATTTTTGAACCTGATCATTCTGTAACATAAAATTCATACTCAGAATTATAGGAAATAGTAATACAGAGGGTCATAACTTTCTTTTTTTTTAATTGCAGTAAAATAGGTAGCTTAAATTTACTATTTTAACCATTTTAAGTGTACATTTCTTTGGCACTAGTACGTTCACATCATTGCCATCACCACTGTTCATTTCCAGAATCCTTTTCATTTTTCAACCTAAAAATCTACCCCCATTAAACAGTGTCTCCCCAGCCCCGGGCAACCACCATTATACTCTTCTGTCTCTATGAATTTGACTATTCTGGGTGCCTTGTTCATATAACTGGAATCACATGATATTTGTGGGCCATAACTTTTTAAAAGGCTACTTTCCTTTTTCTAATAATTCCTTTGGCTCAGCTTTCTATAGTCACCAAATTATTTGAGACTTTCATAAGAACTTTTATTAAAAGATAAGGAAACCAGTAGTGTATCTGATAAGTGGTTAATACCCAAAATATATAAAGAACTCATACAACTCTACAACAACAAAAAGCAAAACAATCCAATTAAAAAATGGGCAGAAGACCTGAATAGATATTTCTCTAAAGAGATACAGATAGTCAGTAGACATGAAAAGATGCTCAGGGTCACTAATCATCAGAGAAATGCAGATTAAAACCACAACAGGATATCACCTCACTCCTGTCAGAATGGCTCTCATCAAATCAAAGAACAAGTGTTGGGGAGGATGTGGAGAAAAGGGAACCCTAGTACACTGTTGCTGGGATTGCAAATTGGTACATCCATTCTGGAAAACAGTATGGAGGTGCCTCAAAAAATTAAAAACGGATCTACCTTTTGACCCAGCAATTTCACTTCTGGGTATTTATCCAAAGAAAACCAAAACAATTCGTAAAGATCTATGTATGTGCCCCTGTGTTCATGGCAATGCTATTTACAATAGCCAAAATATGAAAGCAGCTTAAACGTGCATCAGCGAACAATTAGTTAGAGAAGTTATGGTTTATATATGCAATGGAATATTACTCAGCCATAAAAAAAAAAAATCCTGCCATTTGCAATGACATGGATGGACATGTAGAGGTTCTTATGCTGAGTGAAATAAGTCAGAGAAAGATAAATACCATATGATTTCGCTTACATGCAGAATCTAAAGAGCAGAAAGAACAAACTAATTGAAAACTGGCTCACATATAGAACAGTCTGGTGATGGCCAGAGGGGAGGAGGGTAGGGGGACTGGGAGAAAAAAAGGTAAAGGGTTAAAGAAGTACAAATCAGTAGTTGGTAGATGGTCACAGGGATAAGGAACATGGCATAGGGGATGCAGTAAGCAGGTATGTAATGGCTAGGTATAGAGCCAGAGGGAAGACAAAATAATCAGGGGGATCATTTCGTAAACTATATAAATTTATAACCAACGTACCGTATACTTGAAACTAAAAATAAAATGCAAAAATAACTGATAAAAACCAAGTTACTATAAAAGTTCTGAATATTTTATATAATAGTACTATTTTAATAAATGATTCTCTAAAATAAAATATATTGTTTTATAAGCTTTCTAATATGCCATTTAAAAATTTTTAATTGCATTTGAGAGTCTATAGAATTCACCTTTTGTTTTACTTACTATAAGCTAGAAGCATTGCCACATTTCAGTTAAGAATAATCAGATTTTAATAATCCAAAGATTCCTTAGCTCTTATTTCTAATTAGAAAATAATATTGGTCTTGAAACTTGGGAGCTATCTATGTAGACCTCATCCCACACTCTCCAAAAAAGGCATTTTGTCACTCTTGCAAGTGTAAAGGTTTGTTGGGGGGGGGGGGGTATTAATTTTTCTAAAAATTTAATTTTCTAAGAACCAGATAATTTCTGAGAATTTAAACTTCTAAAAATGAACTGTTTTTCTAAAATATTACTTTTAGATAGTCATTTATTGTGTTCCTTTCTGTATTGAGCTTTTACAAAAGATTTAACTTTAAAGGGTGCCCTAAATGTAGAAAGCCAGCGGTCACTCCCAGTATGCTGATGTGGGAAAAACTTTCCCCTCCAAGTCCTCTTAAAGAGAACAGGAAGATATGATGGACAGTGTTATAAACGATATTCCTGTCACAGACACAATAACACGCCTCTCAGGACTGAGGCTGCTGGTTCTCCTAATGTAAGACGAGGACGTGACTCAAAGCCAGTTCATTAAAAATGACTTTCTGAAAGATCAGAGAAATGCACTGTGAGAGCGTGCAGACTTTATGAAAGTCCAGCTTGACCCAAGAGTAGAATTTAGTTATTGAGAAGTATAAAAGAATTATCCTTAGGCAGTCCTCCATGGAGTTACTTCTTATGCCTGAGCTTTTGATTAAAACAGGATGGTAGAAAGTTTGAGGTAGAATTCTCTAGCAGTGCCTGGAGTCTAGTAGGGAACATCCGTGTGCTTTGTGACCATCAGGGTGAGGTCGGTAGTTTCCTATGAATGTGAGAGACTCTAAGCTTAGGCTCCTGCCTAACAAGGCAGCCTCTTCTCTGCAATCCCCGCCGACGTCTGGTGATGGGTTGAGACTCAGCAGGGCAGTGGCAGAAGACTTTCCTGCTTCCGGCATAGCTTGGACATTTCTGTACCCTGTCATAAAAAATCCCTGTTTCATATTCACCATCACTATTGAAACAAGACTTCCTTCTCCTCCCAAATATAGCATGCAATTATATCTACTCATTTGGGATAAGATACTGGGTTTGTTTGTTTTTTATTACCAAAATAAATAATACTTAGAAACTTCCCAGAGGTCCACTCAGTTGCCAACTTCAACTTTAAAACTGAGGTTTTCTAATTATTAGTGCAATGTTGTTTCCACTTTTTAGACTTTTTTATTGCAGTACCTTACACATTCAGAAAAGTGGACATATTGAATGTGAGTTTTTTTAACAAAACCTCCAGATCAAGAAAGAACATTACCAGTTAAATTCATAGAGACAGAAAGTAGAAAGGTGGCTGCGGGGGCTGGGAGGAGGAGGGGACAGATGGGTTCCTGGCTCGTGCTTGCTGAGTTTCACTTTGGAAAGATGAAGAAAGTTCTAGAGGTGGATGGTTGCACAATAGTGTGGATGTACTCAGTGCCACTAAACCGTAACACTTAAAAAGGGTTAAAATGATAAATTGGTTAACAGATTTTACTACAGTAAAAGAGAGAACATCACCAGGTCCACAGACGCTGCCCTGCTTCTGGCCACTGCCCGACCCAGATTAACTAAGTTTTGAAACCCTTTTCATTAAAAGGAACCTCAAGGATCCTGCAGTGTGGCCACTTAGTTGTACACACAAACAGCCAGAGGGAAAAGGAAAAAACGCACAAAGATTATTTGCCTGAAGTCACACAGTTTCATTTCCCTTGATTAGTTCCCATGTCAAAGTGGATTGAATGAGAAACATATCTGTTTCTGGAACCTGTGTTAGATGAACATTTGCATTTTACCAAATAACAGTAGCTAGCAGGTGTACAGTTTATGAACTTTTTAAACATGCCCAGCTGGGAGGAAATGAGAGGACACAGTCTGAATGCGGGCCGAGAGCCAGGTGATTGCACGAGGTGCCAGGCCTGTTGGAGCACCTGCCATACTAACATTTAAACTTACCTTGAAGCTTAATGGCATGTGTTTAGTCACACTTTTCTGTGTGTTTCTTCTTAAACTGTTTATTTCCTTATGGCAGTATTTGCTACAGATACTATATGCAGTGTATATGTAAGTTATTAATCAAAATAACGAAGCAGATACGAACCTGCCATCTAACCATCAAACGTTTTAAATCGGTAAAATCTTTTGTTTGCCTCTGCAATTGAAGTCACTAAAAATGTTATGAACATGTACTGTACTCATGCAAGATTCTGTGTTCGAATTCCAGAACTTCTCTGCTGCTGGTCCTTTCTAGCCATCTCTAGGTACGAGCTGAAGGGGAATTGGCACTAAGTCAGGGTTGAGCTTAGTTACTGGGTTAAGAAAGAGCACATTGAGCATAGAGTTTGGCTTTTATTATAGAGCAGTTTCCTGCTCGTTCTCTCCCGGCCAACCTCAGTATTCTTTCTCCCTTCCTAGCCAACCGAAAACTGAGCAGAAATGCATGTCAGAACTGAGCACTGCTTAAGTCTTTGCCACATTTAATCAGGCAAAGGAAATGTGTTTCTTCAGCTTTGGGAAGATCGAGGTGGAGATTTTGTTCCTGGCGGTGGTTCTGCTACAGCTGCACCCAGGTTCTTCAGTCTTCATAAGCATAACATTGTTTGCCTTTAGCTTGCCCAAGTTTGGAGTCTGCTTCTTAAGCTCATTTCTCAAAATCGAAATTTGTAAAAATCTTGTAACACTGGTCTAGGAGTCAGTTATGTTCATGTAGTAAGCAGCCAGTACTGTTTATTTAGAACTTATTATGCGGAAAAGTGCTGATCTTTAAAGCCTCAGTGAAAAAGAGTTTTTCTGTCTTACTTAGAATGGCACCAAACCCCCGCTGGACGCAGATGTAAATCTGGAAGCAATTGCTGGGGATCAGCGCTGTGACTGCTACTCGTAAGTGTCTCAGTCTCAAGTCAGCCCATGCTCTGAGGCCCAGTTTCCTCGTGTGCAGAGTGAGGAGAGGGTGCCATTGGGAGTGACAGGCAGTTTTGATGGCAAAATTTACCCTGGGCCAAATCTTGTGGGTGATAACACGTGGGATGTCTGTGTACAAAGGGGTTGGAGTGATGCACACTTTGGGGTTCAGCGCCACTGCCTTTGAGAGACAGTGTGACACTCAGCCCTCACCCACCTGTTCACTTGGGTTAGTGGTGTCTCTGCTCCAGTGTTGGAGTTCACACTGAGGAAAGGGATGACCACAGCACATGTGTGCGTATTAATAATGGTACATTCCTAACACTCTTCTAACAGAAACCTCGGATTCAGTTAATAACGCAGGCTCTGTAGATCTCTAAATGTATATGTTATGTGGATCATCAGCATTATATAGTAAATAAGGTTAATGTCTAGAAATGAGGGTTTTATCCACAAATTCAAATTTTTACTCAAATTATCACCAAGAATTCTGTTAAAAATGTGATACAGTGAAAGCGCAGACAGCACCAGTCTTTCACTGAGCGCAGGAACCTTGCTGACTCATCATGTTATCATTGCACTGAATCATTAAATGAGGGCTTGCTAGATCTTGCCATATTTTAAGTAACTTATGATGTGTCTACTCAGCCTGAGCTTGAATCAAGTGCATCAAAGACTTTCGAGTTTTCAAAACCCTTTTGAACATGGAGCCATAAATGACTTTTTTATATAAACTTATTTGAGACATTAGGTAGTAAATGAAGTCAGCACTTCAACAGAGGCCACGTGAACAAAAATTTATAATAAATAACGAGTGAGCTCCTTTCTGCTGGCTGGATATTCTAAACTGTCTCTATTAATATGAGTATCTGGCTGTTCCCATGGGACAGTTATGATTCATTGCACTGTCTCCTCCATGATTTTCTTCCGAAAGTTAGAGATATTTTAGTTGAAAACTAAAGGCTCTTTCCTACTGACCATAATCAGTTTATCCACCTTTACCGGTCAGTTTTTTTCCTGATTAATACGTGACTTAAAAGAAAATTGCTCTCAGACCTTCTTTCTGGTCTTTTACAGTATCTGAGGGTAAATAAATAACACTTCTTGTATTACAGGGGTGCAGATCTGTCTGCTTTGGTGCGGGAAGCTTCTATATGTGCCCTGAGACAGGAAATGGCAAGACAAAAGAGTGGAAATGAAAAAGGTATGATTCAAGAATCTCTGAGTTCTAATCAGTTATCACTCTGGGCACTTAGAACCACTGTTGACCTGGAAAATGACCATTTTCTAGCATATTATTTATGATATTAAAACTGACATTTTTTTGGTGACACCTTTCGAAGCTGTTCTGAATATTATGTGACATCTGTGGCTGACAACTATAATAATAGTGAAGTTATCTGATGCCTCTCTAAAAGTCTCATATCTTTTCCTATCATGTACAAATGCTTAGATAGGGGCAAGCCAGATCCGTTTTCTGTCGTTTTCATGAGTTTGGTCTGTCAGTCAGATCTGGAAAACCTCAGTCTTTTGCTAAAGTAATATCTATCTTCCTATTAAAATGCAGCTTATATTGGGAAGCTTAGGACACATACACACACAAAGTGAAAACTGAAGTAACTTTCCATATACTTAGACTTTCCTTTCAAAATACGGAAATCCATGTACATCATCACGTGACACTTTGAGGCTGTCTCATCAGCTTTGCACCACTCTCTATATCTTAACAATGTCTTTGTACAATTTGGGTGTGTGTTACTAAAAAAGATTGATTTGTCGCCTGCATTCCAACCATGCCACCTACAGAAACAGCCTTGACTTGGCTTGGTTCCTCTGACAATTCTTGCATCAGTTGTCGTTTATGGCTGTTTTCTTCACAGTACTTGTAGGATACCCTCTTCAGAAGACCTACCTTGTCCTCTCGACCTGTGCTTTATCTGAAGTTGAAGTCTATAGTGATTTCTTTTATTCAGTAGATTTCCAAAAGATGCTTTTTTTTTATTTGTAGGCATTTCCTTTTTTTCTTTGGCCACCAATAATCTTAGAGCTAAATTTTGTTTACAGTTAAAACAATATATGCTTAGCTTAGATTTATGAGCACACATAATTATGAAGTCCCTGAGATTTTTGTTGTTTAATTTTAGGGGTCAGTTATCTGAATTCCTTTTATTGTGAGCTATTTTAAATTCCTTGTAGAAGTAGATGGGCTACAATTAGCAAAATTATGATATCTTATAAACATCACATGTGGTAGTATGCTCTCTGAGAGATGGAGCCTGTGACTAGCTGGGAATTTGTTTTGTCACTAAAAGTTAACAGGTTTCTGTACGTGTATTGGCTGCTACTAATAATTCTGTTAGGATGTTATCTTACAAACAGGTTTTAACAGCCCTGCTTTGATACTGTTGACATTTCCAGCTGTCTGTCCTTTGGGACTTTGCATTGGTATCTTACTGAAACTGAAATGCCATTCAACTTCCGTTTGCCATGTTTAACTGCATGTTTTATTTTATTTTTTGGTAAATATTCTATCCTAATGTCTATGTAGAAAGTTGGTCATTTTAAATATAAATTGTCATCATGTATGTTGCCATATTAACATTCTAAACCATGCCTTAACATTTAGTTATTTGATTTTTCTTACTTATGTAAAGGCATAACCTTATAAAAAATCAGAACCCCCTTCGAATCTGGTATTGTGATATTATCTATATAGTATATGTTATAACACCATAATATCCAGTTATGTGTATGTATTCTTAAGTTATTCTACTTCCTGTTCCTAGTTAAATATATTTGAATTTTCTTAAAAGAGAACAATTCTAGTTCTTCGTCATGAACATCTCCATTAAGTTAAGGTAAACAATGCACAGAGAGCCTACAAAGGGTTGTCTGTTTATGAGTGATAGGGCTCCTTGGGCGGTACTGCATTCAAATCTGATGAGCAGAGGTTTGAGGAAATAGATGTTGGTCAAAGCGTATAAACTTCCTGCTATGAGTAAGTTCAAAGGGTCTAATGTGTACTGCATGGTGACTGTAATTAACAATACTGTGTTGTATACTTGAAAATTGTTAAGAGAGTAGATCTTAAAAGTTACCACTACACACGAAAAGTAATTGCGTGAGGGGACGGAGGTGTTAACTAACCTTATCGTGGAATCATTTCGTAATATATGTATGTGTCATCATCATGTTGCATACCTTAAACTTTCATATGTCATATATCAGTATCAGTAAAGCTGGGGGGGGGAATAAATAAAACGTATGGGCTGTTTTTTTAAAAAAAGGGATAAGGATCCCTCTCTAACTAAATATGAGCCAAGTACTTTTTTATTTAATTTTCCCCAAAATAAACTGTTTTGATTGCTTGGCGAGGGGGAATTGTGGTAAAATGTATTATATTATAAAATAAAGCACTTATGCAAAATTAAATATGGTCAAGAATATGCACATTACAAGGAAAAAAGATCTAATACAATCTGATGAGCAACTGTCTGCTTTGAATTTCGTTCTGGAAAAGAATAGAACAAGTGTTATCACGAATGTCTTCAGCGTTGCATTTGAATGCTTGAGAGTCTCTCAGGAGAAACTAAGTTATAAATCACAGCATATATTCGTGCATTTGCTCCACAGGTGAACTCAAGATTAGTCAGAAGCACTTTGAAGAAGCTTTCAAGAAAGTAAAATCATCTATATCAAAAAAGGTAAGAAATGCTCTTAAACATATAGAGAAAAAAGGCTAGAATTGAGACCACTAGATATGAACTCCTGAAAACAAGCAAAATGACTGCCTTTGTGAGAGGGTTGAATTTTGCATGTTGCTTGCAGACTGAAGCAGAGAGAGAATTACCTCTTGGCGCCTGTTTCCAGTCCTAGGACTTTTTTTAAAAAATAAATTTATTTATTTAAATTAGTTCCAAGTATACAGTACATTGGTTAGACATCTATATTGTTCATAACACGATCCCCCCAATTGCTCCCTCCCTCCCCTGGCCCTCCACCTGCCCATCATATTAATGCTAACTGCACTCCCTCTGCTGTGCTCCCCATCCCCGTGACCAACTATCAACTACTAATTTGTACTTCTTTAACTCTTCACCCCATTCTCCCAGCCCCCCAACTCCCCTCCCACTCTGTCTGTCACCAAATTATCCACTATATTTGTGAGTCTGTTTTTGATTAGTTTGTTCTTTTTGTTCCTTAGATTCCACATATAAGTGAAATCATACTTTTAATCAGTTTCGTTCAAGTAGTATTTGACTTACTCCACCCTTTTAAACCAATAGCTTCTTATCTTCTTGGAGTTAAGTGTACCCAAACTGAATTCTAGGGACTTAACTATATGTTTCAAGAAAGTAAAATATTTTCACCATGAGGTCAGAGAAGGGTTCAAAAAATCACTAACTTTTCCGCATGTAAAATGTCAAATTTTAAATGTTCCTTACTGTGTTGGGGTGTTCTGTTTGTAACAAGTTAAAATGGTTGCTCTTAAGTGAAGTCAGATAAGTGTGACACAGAACTGCCAGGGAAACAGCCAGCCCTAAGAAATATCTGGATTGGGTGTTGGCACGTTACATTTTGGTCACTTGGATTTCTTTTGTTTCACGCCTCCTAGAAGTACAGTATGCCTTAGCCTTGAGAACCTGATTACGGTCCAGACTAAGCTTCTTTAAATTATTAGCCCTTTATCAGCCCAGGCTCATTGTTTCTCGTTATGATTATTGATCAAAAACTCTTAAGTCGAAGTCCAAATGGTTATATGAAACGGATTGCTGCGTTTCAGTGCCTCCAATCTTGGTCTAAAGTCCTGAGTTAGTTGACTCTCAGTTAACTGAGATAACTGTTAAGGGACTCGGTCTGGTGGCGGTAACCTTTAGGCACATGACTTCCTTTGTATTCAGCTGGAGGAAGGTGAGAGGCTGCGGAACCCCGACTGCACTTTACACCATGTTCAGAGAAACAGTGGTCTACCTCAGCCGCTTAGGCATCTTTATATACTAGAGGAAATGTTTTCATTTTCTTTCAACCACAAATAGTTTGACAATTAATATTACTTGAACTTTTCATTCTGATCAACGAGAGTAATATGTTTCTTTCCAGAGATACAGTCTTTAAAATTTTGTTTTTAATTTGAAATTATTTCTTACCAACAGCCCTAGTTTTGAGGCCTTCCAAGAATGAGGACATATTGGCATAGCTCCATATTTGCCACTCCCATCCTCTAACCTTACTTTTTTTAATGCACAAGTACAGTTCCATAAGTTTTAATAAATGTATCCAGCACCACAGTCAATACATAGAACATATTCATCACCTCAGAAAGTTCCCTATGTTCCTTTGTAGTCATCGGTCCCTTTACAAACTCCCCTCAGGTAAGCACTGAGCTGACTTCCATCATCATCCTCTCACTTTGTTTTCGAACTTTGTACAAATGGAATCATGCAATATATTCTCATTTGTGTCTGGCTGCTTTTGCTCAGTGTAATGTTTTTGAGATCCATCCATGTGTTTTCCAGTCGGCTGGCCCTTTCTCTTTCTGAGTAGCTTTTCATTGCATGTATTTAATACCATGGTGTGCTTAGCCTCTCATCTGTTGGCGGGCACCTTGGCTGTGTCCAGTTCTGGGCTTTAATGAATAAAGGTGCTTGGGGGAGAGTGGGGAGTGTGTACGTACGTACATACATACATGTACACATATGTTTTTATTTTTCTTCAGTAAATAACCAGGAGAAGAATTGCTGGCTCTTGTGGTAGGTGTATGTTTATAGGCAGCTGCCAGCCTGTTTTCCAAAGTGGCTGTTTCCTTTTGCATTTTATGAGAAAGTTCCTCTTTGCTCCATTCTCTTACCAACACTCAAGTATTGTCAGTCTTTTTGCTTGTAGCCATTCTACTGGATGTGAAATAGTATCCCATTGTGGTTTAAATTTGCATTGCCTAAAGACTAAAATGTTGAGCATATTTTCATATGTGTATTGGTTACTGGGATATCGAGTGTCCTCATCTTTTTCTCTTAAAAAATTGAGTTGTTTCTTTCATTAAGTTGCACAGATTCTTACTTTATCCTGAATTGAGGTCTTTTATCTGACATACACGTGCTGGATATTTGCTCCTAATCTGTTGTTTCTTTGTTATTTTCTAAAGGCATCTTTTGAAAAATGAGTTTTTAATTTAGATGAAGTCTATCATTTTTTTCTTCTATAGTTTGTCTGCTTCTATCACATGAAATCTCGACTATCCCAAATTTGCAAAAATTTTCTCTTTCTTTTCCTAGAGGTTTTATAGTTTAAGTTTTTACATAAATGTCCATGATCCATTTCAAATTAATATTTGAATTTGATATAAGGTAGGGGTCTTGATTACTTTTTTCTATACATCTGTCTAGTTACTCTGGCCCTATATATTGAGAAGACTTTCCCCTCATTGAATTACCATGACCTCTTTTTGGAAAACAGTTGATCATAGATGCATGAATCTCTGCACTCCATTCTGTTCCATTGATCTGAATACAAATTTTTACGTCATTTACCTTTTTTGCCACTGTCTTGATTATTATAGGTACATGTCTTGAAAACAGTTAGTGTAAGTCCTCCAAATTGTTTTTTCTTTTTTCAAATTGTTTTGTCTATTGTAGGCCCTTAGCATTTCCACATAAAATTTATAATCAGCTTATCATTTCTGCAAAAGAAAGCTACTGCGATTTTGAATGGGATTGCATTGAATCTGTAGATCAGCCGGGAGAGCATACATCTTAATACTGAATTTTCTAATCTGAACTCAGTATATCCATTTATGTATATTTATTCACTTTCTCTTTTATAAAGTTACTCATTTTTAAAAAATTTATTAGACCCATTTGATTTCTCGCAGTAATATTTTGTGTACAAACTTTACATACCTGTCATGAAACTTATTTCTAAGCAATTTCTATTTTTTGATGTTATTTGTAAATTTTTTAAAATTTTGTTTTCTAATTGATACTAATATATAGAAATTCATTTGGTTTTTATATACTGACTTTAGATAGCTCCTTATTTGTCACATTCTTACTTTTTTTACCTCTAAAAAGTTTACTTCAGTTTTCTAGAAGCATATTTGTTTATGTTTACTTGCCATAATTTTGAGTTTCCATGTTTATTTTATTACAGATGGCTATAAATATGTCATGCAAAGTTTGAAAACTGTTTGACCTAATTGCTCAGTTTTGCCACGTTTTCATCTTTGCAGCTGTGATAATTGTAAGGATTAAATCTTCATTTTATCACCGTTGCTTACTTTTTGCAGGGAAGTTTGAAACCAGTGTGTATTATTTTATTGGGGGCTCATTACCTTTTTTTCTAGTTCTAGTTCTGTTTCTGTTTCTGGTCTTTCACAGTTTAAAGCTGTGCTGAAGTCATTAGTTGAGGGTGGGAAGAGGGAAGTGAGTAACAAGTCTCTGCCTGTGTCCCTCATCCACTCTCCCCATGGCACCAAGCCCCTGGGCTTCATCTGAAGATCCATCCCTGCCTCGTTCTGATTGCTGGTGAGGGGCTCTGTCCTTTTGTGGCTCGAAGAAGACAGTAGACTGGCAGTTTGTGACAGATATCCCAACAAATAAGGTCAGACTCTTTTTGCCAGTTGCTTCTCAGACTATAGACATGTTCTTCTCAATAGTGTTATTCTTTATTTTCTCACTTCAATGAAAATAAATGCTCTTGTCCAGTATGTGTCACTTCACAGACCAATAGAGCATAATTTATTTTGCTGTTTTGGTTTTTTTCAATATTAACTGCTCACCAGAGACCTGAGGCTAGGTTTAACTATTAATAAATGTTGACACCTTGAGGTTGTTTTCCCAGGTATTTGTCTCAAGTTATAGCCCTTTCTCTCTGCCTGCTGTGGCATTGTCCCATTATTAGGAAGACAACTTCACTCAGACATAAATTATATATTTTTTTCTTTCCTCCTTATTAAAGACACACTATAGAAACACTGAGGAGTGTTCCTCATTTATTAGCTTGTTCCTCATTTATTAGCTTGTTCATTTTTATTGACCCGCTGACCAGAGCACTTTGATTCTTTTCGTCATGGTCAGGATTATATGGTTCATCCATTTGCCTGATTATTTCTGTCACACTGACATTTATGAGAGAAAACCCTCCCAAGTCAGAGTCCCCTATACACTTGGTGTGTTAAGATCCCATTCTTTCATCCATCCAAAAACATTTGTTATGGACCTCCTGTACATAAGCCAGACACTATGCTAGACTCCCAAGATTTATCACATAAGACGTGGTTCCTAACCTTTTGAGCAATTAAGAGTTATATGGGAAGCATCACCATAGATGTACACATTGATACATGTTAACCTGGTCACCCAGTTCCATTGATGCTAGAAAATGGTTTGCAAGTACCTTTTGCTTATTAGAAAGTATGAACTGCATGACAAAGGCAGTGTGAGGGATTCTATTAAAAACAGATATGAACCTATGATTCCAGACATTGTAGAATTTTTTAATCCTTTTGGGAATATCCTTTGGAAGGCTTGCCATGTATGTCTTAGTGATGCTCCTTGATTCTGGTGTATTCTTTTTAATATCTTTGGTAGTCATAAATCTTTAAACCTTAAATATTTGACTTCTGGAAACTACTCTAGTGAATAAAATTATAGTTCCCTTTGGAAATAGGCATAATATGTATTTTGAATAAATAAACCAGATGACTGAGCTGATAATTACTTTGTTTGATCTTTTAAAAAATAAGCCATAACATCAAGGTAAAGAGACCACTTTCCTCGTCTGGCATTTTTACTTCCTGTGATAAAATAATTATGAAACTAATAAGGTGTGGGGAGAGAAACCAGGTGACTGAAAGACAGAGGTATGAAAGTTGATTTTTTATCCTATTTGAATTTTTAACCATGTGAATGTATTATTTATTTTAAAAACTTAATATTTAAAAAATAATAATTATAAAGTTCTGGAATACCAAAATAGTAACAATAGTTATATCGGGAAATGAAGGATTAATTTCGTTTTTTTCCTGCTATTTTTTATTTTCTAATAGTACTACAATAAATATTGTTTGATAATTTAAAAAGTTATTTTACTGTAAAAAAAGAATTACTTAAATTTAGTTACAAACAAGGCATTTATTATTTAGCAGAGATGCTGACATACAGAGACCCTTTCATCCTATTTCAGAATTGAGCCTTTCACTAATACCTATTTTATGTTCACCTTTGAAACTGTTTGAGTCTACTGCCATGCCAACCTGTATAAGCCCAATCCCATCTGATCTCACAAGCTAAGCAGGGTCAGGCCCGGTTAGTACTTGGATGGGAGACCGCCTAGGAAGACCAAATGCTGTAGGCATAAAAAATAAGGGATTGTAAACCGACAAGGTCCTTGCAATCTGTGAGGTCAACCAAGGCTTGCTTTGCTTAAAAATAAAAATCTTTTTGATAGGTACTTGAAAAATCAATAAGTGTATAGAAGTGGGTTTTTTGTTTGTTTGTTTGTTTGTTTTAATTCATCTTCCAAACCAGGGGTAAACACTGAGTGCAGTCCAGGAAATGGTTCTCCTTGAATGGAAAATTCGCCCTTTCTCTCTTTCAGTATTCTGAGTTGTTAGATAGAGATAACATCTGATCTGCCTTTTTCTGTCACAGGATTATCATCAGAATAAAATATAATGGTGGTAAACTCACTTTTTAAAAGTCAAAAACATTATGCATATGAAAGAACATATAACACTGCTTGTTTCCATGAGGTTAGCTTGAGTTTCTGTAAATGTTTATAAACTATCTCTGGTCTCTCTCTCTCTTCTATCAAGTCTTAGTTCTCTCCGGCTAGAAATCAGAGATCACTGTGGTCAGACTATTTGTTGTTCCTTTTGGCAGTAGAAGACAATCTCCTTTATTTGACTTTCCCCAGGCTAGTAGGCAAAGAAGCAACTTTAGTTCTAAGACCACTTGGTATTGTTCAAAATTATTTTAATGGCTCTACTCTCTGGTTTTGTATTTTAATTTTTGCTTATTATGTTTTGGGGAAGAGTTAGGGTGGTCTAAAGTTGATATAGAAAAAAAATAAGTAAACTGGATTAGCCAGGAAAACTGTAAAAAGATCAATCTAGGGATTGGGGCCTAAAAAAAAACACTGATATTTTTCTAAAGCCTCAGTAATGAAAACATTGTGGTAGTGGTACATGAGGTGACTGACGAACAAATGGAACAGATTAGAAAGTCCAGGAATGGACCTGAATATAAACATAATTTACACAAACAATACAAAATGTATAATATTCTCTATACCAGTGACAGAAAGATGGACTATTTGGTGATTAATATTGGGAAAACTAGGAAGCTATCTCAAAAATTAAAGTTGGATTCATAGTTCATACTGTATTCCGGGATAAACTCCAAGGAGATCAAATATTTAAATGTAAAATTAAGACCATTAAAGTACTAGAAAAAAATAGGGCGATTTTTCTATAACATCAAATAGAAATGACTAGAAATTGGTAAGAAAAAGACCGACCTCCTAATAGAGAAATGGACAAAAATATGAACAGACCCCTCACAGAAAAGGAAATGAGCTTGCAAGCGTAGAGGAAAATTTTTAACTTCCTGATAATAAAAGAAAAGCGACTAAGATACTACTTTTTACCCATTAGGTGGCAGAAATCTCAAAACTTGATTTCGCACTGTTGGCCAGGAAATGTCAAAACAGTTTCTTTCATTTGCAGCTAGCGAGGTGTCAATCTGTACAGCCCTTTTGATGGACCAAATTACAATCACAACAAAAGTTGATGCAGCATTTCTTTTACATGGATTTATCCTCAGAAATACACGTCAATATAAAATTATATGGAGCATTGTGTGTAATAATAGCTGAAGATAGAAACTCTGAATGATCATATAATGAATTCTGATGTAACTACTCTAAAAGACTAGAGAGTACCTCCTAAATATATTCTGCAAAGAAAAAAAGCAGGGATCATGTGTGTAATAAGCTACCTTTTATATTAAAAAGAGGGAAAAATAATGAATATTAGTATTTGCCCATAAATGCAGAACGAATGATACAGTAACTGGGGGCTGGGTATGAAAGATCCCTTTTCCCTTTAGAACTGTTTATGTGTTTTTTAGTCTTGTGAACATTTGATCTATATAAAAGAGTAACTAAGTTGAATTTTTAAAAAAAGATATTAAAGGGCTAGAAAAGACGGCATGCTGCCAGTGTTTCGTTGAGATAAACGCCTCAGAGTGGAGCGACCAGTGTCAGAGTGACCTCCCCGAGTCGGGCCGGGCCGCGCCGCGGACAGCGCCACTGGAGAACACTGGCAGCTTCTGATGAATGTTAATCCTGCATAAGCCTCTGCTTCTGCCTCTCATTGCCCTGGACTCAGCACTTTAGAATTCTGTTTTCTTCACTAATTAGATAAAAGTTTGTTAACCTGATTTTTGGGGCAGACTTTAGCCAGCAGTTAAGAGCGTCACAGGCACTCCGTGGAGAAGGGAGTGTGTGGAACGGAGGTGCGGGAGGGGAGGGCCGCCTTTCCGGAGAACCACCGACGGGGTGGCTTGGACAGCATTCTGGAGGCCGGAGCCGAGGGCCAGGTGTTGGCCAGGTTGCTTTCTTCTGGGGCCTCTCCTCGAAGATGACTGTTTTTCTGTGTCTTAACATGGTCAAGCCTGGTGCATGTCTGCGTCTTAATCACCTCTTCTTACAAAGACACCAGTCAGGGTGAGGTAGAGCCCACCCTAATGACTTCATTTCGACTTAACTCGCCCCTTTAAGGTCCTGTCTCCCAGAACAGTTCCTCTGAGGACCTGGGGGTTAGGACTTCGGCTGATGAATTGGGGAGGACATAATTCGGCCCATAACCGAGTCCAGCTCTTTATCTGTCTTCTCCCCTCTTCTCAGGACCAAATGATGTATGAAGCTCTGAGGCAGTCCCTCAGCCAGTGACTTCAGCGGCAGGCCTCGGAGGGTCACGGCGTCAAGCTGGCACAGAAGCCCGCACGCTCTGAGCTGTCACTTTCAGCCTAACACCAATGTGGTCTCATGGGAGCATTTTATTCTCAAATTAATGAGGCCGAGTGGGGGCTGAAGATTTCTTTTCATCTGGCTAACCTTGTGTGGAAACATCCTACTCATCTTAAAGGAAAAGAAACATTTGAACTGCTGAGATAAAAGAACTGATACTTTTTAAAAATAAATGTTTATTTTCAAACAATCTTGACTGTATCATCGAAAAGTTGCATCACAGTAAAAGACCTTTTACTGTACATCTGAGAGTAAATTGCCAACCTGCTGCCCTGTCACCCCCAAATGTTTTCATGTCTGTTTTCTACACACCAGAATATTCCCCTGCATAAGCAGCCACCAGAATCAGGAAACTGGCAGCTCCTGAGTTTATCCAGTTTATCCAGTTGTCCCAGTAATGCCCTTTATAACAAAAGGATCCAGATAGAATTAGCTATTGCCATTACTTGCTGTTTCTCTGTAATTTCCTTCCAGTTCAGAACGGCTCCTCTGTCTTGACTTCTGCCACTTTTGAAGGTTACAGGCCAGTTACCTTGCAGAATGCCCTCAGCGCAGATTTGTCTGAGGTGTCCTCAGTGGGATTCAAGTCATGCATCTTTGGGAGGAATATCAGGAGGCGAAGCTGTGTTCTCATTGCATCCTGTCGAGAGGCATGTGTTTTTGATGTGCCTGTTACTGATATTCACGTTGGTCACTTGGTTAAAGTGGTTGTGCCATGTCTACACTATAAAATCAAGCTCTTTTCCTTTGTAATTCATCTGTATTTTATGGGGAGGTACTTGGTATCAGTGTGCATACCCCATTCCTCATCACATCCAGGTATTACTATGTTTTCAGTGTGTTACCCATTACTACCATTACACGGTGTTCAGATCGCCCCAGATTTGGCCATTCGGGAGCCCCTTCATGCTGGCCTCCCGGTTCCTCTGACGAGTCCCTAGCAGATACTTCCTGAAGGGTTTAATTTGCATTGTATCTAATCTCCTTCCTCATTTACAGCACTGCTCACAGTATGTTCTGAGAATGTGTAGATGGGTTTGGTTACCTAGTTTTTTTCTTTCCACAACTTCTCCACCTCCATACAAAAAGTTTTATTTTACTTTTAAGGCATCATTGATAAAATGGAGAAAGGAATAATAGCTCAAAGCAAATCAGATAAATAAGAGTCCTTTTTTTTTAAGGAGTTCACAGGGTACAAACGGACAGGCACGAAGAGGGGAATACTGTAGGATCCCGAGGAAGCAACTCCAAAAGAAAAAGCAAATGTGGATCATGCTAGAGATCGATGATTAAGAATGAAGGGGACATTGAAACGATCTTCTGGACCGTCCCCAGACAGCATGTTGATGGTGCACTCTGCCTGCGCTGGCAGGTAATCCTTGCCCCGAGTGGAGGGAGAGACTCCACAAAGTTCTTTCGTAAGAACCTTCTTAGGTGTGGAGGTAAAAAGTCCATGTGATGTCTCAGCCCAGGACCTTCTGTCTTCCGAGACCACAGGAAGTCTCAAGATGGAGAAACAGAACAGAACACGTTCCCCTTCTGTGCTGACACTTGATCTCATCACCCAGGCTGGGATTCGAAGTCCTCGTCAGTTCTGATTCGTGATCAGTCATTCATTATGTAGAAATGTTTCTGACATATGTCCCTTCCATTGTTCTCACGGGCACTGACCTAGTTCAGGCTGTCATCACCTTCCATAAAATTAGCCTAATCTGTTCCAGTTTTTTACACACTAAAACCAACACTTAGCCCTTCCAAAGTGCTCAGCTTAACATTCTTCAGTAGCCTCAACTCAGCAGTCTGATAACACGTGGACTTTTGTAATCTGCCGTCGACCCACCTTTGGTACCTGTCCCGCCCCCTCCCCTAGACTGGATTTCTTGCCATTCCAGTGAAATGCCACGTTCCTTCAGCCTTTGCTCCTCGTGCTCCAAGCACCTGGAATGCCGCCCCCGCCATCACCCGTACCCAGGGCCCGCTCCCGGGCTTCAAATGCCACTTTCTCAGAAGCTTTGCTCAATCCTTTTCTTTGCTCTCCGTCAATGTGCGTTTTGTGCTGACCTGGTCTTTGGCTCTTACCTTAGCTCAGCTATCTGTTGAAGCAGGTTGAGCCTCTCGGTGGCATTTTGACATCGGTAGCCCTTGGCATATAACAAGAACAAAATAACTTTAATTGCACAATGGAATCACCTTATGGCACAGAGCACATTAACATGGGTGGGGGGCATTTGATGGAGGTTGAACGTTTCCACTCCAAGCATCTACCGCAGGGACTTCACGGTCCCCTGAGGAGAGACGGAAGCTTTGGAGGTGGGGCTTCCTCTGGCTCCTGGTTCCTCAACTTAGCAGTCCCTTCTCCCTGGCTGAGGAGCCCCTGAGTATGCAGAGGCCTTCAAAGGAAACTGTTTCCAAGAGCTGGCCTGCACGAGCATTCCCCAGAATAAAAGCTTTAAAGAGGGGATTATATATATTTATTACAACTGAAATACTAATTACCTTCTCCTTTTGCACAGACAGGAAAACCTGTTCTCCCACTCGGGCTGACCAGCTGTGAGCCTGGTCGGTGGACAATGGGTCCTCTTTGAGGCTCCAGGATGTTTCACTGGCATGAATTTTCACGGAAAGCTAGATGAGTTTCATGATAACAGAGGACTTTAGAAGTGAAGAGACTGGATGAGGAAAATAGCATAGCTCAGGGAACCGTGGAAATGTTCTTTGTAGAATATCAGGAAATACGTTTTTTAAATGAAGAAGCCCTACCTGAAAAGGGAATCAAAAGCTAATTAAGTCAACACACACTTTTTTTGAGTACCTACTTCATGTCCGCTTTTTTTATCATCCTCAGCTCCCTAAGAATGTGGATACTGAAGTAATGATCAGATTCTCGAACCCTTTATTGCCAAACTCAGTTTGTAGTCCAGCTTAGGTTCATTAATTAAACATGAAATGATCCGTGTGCGTTTTAATTTTACACCTCGCGTGACACAGGTTTGGAGCATCTGTGCTTTCACATAAAATGTCAGGCTTCGTCACTGTTGCCTGGTGGCATGGGTGGCGGAAGAAGAAGGTGGACTTCTAAACATGTCTTACTAACCCATCAAAACCGAGACAGAGCGTATTCGTTTTATAGCTGACAAAACGGGGGCCCAGAGAAAAGTTAAGCAACTGACCCTTGGTCACAAGTCATGTATGGCATCTGGGAATTCAAACTCTAAAGCCATGCTCCTCCCGCATCGCGCCAGCTTCTGTAGCAGAAAGTGGACTTCTGTGTCATGTCCCCTGGGGAACTACTAAAACGCCTGCCTTCATTCACTAGTGTGACTTAGAGTAAGAATATTCTTCACTAAGCAGTGGATAACATCTCTTTTAGTTGGACTCAAGCAATGAGAAACCTCGACACAGTAGCCAGTCAGTAAATTCTGAAGCTGGGAAAAACAGGCCTCTCTAGTCAGCTCCTGGAGAGGGAAGGGCAGAGATGTGGACACGCTGCCTCTTGCACCCCCAGCCTCCTTAGCACCCAAAACAACTCGCTCTACCCTGTAAGGCTAAAATGCTACAGTGGGAGCTCCATCGCCCAGGTCTAACCTCTAGGTTCCAGGCCTTAAAATTCTGGTTGCATCAGCGTTAGACACACACCCCCTTATTTGTGCCTATGCGCAGGGCCTCAGGATTTGCTATTTACCTCTTCCTAAGGGCTTTCTGAGGGCACCAGGACTAGCCGAGATCCTTCTAGGCTCAATTCTGGACCCTCCTAGTTTTCTGAGACTGTCCATTTTGACACTTTCTGAGTCCAGATCAGAACATCCCAGCTGGTGGGCTGTCTTCCACCTCAGAGAGGAGGGGTGGGCCTGGGGGAGCTGGAGCCCCCCAGCCATTGTCTGTAAGCAGTCTTGTCCATTTTTAACTCTTTCACCCTTTCTGAGAAAACTGTCAAAGGATGTGCTCCACCAAAATGGGGGAGGATAAACTTAGGGAGAAATGGAAGACGTGGGATAGAGGGGATGGGGGGAGGATACTGGAGCTCTCCAGGAAGACAGCTCTGCCACAGACCAAGAGGGCAGCCAGTCCAGACTGCAGCAGTGACTCAGAAAACACACATGTGAAGGGTTGTAGTCACATGGCAACCGACTGCCCTCCTGCAAGCTTTTGACCACGGAGACGGAAAGTTCCAGGTGTGCCTGGCCCACTTCTTATCTGTACTTGGCTGGTTCTGTCTGTTCACAGAACAAGTGAACACCTCACTTCCCAGAGCACCTGGGGACACTGATTTCACCTCAGACATGTCTGCTTCCACCTCCCACAGCCAGGGTGAATCTGGAGGCGGGAAAGATAGAGAGGCCCACTTTCTTTTGACCATGTTTCTGCTAGACAAGTAGCACTTTGTTCACACGGTGCTACATGCCCTCAGAGGGGGCCCAGAGAAGACTCAGGGGAGCTGAAGCCAGACCCTGCTCAGGCTGCCCTGGGGAGGTGTGCGTCTAATGGCATTGTCACCCTTGCTCTGCAAAATGAGGTTTGGACTTGCTGCTCAGCTTTTCAGAATGAAACGATAGCTTTGTTTAGAGATCTGCACATAGGTAGGACAGTTGAAAAGCAAGGGAGTGACAAACGGAAGTCAGAGTATGGTTACCTCTGAGGAGCAAGGGGGTTCTGTGGGGAGGCGGCCCAGGGGTCCTCCGTGGTACTTGTTCTGCTGCTTTCTTTTTTGTGACACTTTATCAAGGTGGGATCGGCATACAAAAATCTGTACTTAATGTATACAACTTGATGAATTTGGAGATGTTCCCTCCTGCCTTCTTAGTTAATTTTTTGGTTATGTGATGAGAACACTTGACATAAGATCTACCCTTGTAGCAAAGTTCTAAATACAGCTGACCCTTGAACAATGTGAGTTTGAACTTATACGTGGATTTTTTTTTGCAATAAATACAGTAAATTTTTCCTTATGATTTTCTAATAACATTTTTTCTCTAGCTTACTTTTAATATTATATTTAATACTATGTTTTTATACTATAAGAATATAGTATATAATACATAGACAAAATATGTGTTAATCAACTGTTTAGGTTCTCGGTCAGCAGTAGGCTGTTAATAGTTAAGTTTTTGGAGAGGCATAAGTGATATGTGGATTTTCAACTGTGTCGGGGGTGCCCCTCACCCCCTCATCAAGGGTCAGCTGACCACAACGCGGTGGTGGTGGTAGCTGCAGGCACGGTGCTGTCCAGCGCACGCTGGGACTGACCTTGTATCATGAGACTTTGTACCTTTGACTGACACCTCCTGTTTCACCCTCTTTTTCTGTTTCTCTTCTGATTCCTCACACTCCACACAGACATCTGAGACTCCATAGACATATTTCACAATGAAAACATTTTTAAAGAGTTACCCTTGGGAAAAACAGCTTTGAACTGAAATAATTGGCTGAGGTAGAAGTGATTAGGCTCTGAATTATCAAGATAATTTTCTGGGACTGGGGAGAGCCTCAGTCAAGCAGAAAGCAAAAGCAAGAGCTGTGGGTGCTGGGCCCCTGCCAGCCCTGACTCACTGAGATATGAGTTTTCCTTCTAGGACACGGGCGCCGGTGCCTACCTCTTTCTCAAGATGGAATCTGTGTGGAGGGTTATTTCACATAAAAAACAAAACAAGGCTTTCTGTCTCTGCACTATCCACCCCTCCTGCTTTCTAGTCCCCTACAAACACGTTTAATCAGCTGGCTGTTTGCTGAGTTGACACATTAACATTAAAATTTACCCCAGTGGAACTTTACCAGATCTTTTTTTTTTTTTTTTTGACCTGATTGTTCTGAGCTAGAGAGAGGCATTTTGAAGTTCAGAAGTAGTACTGATTGAGCTAGGCAAGGACATTTGGGTGATTAGCAGCAAAGAGGACAGGGACAAATGCCAGGGACAGGTGAAACAAAATTTTGGAATTACTTTTCTTTTTTTTTTCAGGTGGGGCAACCCTTGGTTGACCTCACTCACAGACTGCAAGGACCTTGTCAGCTTACAATCCCTTATTATTATTATTTTTTACACCTACAGCACCTGGTCTTCCTAGGCGGTCTCCCATCCAAGTACTAACCAGGCCAGACCCTGCTTAGCATCCAAGACCAAATGGGATTGGGCTTGTTCAGGATGGCATTGCCATAGCCTGGAATTACTTTAGGTCTCAAATCTTGAGGGATTCTATATTAGTTTCTCTTGGGGCCTGTAACAGGTTCACATGGCAGATTAAGATTAAGCCAAGTTCATGTTAAGGTGAGTCTAATGGTTTTTAAGTTGGCATCAGGGCACAATAGATATGGTCATTTGCAGTCCATAGTCCACTTATAACTTGAAATGAGAAACCAAAAGGCAGGAGTGTGAGAGGAGAGATTTTATTAATTTGTTCAGCAAATATTTATCGACTAGCAGCTGTGAGCCCGGTTTAGTGCTACTTGCTGGAAATATATAGCTCTCAGCAAAACCAAAGTCCCTGCCCCATGGGCCTTTCCTGGGGATGGTGGAGGGGAGGTGGGGGGGCACGTCAATACATCCAAAAACTTGTGTGCGTATGAATACATACACACATCCAATATTGCAATTGGTAACTGCTGTGTAAAGAAAAAGTAGGGTGAGGGCTGGGGAACGCCCCGTGTGTGGGTCTGTGGTTGGGTAGTTATTTTGCATGGACAGGTCAGGAAAGGAAGTGAGAGTGAGCCTGCAGGGGTTGGGAGGAGAACGTGCTGGGCAGTGGGGACAGCGGGGTGACTTCTGCACATGGCTGCTGCCCCCTGGCACACGCAGGCCATGAGACTTAACGCCAGTCAGTCCAAGGGGTAAAGGAACCGGCGTTTTCTCCCAAGTCTGCTACTGTCCCAGAACGTTCTACCAGCTTCTTCATCAGAACCGTATGAAAACTAATGAATCCTGGTCAGCCTCTTTCTGTTGATAAACAGCTCCTAACGCAATTTCAGGCCTCCTAAGAGTCCAGGTAGATGGTCTTGTAATGACACATCTGTCCTCCTCGCTCTGTGGGAAGCCTCCCCAGGCCAGAGAGTTGCTGCATGGCACTTGTCCCAGCTCCATCTGAGGCATGGGTGTCCCCTAACCTCTCTGCAGGAGTGAGGTGCAGAGTGCAGAGCAGTCAGAGCATCCACAGGCCTGGTGGTCTCACCGATCATCACCGCGACGCCGAGATCATCGCCACAGGGCATTTCCAGTTGCGGTTTGCGAGCCACCTGCCCTCGCACATGCTGACTCATTCGATTTCACAATAACCTGGGAGGCGAGTGAGACTATTATCCTTGGTTTACACATGAAGAAAGTGACCATGGGAAGTGGGCGGAACTGCCCACGGCGAAGGGGCAGAGCTGGGCAGGGCTCACACCGAAAATCCCCACTTCAGGGTAACAAGGAACAGTTATGAGAAGTGGCAAGGTCCAGGGTGAACGCTCCGGGCATAGTCACGGGCGAGAGTCCTGGAGTACTGCCTGTGGGTGAGCACAGTAAGGGGAGAAGTGTGCAGGGACCGGCAGGTGTGGGGGAGCAGCGTGTTAACACACTTGTGGATGGGTTCATTCCGTTTATTGTCCCTTTGCTGAAGGAATTCGTAGAAATTCATAGAGGGGTAGCAAACAGGCGTACGAGTCATACACAGCCCCCCTTCTCCAGGACCACCCCTGCGAACATCTCTTGAACATTTGCCTCTGAGTTTTCCTCCAGTCAGATGGTTTGGGGTGAGATTTGCCCATGATCAAATGTTAACATTACTTCCCTTGACGCAGGTCTCATTGTGTCCCCCCCTGACCTCCCCAGTCACCTGCCTTCATTCCTGCAATGACAGACTCCAAGACGTGCCAGGGCCCGGGGGACAGAACCCCTTTCCTTGTCTTCCTGGGGGGCACCACGCTGTGCGTGGGAGAAACGGTCGCAGGGAGGTGGGCTCACAGCCTTGCAGGCAGCCCCGGCCCCTTTTAGGCCGTTCTGATTGTTGGAAAGCTTTTCCATCTCAAAGCTTGCCCCACGACTCCGGGCGAGGGCTGGTCATTCGCCGGGCACGCTGGGTCGTAGCCCACGTTGCATTACATTTCTTCTTTGTCTTTATTCTTTTTTAAAAACATCTTCTTTGCAGTTAGTAAACATGCCCAGGACTTGGCCTATGTGAACTGTTCAATATCATTTGTCTGAGTCTGTTCCAGCCGCTGTAACAAAATAACACAGACTGGGCGACTTAAATCGTAGAAATGTATTGCTCACAGTTCTAGAGTCTGGCAAAGTCCAAGATCAAGGTGCCAGCATTGTAGGTTTTATTCTGAGGCCTCTTCTCTTGGCTTGTAGCCAGGTGCTCACATGACCTCTTCTTTGCATGTGTAGAGAGAGGAAGTTTTTTAAAAGGGCACTAATCCCATCGCAAGGACCCCACCCTCATGGCCTCACCTAACCCTAACACTTCCTAAAGGCCCTGCCCCCTACCGCCATCACGCTGGGAGCTAAGGCCTCAACAAAGGAATGTCAAGGGGCACAAACGTCGAGTCCTTAACACCACTCCAGTTCCCCCAACCCTGAATCAAGAAGTAGACCGGAGGAAGTCTGTAAAGTGAAGGCTGTCAACCAGCTTCTTGGGACTCCTTTTTAGTATTGTCTGCCTCATGCCATGTTCCACATATCCAAAAACCCCTGGGGAGCCACTTTAACTAAGGGAGCCTAGGTTTGACCAGGCAGTTTATTTACTGTTGAATAAGTTTAGTGAACACCTACTATGTGCCAAGTCTATCAGAGAGCTGGGGATACTGCGGCAAATAGACAATAAGGTCCCTGCTCTCACAGGGCCTGCACGATGTGCTCATAACTGAACCGAACAAACATCTGAATAGGTTGACATCAGAGAGAGATATGTGCCAGAAGGAAAATAAATCAGGACGAGGCAGGAGCGGATCCAAGTTCTGTGAGGCCTGAAGCTTATTTAGGGCACCTTCTTTTAGAAAAAGAATACATATAACCCTGTGAATACAGAGAGTATTCATTTCCTAGGCTGCAGTAACGAAGTATCACAAACTTGGTAGCGTAAATAATTCTCCCACAATGCTGGAGGGTAGAAGTCCAAGTTCAAGGTGTCGGCAGAGTCGGTTCCTTCCCAGGGCTCTGAGGGAGAATCGGTTCCATGGCCTTCCCCTCGCTCCCGGTAGCCCCAGGCGTTCCGTGGCTGGTAGTCCTATCACTCCAGTCGTCCGCCTTCGTGCGGCGTTCTCCTCGTGTCCCTGTGTTCACGAGGCCGTCTTATAAGCACACATCATGTCGGATTAGGGGACCGCGTCCTAACGAATGACATCTACAGCGACTCCGTGTCAAATAAGGGCCCATTCTGAGGTTCTGGTGGTTAGGGCTTCAACGTGTCGTAGGGGACACAGTTCCACCCACAGCACATGGCTGGGGCTCCTCCCAGGACGGGGCCTGTGCCCGTGAGGGGCTCTGAAGTGTAAGTGTCTTTAGCATCAGAGCAGCTCCTCCCCGGGATTAGGATAGAGAATGGCAAGGCGGAGGCGGCTGCACCATCTCTGGGCGGGTAGGGGGTGTGACAGACTCATCCGTGTCCCTTCCGGGGGCGGGCATGGCAGACCCGTCCGTGTCCCTCCTGTTTTCTGTGTCCACTCTGGAGGTCCCAGTCCCCCTTGTGCAGAAGTATTCCTGGATCTCTCTGCCTCAGGACTCTTTCTGTCCCCCACCACTCCCCAACAGACTGGGGTGTCCCCAGGAGAACCTATCACCCAAAGGGGTTGGTGAAAGTTCACCTCAGCTTCCTCACCCCTCAGAGAGACTTTTAAAAACTCTTTTATTATAAATGTAGATGCAGAAAAATATGCAGACCACATATAGGGCTTCGTGAATTACCATAAGGCAAACAGCCCGTTCCCATTGGTGGGACTGTTCTAAGGGACACTCCATCCAGGCTGTCGGGAGTCACAGGAGCAGTTACCTGTGACTTCTTTTCTGACTTGCTCCCCTCCCTCATCACGCTCCAGGGGTCACCTTCCAGATAAGCTGCTTTCACCCACGTTACCGTCTCGGTCAGCCGTGGGGAGGGAAGCCTTCTTTAAAGAGGTGGTATGTGGGGCGAAATCTGAGTGTGGAGACCTGGCATGCTGTTCCCAGCAGCGGGGCCACCGAGCCCTGAGGCAGAGCGGTCCTTGTGTCGGGGACACGGTGGCTGGACCCCAGCGAGTGAGTCGGGAGCCACGACAAATGGCAGGGGAGGAGTAAGCAGAAGCCAGAACACAGCGGGCCTGAAAATCCTGTGTGTGTGTGTGTGTGTGTGTGTGTGTGTGTGTGGACACACGTATGTGAGTCGTGTGGGAGGTTAAGGCGCGGGGAGAGAAGAGACGCCCCTCCTTCCTCTTCCCATTTCGCTCGCCCATGGCCCCACCCCTGCCTCACTGCCTGACACGGCCGTCCACATGCTCACACACACTCACAGGCTGAATTTTGAAAAGCCACTTTCATGTGGCTAGTCCAGTCCTGCAACAAACATCTATTCAAATCGGGCAGCTAGAGAACCAGATCATCTCGACGTGAGCCACACTGAGTGCAGAGATATGTCGGGTACCGGGATCAGCTTTAGCATCTCTCGTGTTGGCTGATGATGGAAGCACAGCTCGGCCCGCCAGACCCTAGGCCTGGGAGCTCGGGCGATGGTGGGAGGCCCTGGGAGGCAAACGCCAGCCAGCGCTGTCCACAGGCTGAGCGACTGTCCCGCTGGGTCTCTCTAGCCATGAGTGCAGAGGGAATCGGGGTGCCTAAAATCGCCCCATCCTCAGGCTGGGGAGGGTGTGGCCCCCCTCTGACTAAACCCGCCTCTGCTTCTCTAGCGAGAACAGCCTTCGATGGGAGGTTTGTTGTGTGTGCTGATGTGCAAAGTTGAGAGTTTTGCTGATTTTAAAAAAAAGAAACAGGTCAAAGTCCCAGAAACAAAGTAGGACGTTGCCAGGCCTGGGTGGCGGGGCAGGTGCGGTGCACACTCAGCTGTGCAAGAGGAAGAGTGTCCGGCGCTCGGTCGTTCACCAGCGTGCGCGTGTTGAACAGTCCTGAACGAACCGTACACACTTACAGTCACGATGATAGAGTTTATGTTTTGTGTTTTCACCATAATTTAAAAAATGTCCTTAAAAAATCGACAGCAGTTTGGGCAGCTAGCATGAACTGCTGTGGTTGGGACCACTGTGACATATCCTTTGGCCCAAATGATGGAATCCAACAGCTTACAGTTCTGGTAACTGTGGACACCCCAACCCAGGCGGCGACAGCGCCCTTCATGTGTGATCTCCACACGCCGCCCCAGCAGCCCCAGGAGGGAGAGGGACAGAGAAGGAAACCGGCTTAGAGACGTCGCTTCCTCTGCTCCCGGCCCCCGGGAACCAAAATCCACGCACCGCCCCAGTGCTGCTGGGATGTCTGGAGGAGCCACGGCTTCCTCCAGGGCTGGTGTCACTTCTCAGGGCTGCCCTCCCAGGCCGGCGCCCTGTCAACTGGGCTTACATCAGAGGCTTCTTAAATAACCGCTGGCCTGGCCCCCCGGGTCCAGGGGTCCACCCTCCTTTCTTGTCGGCCACCTGGGCCCAGCTTGTGTCTGCTTCTCCTAGAAGGGCAACCGGATGATCTAAACTGAGCTTGGCCGAGTGGCGTCGCTGGGAAAACCACACGTTTCTGAGCCGGTTCTGAAACATGTCAGGTTATAAACGTGAGCCCCAGGCTTCCATGCAGAGACAGCTGGAGGAGCTTACAGCTGCGCGCTGCCCGGCCCACCCTCCCGCCCTGTCCGGGGCCAGCGTCCCTGGAGGTGGCGGCAGGGATGTCACGGACTTCCAATGTAGACACTGGGTGGGCGTTCTGACTGTGACTTAGCAGAATTCCTTACTGTTTCCTATTCGTTTGTTTCCTTGGCTACAGAACGAGGATGCTACCAGTGTGAGGGTTAACAGCGCAAGAAGAGACCAGCCCTGTGCTGAGCGCGCAGTGGGCTAAACAACAGACCCTCCCCCGGGCCCGTGGTCTCTGGGACTAGGAGGCTCCCGTGCGTATGTTGTGGTTTAGTCGCAGGGAATCGTTTGGCTTAGCGTGCAATTCTGTGGTGCGGGTTAAGGTTCCTCCTGCCCCCTTGCCTGTGTTGTGGATTTGCTCCGCACACTCGCACAGCCAGTGTCCCCCTCAAGGTGGCCGGGTCCATGCGGGCTGGAGCAACATCTGTTTTCTCTGGGAGCACAGCTGTGAGCCTGAGTGTGGGACGTGGAGACGGCTCTTTGTGTCATCAGCTGTTGGTCCCTGGAACGTGGGGAAGAGACTGGCAGTGGGTGGGACCCCACCCCCACCCTCACCACAGAATATCCTCCCGATTCTTGCTGGCTGCGGCAGGGTTCTGCCTGGAGGGCACTGTAGCCCAACACCCTCCTTTCACGCACGGACAAACAGATTCTTCGGGGCTAGGGAGCTGTCACACGTGGTGTGGCGGCAAGGGCTTGGGCTTACAACGAAACTAGTTAAAACCTGGTTCTGGTTCTGCCGCTCTTCAGAGATGAAGCTGGCCAACCTGAGGCAGGTTACCTAACTCTGATTCTCGGTTCCCTCCTTTAAATGAGGCGAAGATTACCTACTTTACATTGTGCAATTTCAAAGGAGGTAATGATGCTAAATTGACATAGGACAGTCATTGTGCTAATGCATGTTCACACTTGTCTCTGATCCTTTAAGAAAGGAGTCAGCCGAGGGATCAGGAATGCCGGCAGCCATCTGAGCCCACCTGGGGCAGGGTCCATGTGGCCCTCAGGGGGCTCCCACCTGAGTGCTCAGCGGTGGCATCTCACACACAGTTGGAGAAATCTCTCACTATGAAGGGAGAGAATTAGGAATGCTAGGTACTAATAACCAACTCAGTTCCCAAAGGACTAAGGAGGTTTTTGATATTTTAGTGTCGCTGTTTCCTCTGCCCCCTTGTGCAAAAAATAAATGAATAAATAAAACAAAACGAAAACTCAGCTACTAAATGGGAGGAAAATTTGAGGCTTAAACCATTAAGTGGACACGAGATTGATTGTCTTTTTCCCTTTTTGGCAAATGAAAGGTTGCTCTGGGTCTTACTGACCCGGCCCGAGGTCAGCGGCCTTTGATAACCGCCCAGGGGAAGGGGATCATAGAGACCCTCTGTGAATCAGCCCGCTGCCGATCTGTGGGCAGAACCCAGCGTGGAGGGCCGTCCAGGTCCTCCAGGCCTTTCCTCAAAGCTTTTACCCTCTTCCTTTCTCGTGGGTTACAGGTACTGGGAAATGTGTGTCCACGAACGCGCAATCCACTCTTGACTCTGTAAGAAAGCCATTTGTGTTTCTTGGGGTTCTGCCCTTAGAAGAAAATTCTGGTATGTGCCCCAGATCCAAAAAGGGGTACTGTCTGTCTATTCATACACTCCTCCACACAGCCAGGTTAGAGCGCACCCCCAGGACACTGTCCTTAACCCCTCGCTCCGGTCTTGGGTGCCAATTCACACGTGCCCGTGACAGCAACTACCTCCTGCACGGCAGCGATGGATTTCCTTGTCAGAGTCTGAAAGATTCCTTCCCCTCTGTTGGGTCCAATTTTTAGCTTCCTTAGCCACCTGCCAGTTCAGTCTCCACTTGGCAAACATCGAAGCTGTCCCTTTGCAGGTGACGCTCCCTATTCTTCATTTTCCTCTACCTTGTCATTAATTTTCCAACCGAAAAGTACCTGCGGCGTGATCGGACCTGCATCTCCCTCTCTTGTCAAATCCTGCCCGTTTCCCCTTCACACCCCAGGTGTTACCACAGCCGTTTGTCTCCCTTGCCAGGTGCCACACTCATCCTTGTCCCGTCTCAGAAGCGAATATGCCGAGAGGGTCTTAGGAGTTGAGTGCTCTTGTGTTCCCAAGGGAATGCTTTTCAGGGACTCCCCAGCCTTAGGTCATGAGACTATCCCAACTTCTTTCCAGTGACAAAGGCCTCTGGAAGCCTTTCCCAGCAAGACAAGGAACAATAGGTTACCTTGTCAAAACACAGACTTTCCGAGTCAGCTGGGCAGGTCGGCTGGGAGCAGCCTGGGCTTTAACAGACCCAGGTCCAGGCCCTGGCTGTTGGCTCACAGCGCATGCCCTCAGGATAATCTCTGCAAAATCTCCCCATTTCTTCACGTAAAAGTGTGGGGGCTGACACCTCCCTCACACCAACACGGGTTAAAACGATAGTCTGTGGGTGCAGTCTGACAGAGTTCTGACATTTGATCAATGATGGCCACCGTGTCCCCTCCGCTCAATGACTCTCCTGTTTAGGAATTGGTTGAGTCCTTTGTCACCAAACTCCAGTTCTGTTCTGGTCTCAGCACTAGAGCATTGGCTCATTAATGTGGGACGTTTTGTCTTTGCATCCTCACTACCTAATGCAATGCCTGGCAAAGTGCCTGTAGAACCAGTGAATAAATAAATGAAATCTGACAATAGATTTATACATTAATGTTTTATATTAGAACTTTAGATTGGCCCTTTCCTCCCTCCACATCTGCTTAGGCACTCGGTCCTGAGGAAGCTCAGCAGTTTCGGCTTCAGAGGGGTAAACAGTGTACATTTCAGAAATGAAATGAACATGAATGAGGTTATCACTGGTTCTGGAGTCCAGAAAGGTGGCACTTGACCCACACTGGGTTGCAGGGATGGATCACAGAAGGCTGGTGTGAGCCTCGAAGGAGCAGGTGGCCAGACCAGAAATGGGGACAAGGGAAATCTGGGCAGAAGGGAGAACTCACAGCAAAGCCAGCAAATGACTTCTCAGGACCCTGCCCTGTGCTTTGAAGGCTCTGGGTCCAGCCTTCCTAATGCCCCAATTCCTAGGTCTCTTTGGAAGAGTCACTGACAGCGGCCACAAGAATGGACTGAGTTGGCCGATGGGAACTGGACTGGTCAGGAGACCTGCTCGGAGCCTGGAACCTCCATCCAGGTGAGTGGCGGTAACCGGAAACAGCAGGTTGCAGGAAGTGGGAACGCACTAGTTCCAGGCATCCATAGGGCTGAGCTGACCGGAGAATCCAGCTGTGTCAGCATTTGCCTGCAGGCGCTCCACAGGTAAGGGCCTGGAGGGCTGGGTGGGGGAGAGCACAGTCTGCTTTAGGTCCAATGCTAAATCCACCGGAATGCTTTCCAGATGTTTTTACAGACTGACTGGTATATCAGAATTGTCAACTTGGTTCTGTTATTGCCCTAAACTTTAAAACAATTTTTTTTTGTTAAGCAGAAGTTCAAAGACACAAGGGGTTTCCCCGGGCAACAGGATCAGGAAGGGGGCAGTCCTTTGGGGAGGAAATCAGGTGTGTAGAGCAGGAAGCCAGTCCTGAGGATGAGGATTCCTCAGCAGGGGGAAAGTGCAATACGGCTGCTAGTTACAAAAACAGGAATTTTATAGTAACGCGTATGAAGGATGCCTGGGGGTTGGTGCTGTGCACAAACTGTAGACTGCTTATTTTCGATACCATATATTATTTGAAAATAGTTAACTGTATTACACAAAATTAACCCAAGTGACATACTTTAGGTAAACCAGCCATGATACTGGCTGGCTACTGCAGACCAACTATCTACCATCAGCCCACAGCCACTTTCCACTGCAGTGAAATCACAAGAAACTGTCAGCTGAACTGCTTCTAATGTGACAGTCAGTGTATCTGAAAACGGAAGTTGAACAGTGGACACAATTAGTCAGTAAGTACTTTATTTAGCAATAAGCTGTGCAGGATTCAGCAGTATCTAATTTAGGTCCCATGTACAATAGTAAAAATTAAAAATGAGTAATTCAGCTTGCAGTGAAAGATACTTCTGGGCTTTTTTTTTTTTTTCTGGTGAAATTTTGAAGTAAGCCCACCCCAGCACCCTGGTTATCATCTTATATATAGTAAAGTAAAAAAATGTGATAAATACTATTTATTGTGATTAATTGCTTAGGTTACTAGCTGTTTAAATAAAGCAAAACTTTATAGTGAAAATAAAAGACAAGAAATAGCTTTTAAAAAGCTTTTTTTGATATGCTTACAAAATGTCAGGTATCAGCAAAACCATCCTCAAAAATAATACCACGAACGCGTTTCCTGTGAGTTACACCAAACACTGCGAGACAGGCTGTTTAAAGCCAGTTTAGCCTCTTGATACCACGAGGATCAGGCTTTCCAACTGCAGGACAGTAGCTTCCAAACGTCACTGGTCTTAGCTGAGTAATGCAAAAATTCACTGTGATCAGCTACTGTGAAGTTTCAGAGGCATTCCCCGAGCCACAGGGCCGCTACTCCAGTTCCACCTCGCCTTTCTGATGCCTCTTCATTCTCGAATAGGGACTGATTGTATCATCCATCACAAAATCATACAGCACTTTTATCCAGGAATTGTAGTGGGGGAGGTTGTCATAGTACTCAGCTGCTATTTTCCTTACCTAGAAAGGAAAAAAAATACAGCAAGATGAATAGTGAGAGTTCACCCAGTCCTAATGAAGAGGACAGATGAATTGGCATAAACACTAAGAAACCAGGAAACCTTTCTCCCTCCTGATCTTTCCAAAAAATGAATAAATAAATGAAGCAGCTTCAGGAATTCTAAACAAGCAGTTTTTCAGGAATTCTAAACAAGCAATTTGCATTCCAAGTTGAGACACTCCTTGAGACTAAAAATGCAGTGTTTTATGGAGAGCAAAATCAGGTAAAAAAAAAAATTAGAAATCTTGTTATTGTGATAAAATGTTCTAAAATTGATTATAGTGATGGTTGGACAACTCTGAATAATCTATAAACCACTGAATTGTACACTTTACATGGGTGAACTGTACATATGAGTAATAGCTCAATAAAGCTATTTTAAAACACCTTGTTATACATACCTATTAACTATGTGATAGTCACATGCAATGTAACTACTGCAATATAACAATAAATACCACCTACTTATTGAGGAAAAGAGAACACTATGCTCCTTGATACATACTCCATGACAGAAAAAGCAGGAAAGGGAAGACTACGGGAGTCTGAAGATGTTTGTTAGTTTAGCTAAGAGTAAGACGACAGCACGAAACGGGGTGGGAAACAAACAATGGTGAACTATGGGCCTTAAAGCCAAATGATATCTGAACTGAACTAAGTTTTCTGTTTGGGGACTGTTCAAGAAAACTACAAGTAAAAGTATATGGTTTATGTTGGAAACCATTTTGTTCACAGGGCAACCAGCTTTCTCCGTAACCTCTTAAAAAATAAAATTCCCTTCTGTAGGCAAGGAAGAGGCGAAGGCCACACACTCTATCCAAGCCAGCACCTGAGCCGAGTGACACAGTAGCTGTGCTAGCATCACATTCCACTGGTTTCAAAGTTGTCTTCAGACAGTTATGTGGTATGTTTTACCCCAAATATTGTATTTTGAAAAATAAAAACCTACAGAAAAGTTGAAGGAATAGATGGTAAAACAAACACCCATGCGCCCTTCACGGAGGTCCACCAATTATCACGTCACAGTCACCTTTTCTCTGTGTATGTATATATACCACATACTTTGCTTTCTTTGCTGAACCTTTTAAGAGCATGTTGCAGACATTATATGACAACTTATCCGTAATAACATGCATCTCCTGAGAAAGGGACATTCTCCTACGAAATCATGGTACCATTATCATACCCAAGAAACTTAACATTGACACAACATTATCATTCAGAATTTCCCCCCTTACCCAATGCCCTCTATAGATCTTTCTTTCCTCAACTGGAAATCCAATCAGTAATCAATGTTACATTTAGTTTGTCATATATGTGAGTTTTCAAATAGTCAACATTTAAAAACTTAGGAGGTAATCTATCAAATTTGATTGGATGTATATAATAGCATAAAATATCTGTCTATAGTTCCCTTATATCTCATAACTTTAAAAAACATCAACAAAAACTATTACATTTCATATATACATACTTTTTTAGAATTATGGAAATATTTTTGATAACGGAACTGTAAAATTTACCCAATTTGAGGATGAGAAACCTAATAAGAGAATTTATCAGCCTACAGGAAGTTGGCAGTACTGGAAATTGGGTTCATTTACTTGCAGATCAGTTATGTCGAACATCTGTATTCCATAACACATAAATCTTAGTTAAGCCTACTCAGATTAATAGTGATGAAAGTCGTGTGAATTGCTTACTTTCCAGAGGGATTTCATTTTCCATTTCTGAATTACTTTACACATCAGTAGACTTCACAGATCCCCCAACACTTCTAAACCCAAAGTGTTATCACCAGACTTAGGGACCCAAGGGATAGTAAACTCTGTAAAATCAGACTGGCAGACTCAGGACTTACACGCTTGTTTTCTTTGATGAACAGCCTATAAAATATACCCAATTTCCTTTAAAATGAGCCAGTCGAGACTAATTTTGATCATGTAACCATTAGAAATGAGGCTATATCAAATCCTTCACTTACCAGAGGAAGGTTTTTTCCAGGAATGTTGGGGAAGTCATGGTGCTCGTTATGGTACCCCACATTGAAGGTGAGTAGATTCAGAGGCCCATAATATGAGTAGGTTTCATGTCCTTTTAAGAACATGTAATGTTCAGCTATGAAATGTCCAGAAATCGGGTGCAAACCTAGACCAAGTATGGATGCTGCTAACATGTAGACCAAAGACTTAATTCCCAAAACGTAGTAAATTATAACATCGAACATGAGCTGGACCACAGTATTGATAATTTCCAAGTAAGTAATTGGTTTGGGGTTAATGAACAGAGGTCGGAAAGCATAAAAGAGAGGCTGAAGAACGACCCATATGAACTTTCTGAAAGTGGTACAGAAGAACCAGCCTTCAAAATCGGTCGGAATATCCACATCGATGCCATCACCTCCGAGGTATCGATGGTGATCCATGTGATACCTCTTAAAGGAAATTGAATATGGAACGCCAATAGGAAGATTAGCAAATATTCCAAACCAACGATTCCACATGGCTTTGCAGTGGCCAAAGGCACTATTGTGGGAAACTTCGTGAATGGCCAGAGTCATTGAATGGTTAATGCAGCTGCCAAATGCATAGGCCCAAAATATGACCCATTTCCAGTCCAAGTCCTTTACGAGGTAAAATGCAACCAACTGCGTGAGAACCATCATAATAACAATCCATATCAAATTGGGATCAGGTTTCATCAAGGATTTTATCTCTGGATACTTCGCTGTAAAGAAAAAACAAACAAAAAAAATCAGGAACTGAGAAAAGTACGTAGTTCTAAAATTATAACGAGATTGACACCAATTGAATTAACACATTAACTTTTTTTCTTCCTTTTTTCCAAATCATTATATGCCCTCTGTTAGAGACTTTATCTCCTCAGGAAGGAGTATATTCTAATAGTGAAGTTACTAAATATTATGTCGTAACAAATTGAGAATTTATGCAGGAAAAATCTGCCTCGAAATGTAGACTCTCCACGTTAACAGGTAGTCACAGTAGGCAAGTGTCCCGAGGAAAAAGGCAGATTCTTGTCTGGATCCTACCGTCCTAGAGATAATTAATGTCTTTGGTTTTACATGTGTGTTGTCAGGTATGTTTGGCCCAGGAAGGCAAAAGTTCTGGAGGACCTTCTTCTTGGGACAGCTCATTCAGAATGTTCTTGAAAAGATAATGAAGGGAAAAAAGCAACTTCCTCCTCTTTTCTTTAAATGTGAAATGAGGCATTCAATAAATGCTTAAAATATAAGACTATTTAAGTCCAGTTTTATACACAAGAAATTAGGTTAGTGTTAGCTCAAGGTAAATACCTCTTCTAGTTTCTTTCCTTTCCCTTGTTCTGTCTCCACTCCCTAACCTCTAATCTTTTTGGTATGTGTTCATTTTATCCAATGTTAATAATTTTGTAGGCAATAGACCAGAAAAATGTAATCCCATAGACCTAGAAGTGAATTCGTCTAAAATTAATTTTCCTGGTATAAATGAAAGGTTCAAATAAGCATTCATTAAAATATGAGCATTTTTGGAGCAATTCTCCAACAACAGAATAACAACTGTCCCAGTTTATTGGTGGGTAAACAATAATTCTTTTGTATTAAAATCTCATTTCTGTTTAGACAGAGCTCTAGCATTATTACCTTTTATAAAACTTGATTAATTAATAGGTGGAGAGCAAGAGGAAAGAAAGAGCAATTACAGGAATCGTTTTATAAACTATATAAATCTATATAAATATCAATGTACTGTATACTTGAAACTAATAAAAAATAAAAAATGATTAAATTGACATCTGACAAAGGATAGACAATACACATTTTGTAGGAACTCTAAAATCATAAAACTTATATGCACAGTTCTCTCAGACAAATCAACTTACTCTACGTAATTCTGTACCAAATTTTTGTAGAGCTTTAAATGGCATATAACAACCAATACTACTAGGGTACCAATATAATTAAATGGAGAAAGAATAGTCTTTCCAAAAAATAGTGCTGGAACAATGGGTTATCCACATGCAAAAAAATAAAGATGGACCTCTCCCTTACACCATACACAAAAACATTAAAACGATCACAGACCTAACTACAAGAAAACTATAAAACTCCTAAGAAAACAGAAGTCAATCTTCATAATCTTTATGGTTTCTTAGATACTATAACAAGAGCAGAAGGACCAAAGAAAAAACTGATAAACTGAACTGCCTTAAAAACTTTTATGTTGCAAATGATACCATTAAGAAAGTGAAGACAAACCACAGAATGGGAGGAAATGTTTGCAAATCATATATCTTGTGATTTGTATCTAGACTCTATAAAGAACTCTTAAAACTCTTAGAATTAATAATCCAATTTAAAAAATGGGCAAAGAAGCTAGGTAGACATTTCTCCAAAGCAGATATACAAATGGCCAACAAGCACATGAAAGATACTAAACATCATTAAGTTATTAGGAAAATGCAAATTCAAACCAAAATGCAATATTACTTCACATCCACTAGAATGGCTGTAATAAAAAGACAAGCCATAACAAGACTATGAGAAACTGGAACCCACATACATTACAGGTGACTATTTGAAATGTAAAACAGTGCAGTTGGTTTCTAAAAGGTTGGCAGTTCCTCAAAATGTAAGGCACAGAGTTACCGAGAACCAGCAATTCCATTCCTAGGAAGCTACCCAAGAGAAATGAAAACATACATCCTACATACATACAATAACTTGTATGTGAATGTTCATAGCAGCATTGTTCATAATAGTCAAAAGGTGAAAACAACTCAAAAGCCTAACAAATGATGGACAGATAAATGAAATGTGGTAGACCCATACAATGGAACATGATTCAGCTACAAAAAAGAATGGCATATTGATATATGCTACAATATGGATGAACCTCAAAAACATCATGCTAAATCAAAGAAGGCAGTCGCAGAAAGACCAAGTATTTATGATTTCATTTCTAAGAAATGTTCACAATAGGCAAATCTATAGAGACAGAAAGTAGATTGCTAGTTGCCTAGGGAGGGGTGGTGGGAGTGGGGGACATAGGGACTCCTAATGAGTACCGATTCCTTTTGGAGGTGACAGAAATGTTCAAATGTTCAAAAAATTCGATTGTAGTAATAGTTACGCAACTCTATGAATACACTAAAAACCACGCAATTTTGTACTTTAAATGGGTGAATTTCATAGTTTGTGAATTATATCGTAATAAAATGAAAAAAAAAAAACCTGTTTCCCTGTGCAAGTATAGCAGTAAAGGAGCATTTCTTGTGATTATTTGTCCCACAAATAATGGTTTGGTCCCAAGCCTTCATTAATTTCAAATAGATGCCTTTTAATATAACTTTTAATATAACTCTAATTATAAATTTAGTGTACAGATACTGGTTGTTAACAACATATTGATGCTCTCTCATGCCTCTCTTCCTCCAAAACCTGATAAATTCCATTTTTATTATTTACATATAATTTAAACAAACCTCCAGATTCTTATCTTTCCTGATATTCCGACTCGACTCTAGGAATGGAACACTGAGCAGTTTTTATACCTGCTAAGGAAATGATTATATTTTCATTGAGAAACAACTTTCCAAGTGAAATGGTTCAGTGCTTATAAGTTTGTGGGGGAAAAAAAGGACTCAGTGTTGAGATAAGCATCAATAAGCACCTTTTTCCTTCTGTGATTTTTTCTGAATATTATATAACAGCTAAGATCCAGTATTCAGGAGTTGTTTTTACAGGGTGGATACTTGATTATGCTTATGCAACATCCTGATAAGGTGTATCATATGCTATGTCATATGTGTAAGTGACTTGCAAAATATATCTTTTAATTAAAAATAAAAAATTTCCAAGAACCAGTTTCTTAAAAGGCTACCTGTAATGGTAATTGCAGAGGTTCGAGCTCCCAATTTACTGATTCAATTTTGAAAAATCCATTTCAATGGGATCCACTAAGTCTGTTTTATAAAAACGTGAAATTTCTAACTTTAGACCCCCCAGCAAAAATGAGGGGCTTGCTTTTTTCACTGGGCAAATGAAAGCTGAGCTGAGAAGAAAAACTAGGGAAATACCGTGTATGAGAAAGAATTCCTCCTATTCAACTCACCACCCATTAATTTCCTGATTTTTGATGCAATAGCAAAGAGGTTAAAAGTATCTGCTCTGGAGGCAATCTAACCCCCTCTGACATTTACTTATTCATTCTTAGCTAATCTTTAAAATAGCGATAACACTGAACTAGTTACTGGGAGGATTAAATTGTATAATGTTTGTAAAACACAACAGAATGCCTAGAATATCATTAAAGTAACCTGGGAGAGAGAAGCTAATTCTCTATATCATATGGAAGCTCCAATAGCTGAAACCTTACACCTCTGGAGAGTTGACGAAGGCCTAGTTAGCCTAATGTAAAGGGCCCTAAATTAGCAGCCAGGGGACCAGGAGGCTAATCTTGGCACGTCTTCCATACTTTGGTCTTTTCATCCACAAAACTGGGATGGATGAAAAAATATATATGAATTTGTCTTTCCTGCGTCCCAGTCTAGATCAATGAGACAATATGCGTGCAGGACGTCTCTTCCGAGAAGCTCACACGGATGAGGTATGTGTCTCCTCCCCCGGGCCACGGCCTGCGGGCACACGCCCACGTGAGCGTGGCGGGCGTGCGGGCCCCGATGAGCCCCGACCACGCCCTACCTCGCACGCACTCTTGGTCTGGCTTTGCCGGGGCCCATTTGGGGAAGAAGGGAGGAGGCGGGGAAACAGCGCCCACGGGGGAAACGGGGGTCTCAGCAAACGCTCACCCACCCGGACGCCGGCGTCTCCCCGAGGAAGGGCCTGAGCCGCGGGGCCAGGCGAGTGGGCGCCCCAGATCCCCTCCCTCCCTCGCCCGGCCCGAGCCCGGGAGCGCCGGCCTTTCCCGGGAGGCTGCGGACGCGGAGGGGGCCGGCTGGAAACGGGCCCCGGGCGCCCGCAAACGCGCAGGGCCGGCGCGGGGAGAGCGCGCCCCGGCGGCAGGAGGCCGCGCACGCACATAACGGGGCGCGGACCCGAATCTCACCCAGGATCTCCCGGCGCCGATCGGCGTGGGGCTGGTCGGTGTAGACCCACTCGAAGTCTTCCCGCGAAACACGGTTCCCCATGGCGGCGGCAGCGGCTCGCGGACCGGCTCCCGGCTCTCGCTCCCGGCCCGCACGGCTCCGGCGAGGTGGCGGCGGCGGCAGCGGCAGCGGCCTGGCTGGTGTCAGCGAACAAGCAGGCGGAGCTGCGCGGCTGATGGAGGCGGGGGCGGAGTCTCGAGGCCCCGCCCTGGGCCCCGCCCCGGGGCCTTCCCGGACCCCGCCCCCAGCCGGCTAGGGGCACGACCCCGCGGGCCGCCGCGGGTGCTCGGTGCGAGCCTCTCCGGGGTCCGCGCGCGGGCCTGGGGTTCCGCTGCTGGTGACGCGGCGTTCTGAGTGCTGTGACTCGTTCGCCGCCTGGGAAGCCGAGTTCCTGCGAGTCCCGCTCCCTCAGGCCCCTCCTGCCCGGGGTCCGCACGCGAGCCCGGGAAAAGGTGGGGAACGAAGGAAAGGTCTCAAGATAAATAAGGCTCCGCTTTAGCGCTTCCGGGAAGGCTGGAGCCTGCTCGCCGGGATCCTTGGTCGTTAGTAAGTGGCCGCCGGCCCACGTTTTAGTTCTGAAAAGCAAATAATTCACCCAGCTATTCTTTGACTACCTCACGGAAATAATACCTCAGGAAAAAATGCGGAGTGTGTGACAGTTAAAGCTGATTATGAAAAAAGAAAACACTTCTGAGAGAGAATTGATAAGGAACTGGTCGTTTTGCCCGAATGATTCTAGTGTGACCATTTCCCTTACGGATGCTTCCCCACTACCTTCCGTCCGTCACAGAAGTCGTCTGAACCACAGCTTCTTCCTGAGAGGGGACGTTTTGTTTCAAAATTAGTTACCACTTCTCCATTAAAAAAGAAACTGACTAAGATTACAGAATGGAAGATAACCGAACGTGATGTGCCCCGTGATCACACACACACACACATACACACACACACACACCCGTATCTGATCAAGCTCCTAGATCCAACTGCAAATGTATAGAAAATAGGTCAGGGAAGAGATGCAATCAGCAAGGTCCTGACTGCGGGAAACTAACTATAGGTTCTTTAATAAAATACAAAGGGAAAAAAAAGGGGAAACATAAGTTAAAAGCTTACATGACATATCAACCAATTGCAGTGTATTGACCTTATTTTGATTCAGAGTCAAATGGTCAAAGTATTTTTAAAAATTGACAGGAGATATTTTAATTCAAATATTGCTTGGATATGTGGCGATATTAAATTGTTAATTTCGTGAGATAATAATATATTATGGTAATAGTTTTAATTTTAAGTCCGTATCTTTTCAAGAGTCATGCCAGTAGAAGAAAACCTCACTAAACTAAAACAAACCAAAAAAGTTATGGTATTATTACCTCTCTGTGTCTGTGGAAGATTAGTTTCAGACCTCCTCAGACACTGGATGCTCAAGTTTCTTATATAAAATGGCATGGTATTACATATAAACCATGCACATCCTCCTAAATACTTTAACTCATCCCCAGGTTGGTTATAATACCTAATATAATGCTATGTAAATAGTTGTTAAACTGTAATGCTTAGGGAATAATGACAAGAAGAATAAGTCTGTACATGTTCAGTCAGTACAGACACAGACCACGGGAGACCTAACTAGTACACATCTGCAAAAGTATAACTTCTTTTCCAAATATTTTTAATCCTCACTTGGTTGAATGCATACAGAACCCATGGATATGGAGGGCCAATTAACCCTACAATGTTATATTATATCACCAGTCAAAAGAAAGAGGAAGTTCTTTGTTAATATAAATTGATTTCCAAGATGTACTAATACATGCAAAACACCAGGTGTGGGGGAGTGTATAATATGTTTCCTTAGTATGCATAAAATATGTTTAGAAAGACACTCAAGAGATGATTACAATAGAGGAGAGTGAGAGTCTCAGGGAAAGGCTGGGAGGGAATGTTTAAAGGGAATTTAACCCTTTTTTTTTTTTTACCTCTTACATTCAAATGGAATGTGGATTTTGAAATTCTAAAGAAAAGGGAAAAAAATTGGCTCCAGCATTGTTGTGGGGATTGACAAATATTTTAATTACACAAAGGTATGTTTATTTATTTTGTACTTTTAAAATGTGTTCTTAATGTGTTATCTAGCTTTCATATCTTTTTCTTACTCTTGCCAGGTGATTTGTCTTCAGGCAGTCATACCAGTTGTTCTAGAAAGACACTATCCAGTGTGCTGCGAAAGCCGCGGTGAGTCCCAGTAGTTTCTGATGACATTAGGACGTTTTGGATGAGGTATTTTCAGATCATATTTTTGAAATCAAGGTGTCCTTCCATGTAGAGTTTTCATTTTTCATGTATTTTTGAATGGGGAGTTCATTTTTAAGACTGTTTTGATGATGACACAGTTGAGATCTAATAATAGCATTGAAAGGTAGTAGCCTGTGGGTAGCTTTGCCAACTTTAATGCACAGAAGAGTAATTACAGAAGACAGTCTTTATTCACTTCAAACGAACCTTAATCATAACAATAACTTTATATCATCTTGTCCTTGACACCAAATAAAAGACAACTCTTCCAGTCAGTAGTTAATTGCCAAAAACTATCTTTTCTTATTTTAAAATGTGTTATTAAGTAGAAAACCGGCACAACAAATTGATGGAACAGTTCCCATATTTGTCTGTAACTAAAGCTGACAGTGTGGTGGGTACAACACTACACCTCTCTTGTCCCATCTTCTGCTTTGCTTGTCTCAGTGTATCTGGTGCTGACCAGTTGTGGGACATTATACACAGTGGTCCTTCTCAAAGCTTCTGGACTTCTCTTGTTTGAAGGCATGATGTCTCTCAGCTGTTTTCCTCATCCCTGAGGGGTTGGTTGTATAGGATTCTGTGGGTTCGTCCTTGAGCCCATCAATTTAGACACTTCCTGTAAAGGTATAATCCGATCTTACCTGTTCAAGCACCACGTAGAAGGCAGGGCCTCTCTGTCTCTATGCAATTCAGTCTCCCCGGTTCTACCATGAAAGCTAGGAAATTATGCCCTTTTCCTGGCTGCCTCTCAATTTAACTGAAATGCAAGATTGATAGAAAAGCATATTAAGGGAGGAAATTATATGGTCATATCAAATGAAGCAGAAAAAAGGTTTGATACAATTTAATATCTAATGGCACTATCAATATAGAAAAAACAATTGAATTGAGTTATTAGGATAAAATAAGAGAATTTAGCTAGGTTGCTAGATGGAAAATCAATATACAAAATTTTTTCTTACTTTTTTAATTGAAGTATAATTGACATACATGATTTTAGTTTCAGGTATACAACAATAATTTGTATACATTGTAAAATAAGTCTAACATCTGTCACATACATAGTTACAAAACTTTTTCTTGTGATGAGAACTTGCATTGTTGGGCCGATAGCATGTAGAAATGTAAAATATTTGACAATAACTGCACAAAATATATGATGGGAACAAAGTTACCTTGGAGTAAGGACATGACATCAGATGGCAACTTAAATCCACAGGAACAAATGAAGAAAACTAGAAACATTAAATAAGAGAGCTAGTGTAACAAACTCTGAGTATATTTTTTCTTCTTTGCGTCTATTTATCAGGCATCAAATTATATAAAGAATTATAACAGTGTATTTTAGATTTGTAATATATAGGTGTAATATGTTTAACAATAGCACAAAAAAGAGGAAAAGGAAATAAATCTAGAATAAATTTGAAATATTCTAAATTAATATATATATGGTAAGCCCTAGGACAACCACTGTGAACATAACAGAAACATATAGTAAAAAAAAAAAATCATAAAAGGAATTAAAATTTTACAGAAGAAAATATTCACTTAATACAAAGGAATAAAGGGGAGAAAATATATGAGACATACTAAAAATAAAAATATAACATAAAATATAAATAGATTAAACAATTCAATCAAAAGGGATTGACAGACAAGATAAAAAAATAACAAATGTCAATATAAAAATTAATTAATTAAAAAATAATAAGATCTAACTATATGGTAACTATTGATACACTTCAGATTCAGAGATACAAATAACGTGAAAATAAAATAATGGGACAAGATATATCGTGCAAGCAGTGGCCATAAGAAAGTTGGAGTAGTTTTACTAATATCAAACGCAACAGACTTTCAAACAAACAAAGAAAAAATGTTACTGGAGATAAAGAGGGATGTTTTACAATGATAAAAGAGTTAATCCAATAGGATATGCACCTAAAAACAGAGCCCCAAAATACATAAAGCAAAACTGATAGAACAGAAGAGACAAAGACAATTCAACAGTAATTGTTGTTGAAGACTTCAGTACCCCTCGTCCAATAATGAATTGAACAACTACACAGATGATCCACAAGGGAATAGAAAACTTGAAAACACTATAAATCCATTAGACCTGAAAACTAGCTATAGCGCACTCTACGCAATAATAGCACAACATATATTCTTCTCAAGTGCACATGAACATTGATAAACCACATTTCAGCCATAAAACAAACCTGAAAAAACTTAAAGATTGCAATCATGCCAAGTATGTTTTCTGACCACCGTAGGAAAAAATTAAAAGTCAAAAATAGAAAGAAATTTGTAAAATTTGCATATGTTCTAGTTATTAATCCTTTATAAGATACATGACTTGCAAATATTTACTCCCATTCTGTGGGTGGCCTTTTAAACTCTTTTAACCCTTTTGATCCACAAAATTTTTTCATTTTCATAAAGTCCAATTTGTCTGTTTTGTCTTTTGTTACTTGTGCCTTTGATGTCTTATCCAAGAAATCATTGCCAAATGCAAAGTCATAAAGATTTTGCCCTATGTTTTCTCCTAAGAGTTTTATAGTTTTAGGTCTTAAATATAGGTCATGGATCTATTTTGAGTTAATGTTTGTATACGGTCTTAGGAAAGGACTCAATTTTGTTCTTTTACATGTAGATATCTAGTTTCCTGGCAACTTTTGTTGAAAAGACTGTTTTTCTCATTGAATGCTCTCAGCACCCTTGTCAAGAATCATTGACCATATATGCAAGTGTTTATATCTGGACTCTCTACTACGTTCCATGTGTCTGTCTTTAAGCCAGTAGCATACTGTTTTGATTGCTATAACTTTGTAGCAAGATTTGAAATCAGGAAGTGTGAGTCCTCCAGCTTTGTTCTTCTTTTCAGGATTGCCCTTGGCTTTTGGGGGTCTCTTGAGAGTCCATGTGAATTTTAAGAGGGTATAACCAGGGCAGTTAGGTAAGCAAATGAAATAAAAGACATCCAGATCAGTGAGAAAAAGGTTAAACTATCTCATTCACAGATCACATGATCTTGTATATCAAAATCCTGAAGAACTCGCTAAAAAGAAAATTAGAACAAATAAATGAGTTTAGCAAGGCTGCAGGAATCAAGATCAATATACAAAAATCAATCGTAGCAATGAACAATCTAAAAATTAAATAACAATTTCATGTATGGTAGCATCAAAAAGAATAAAATACTTAGGAATTAAATTAGTAAAAGAAGTGTGAAACTTATACTCTGAAAACCATAAAATGTTGTTGAAGGAGATTTAGGAAGACCTGAATAAATGGAAAGACATTCCATGATCATGTTGAAAGGTTTAATATTGTAAGATGGCAGTACTCTCAAATTGATCCACAGGTTCAGTGGAATTGCTCTGGGATCTGTTCAGTGGGGAGGGTCTTGACCTCACAACTTAATGTGCTTGACACATGTGTGTCAAGGTGCAAGGAGTTCTGAAGAGGCCTCTGTCTTCAGTCTACCCAGTGTAGCCCAAGGTCCCCCTTCCTTCTGTCGGACCTCTCAGAGCAAGGTGGAGAAGGATGAGCAGTTCAAGCCTGGTTTCTGTCCTGTGACCCTCCAAGAGGCAGTGTAGGGCAGAAGAAAAAGTCCTGTGAATCTTGGGAGAAATCTAAGTGACTCTGAGTTACCATTATCAAGGCGAATGGCCTGTGCAAATCACAATTACCCCAGGTACCTTAAATCATCTCCAAGTTCTCTTTTTGTTCTAGAATGCTGAGAGATGCCAACACTAAGACTGATTGAAAATAAATTTCTTCAGGAAGCTGGAAACCTGTAAGAGTATACAAATTGGTTTCTGTGCTTAAAAAGCACAGAATTTTCAAAGCACAGAAAACAATTTACACAGATGTGTGTGTGTGTGTGTGTGTGTGTGTGTGTGTGTGTGTATTTAAAGCAGGGCTTAAAGAAAACACATGCAGTCACTGTGCCTTATACATATAACCTGTATTTCTATGTCCTTAATGTCATATGTATATATCTATATATCACCACTATTTATTATTTATTACTTGCTAAACTATATGCTGAGCACCACGGTTTAACTCCTTGACATTCATCCCTTTATTGTCCTCTTACAAGGATGACACAAGCTGCATTTCACAGCTGCTTTCGGAATGGAGGCAGCTACTATGGCAGCACCTATTGTATTTCCATGACCAGAATTTATTGAATTTTGTGAAGTTCATTCTTCATTTTTTTCTTCAGTCATAATTTGTACTTTCTGCTCAAACATCCGCCATTCCAGTGTTTTTCTCCTCACAATTTCCTTTAATTTTGATTTGAGGAAATGACTCACCAAAACCAGAAGAATGTATACTAGCAAGCTGAGACACCTTTGTTCTGGACAAAAGAATCATCTTTAGGAATTGTTTCAGGAATGAACACAGGGAAGTTCATAAATAAAGGAGAAATCGTTTAAAGAAAAGCAATAATATTGTCAAAGATCCTTGGTTTCTATAAGAGTGTGAATTTATTTTGTGGTAACTGAACCACCTGAAGGATATAGAAATAAAGATTTCCGTCCTTATCTACCTTCTGAAGAGGGGGTATACAGCAGCAGCCCTCATTTTTCCATTTCTGTGACACCTGGATGACTGGAATGAAGGGATGGTGCTGGGAGAACTGATACCGCTGCAATCACCCTTACCCTTCAGCATAGTCATCTGTGACCTCTTTTCTAAACATCTAAGTTGTAGACAAAAGTGGGTAAAACACATATCAAAAAAGTTTGCTCTTCGAATAATTTTGTTTTCAGCAATTCCCTGTCACGGCTCCATCTTTATGGAACAGAGGTGAAATTGTTTTGTGTGACTTTATTTTATTGAAATTCTGAATATGTCGTTTTGGAGCTTGAAGAGATTTTGAAAAGGCAGAATTGGTGGTCACAGCTTTTGTGCTGGCTGGCAGCATTATGGTAAAGCGACTATGGACCTGATCTCAGACCATATCTGCTGGGACTGCCTCCTGCTCAGTGTTACAGGTTCCAGAAGTTTTCAAAATGTCTTCTCCCTGTATGCCCAGGGTGAATCCCTTGCCAAAAAACTTTAGGGCAAAAGTTGCCTCCTCTAAGCCTAGCCTTTTCCTTATTTTTTAAAGTTATATTACTCTTAACATTAGAGATTTTTGGCATTGATTGCTTCTAGTGGATGTATGGAATGTTCATATCTATATATTTTTTTACTAAGTTTAGAATTAATGTAGAGTTTCATAGTTCCCAGCTGTTTTAGAATGTAAGATAGTATAGCAGAAAGTAGAGCAGCTTTGGAGGCAGGTAGGTCTGGGTTCAAACTGCACGTAGGCACTTAACTTGCATAATAACATCATAGATGTGTTGCTTAACTCAAGTTCAACTTCCCTAGAGCAAAACCTGCTTCATAAAGTGGCTGTGAGCACTCACGTAACATGTAAGACACACTCTCGTGCTTCCTGGGGTGGTAGCTACTCAGATGGCATTTGTTAGAAGCTGTGCTCCATAACCTTTTGTGCATGAAATACAAAGAAAACAAGTAGCACTGGTAACAACACATTTATTTACGTACCCTGTTGTGTGACCGGGAGATGTTTCTCACTTTCCAATAATTGAATTAGGTTATAACAATGAAAATTGCAGAAGGTAAACTGGTAATTTATTGTTGCTCATGAGCATAAGTAAACAGACATGGTACCACATAAGGAATTTTAAACACTCTAAACTTTTGGTATAGCTTTGAATATGGACCAGTATACTTTGGCAATGGACCTAATAAGATTACCAATATGCTTCTAAATCCCATGATTCTCTTCAGACACATCAGGGCAAACTTGGATTTACTTTTTGATTTCAGAAATTTAACAAAGATTCATAGGACACTGGCAAAGGCCAACATTACTTAAGCCTATCATATTTATCATGAATATACATTATTGACTGCTATTAAAAATAAGATCATGTTAGGCAGCAACCTATTGCTAGTTTCATTTCGTAATTACTTCAGTATTTTTTAAAAATAGTTCACCTCAGAATGGTAGACTATAGTTTCCTATTTTTAAGTAGTTTAACTCAGTAATCTTTTGTGGACTAAATGAATATAGATAGATCTCAAGTCATAGAATTGGATGGCATATCAAATTTAATTTTATATTAGAAACAGCCAGTCCAAGAGACTGCATCATACAGGATGTTTCCTTCCAAATGCCTTTTATTTCTGGCTTCAAATCTAACAGCATATGGTATTTGTAGAGGGTTGGAGAAGTGTTAGCAGGTGGGTACTCATTGCTACAGCAGGATATAAGAACGTGCTGATCACCAAGTATGAGATTTTACATTCAATTAAAATCATATACTGCTGAAAATTGACAAGATGAGTTCCTAGATCCTAGAAAATATTATGGCTAAGGAAATAGAGAACTCAAAGAAGGAATCCACATCTAAGAAACCAATTCAGTATAGTAAAATAGGATTAAGTGCCCTGTCTTAGGAAAAGTTTACTAATAAAAAGGAACAGCTGGGAAACCATACATCATTTCTTTGGAGATAAAGTGCAGGCGATGAAGTGGCATATAAAATAATGCATAAAATAGTGCAATCTTAAGGTGCCATTCTTTTTGACGCATAGCGTATGTTCCTATGTCCATTTTCTCTCAAAAATCCAGCTGTAGTGACACCTTTTAGCTTATTTATTTAGGCATTACTTATACTCTGTTTTACCCACCTTTGGGGCTACATAGAATATTTTAACATTTTAACAAGTAGAATAACAGCGCATACATTTTGAAACTACTAGAGATTAAGGCAAGCCCCTGTAAAGTTCAGTACTCCAAAAAACATGTTTTACAAAAAAGTTGCTTCCAAAACCTGTGGCTCTAGGCCTGATGGCACTCCAACAGTTTTTAAAACATCACGATTACTCTGAATACATTTGTTTGCTCCATTATTTCCAGGCTCTGTACAGCAAGAGGAGCTTGAAAAAAGCTTCTATAATATCATGTTCTGAAATAATTCATACTTCAGAATATGTGAAAACCAAGCCAGGTCCATGTAGGAGATAAGCAGAGGATCCTGTTAGGGAGGGGATGGGGGCAATCTTCTTATATATACCTTTTCACACTGTTTATCTGTCTGTAGTGTTGTAGCATCAATTTATAAGTGGGATGACCCATTAAAATAGAGGCATATCCTCTGAAAATCAACTAGGGAAGGTGATAATACTTTATGAAATGTTCTTCTAGGACAACACAATATTAACATTATAGTGTTTATATTACTGACGTATGATCCAGGGCATGATGGTTCTCTCAGGAGGTTAATTTACAATTTTCCTGTAATGCGTGTCAGTTTTACTGATCAAAATAATTTGTGATTTGTTGAACCCTAAATACTAGTATGCTATCCAAAAGCAAGTGTAACAGCTATCAAATAGGTCAAGGCAATATCCTAGTATGTTTTAGCTAGACAGTCTAAGTAAGGTTTAAGATTTAAACAACAGAACTGTAGTGCTTTATTCTCCTACTGTTATGGAACATTCATGCATTAACAAGTGCAACTCATTAACCTTATGGACAGGTGATTACAAGTGTATACCATAGAAATTTGGATTCTCAACAAAATCTACCTTTTCATAGTGTGAATGCTTATTGTGAAAGCCAAATATACCTGTTAACTATAGGTACATTTAGGGGATCTAGATGTAGTTTATAAAGAAATCCAGGCAACTTTAAATATTCATTAACAACTATTAATCATCTAAGATTATATCCCTTTGATGCATAAGGATCATACTTTGCAAACCTGTAAACATGTACTTTGTTGCTTAAAAAAGTCTTCCTATTACCAGGGAAGCAGACTTAAAGGCCATGAGTATTCCAGTAGGCCTCCTCCAAAGTATAATATGGCTAAATCCTATGGTTACAATAAATGAGACCTGCTGAGAAAATGAGTTCCAGACAGGGACTTTTATGGATGACCTTGGCTGACAAATATTTTTTGGAAATTGTTTATTTTAAAATTACCTTCCCAACAAACCATGAAACACTTGGATGTTATTTTATGGTTTTTCATTGAAAACATACTACATTGTAAATGGAATTTCAAAGGTAGACAGAGAACCGATCGAAATCTAAGGACAGTATTAAAAATGGATAAGAAAAAGTTTCATTTGGTGAGGTTAATCTAAAGGATGCAGAACCATGTCATGTTGGACGGATAAAAAAGATGGTAACCTTGTGCTTTTACTCAACTAAGGTACTTACCAAAACCTTAGGTTTTATGCAGGTATCAAACTCCCACCTGGAAAGGGACAGTTTTCTATATTACACCTAAATTTATTTTAAATAACTGAAGCCCAAGGCAACAGTTGTTTAAAAGAATTTAACAGTCAAATAATAATGACATAATTTAGTACATTAAAATAAAACTAGAACAGTAATGGCTGAACGTCTCAAAAATATACAACTGGGGCGAATAACCACTGTACATAATTTGGAGGTCATTAAAGTGACCACTCAGAAGGTTGAACAGTGCAAGACATGCTTTTCCAGTTATGAGCTCAAAACAGGAGTGCAAACAAAATTAAAGCTTTTGTATAAACTTACAGGATAAGGAAAGCATGAAATTAATATTAAAAAGCTTCCCTCGGGTCATCCCCCAGAAATGAAATGATCAAAATACTTCTTCTGAGTACAATTTTCTTCAATGAACTTTCTTTCAGTGGCAAACTGCATCGCACAGGTTGGGTCCCTTACTCACACCACTGGTAATCACATTTGATCAATGAACACACACAGTGGTGAGTAAGGAAATAGTACTAGTTACCAGAGGTTTGATATGGATAGGAAGAGCTTTGGGATTTGGTGTTCTGCCTTCGCCAGCGTACCTGAACCCTGCAGAGAAGAGAGAAAGCAAAGGGCTTTAACGCTCTCTTGTTCCTGTAAAACTGGAGGACAAATGGACTCACAGATTCCCCCCCAGAGGCCAGCTGTTGTGGAAGATGTTAAGTGCTTAAGTAAACTAAGATGCTGATCTAAAGAAGTGGAGAAGTATAGAGGTTCAAGATCAATACCAGTGCAAGAGCTTTTTAAGTGAGTTGCCTAGGCAATGCATGCATCCATCCATGCAAATGTAGGACATGGCCCCAAAAGAGAACTGAAAACGTGATATAACAACTGGATAAATCCCTTGCCAGTAGTTTATAAAAATATAGTCAATACTGTAGAGGCCCCTTCTACAGTCAATACTATGGAAGTCCGTTTTAGTTACCCATTACTTCAATACCAAAAAGCATTTACTACTTTTCAGACATTCCAGACAAAGGTCACTTATAACAAAAAGTCAACTTTTTTTTTTAAACAAGATACTGTCCATTTAAAAAGTAGGTCTTTTCTTTCAAGTGAACAGGACATTTTCTGTATTAAACTTAACTTCTAGTCTGTCAAGACTGGTTTAAGATCCTTATGTAATGTGCATATATGCAGAAACAAATAAACTTACTTTAAACATTATCTGCACAGAAAAAATAATTAACTCCTCAAAACATGATAGAACAGGTCTGGTTAGTACAAATCTATTGCAAAGTAAAAAGATTCTGTGCATCAGTTCCACCAGGAGAAGCGGGAAAAGAATGTCCCAGTCACGAGAGTTCAAGTTGAAGTTTTCTGAAAGCCTAGAAGCCTAAGGGACGTCATGTTGCTCTCAGTGTCCTGATATGCACAACTGCTCAAGCTATGAAGCCAGATTTTCCTCTGGAGCTAGAAGCACATTTCAATTTACTTTCTATTCCGGAGACGTTTAGATTTCCTAAGAGAGTCTATGGCTTCTGCTGCCTTTTTTCGTTTCCGAGGAGACTCTTCATTCTGCCCAGACCCTGAGGGGTTCCCTACTGCGCTGTCCATTACTTCTCGCAGTTTGCGTTCCAGCTCTGCCAACCGTGCATTCTGTTCCCCTATGATCTGGGTCTGCTCTAGCAGTTTCTGGTCCTGGTCTTGAAGCTGTTTCTGCTGCTCTTGCACTTTGGTGCGAAGCTCAGAAATTTCACGCCTGAGAACAGTCACACCAGCACCATTTGTCTTAACCTGCTGCTGGAGTTTGGTAACCTCTTGTCTTGAAGGGTTTTGCTTGGAGAAGAGCTGCATTGTTGTCAGAGCTGCAGAAGGTCCTGGAACTGTGGAGAAATAGTAGATGGTCAGTTAACTTCAAATGTCTTGCTACGAGTAATTCTTCATTAATAAAACTTATTTTGAGTAGAATATCTTTTTAATATCACTTCTGATGATTTCTTCTTTGTAATTTATGTGGTCGAATGGATTAATCAGACACCTGGTTTTAACTATACATGAGTCTGAATTCTGATTCTCATGTTCATGTGGCATTGTGGGGATTGCCAGCAAATGGAAGAGGACATTTAATGTTATAAACTTGGATTTAAAATATTATAAAACATTTTAGGACCTATTAAGAAGATACAAGTGGTAAAACAGAATATAATGATTTTCTATCTAATTTCACATAAGCAAACACAAAAATTCAAATTAGAAGCACAGATGTATCATGTTCTTAAGTTCTCTCTGCACTTGGTTATACGCAAAGGCTTCAATTTTAGCTAAACAATAGGGATGTCATCAACGAGTGGCTTACGTCATTCGTGTTTATTGCAAAGAATTTCTGACATGGTGTAGGAAGGCTTTGGAACTATTCTGTTTTAGGAATAATAGAATGTAACACGGGCATAAAAATCATTATTTTAAACCAATAACCTACTTTTTAAAGAAACCTTATCTACTGAAGGTTTTCTAAAAAGACCAGATGGACCTCTTCATATCCTAAATTCATCATACTAATTTTCTCTTTGTACATCTAATAACCATTAATTATTTTCCTTGACCGATGCATTCTTCTTTCTCTCTCTGCTTATCTTTATCCAACTTCCACTAATGCATCAAGACTCAGATCAATTCTTACCTCTAGTGAAGTACTAATCAGACCAGCCAACAATGATCTTCTTAAGATTCTGTCTCTGTTACTCAGTTGGCATTTAAATGGACACTCCTTTAAAATATTTCTTTTGCCTATGATAATGGAACTCTGAATCTTATATGTCTTACCTCTGGAAATAGTAACATCCTTGAGAGCAGACACCACATATTACACTTTTTTTAAGTCTCCACTGGACAAAGTACAGTGCTCAAGAGATACTCATTAGATAATATATTAATGCTGAGATGCCATGGGTTTTATTATTGACTCACAGAGAAGCACTCAGTTACCCCATTGAGTACTCCAGGGAGCTAACTAATCCAAACAAGAGACAGTTTACTAAATATTTTTTCCTGATTTAAAATATTTGCAAGGATTGAGGATATTGAACAATTTAGTTTTTCAGTAGATAATGGCACTAGGACCCAATTTACTTTTGCAAAATAGCTACCACAGAAGTGGCAGTGTTCAAAATAGCCTTACGTACCCTGTCTTTTAATGCAACAGCCAGATACTCTGGGGGCTGAAGAAGTAACTGGATAGTTCCATGAAGATTTTTTTTTTTAGTTTTATCTGGTATATTTAAATCTGTTTTATGATAATGCATATTAACTAGAAACATCAAAAAACATAAATATAGCTTTTTCACTCAGCAATTCTACTCTAATAAATATATTTTAAGTCAGTAGTTATGGATATGTACAAAGATGTAGCTGCAAGGTTGTTATTCAGAGCGTAGTTTAAATATTGAAAACTAGAGACAAATATGCTTAACATTATAACCCAATTTGTCATTAATTTGATGTTGCAGATACATATTTACGGACATAGAAAAGTTCAAGATATATGGTTAATTGGGGGAAAAAAGCAAGTTATAAAACTATGTATGAATGTTAAGATAAACTGAACATAAAAATAAGAGATACCTGGAGGAGAGCCCATGAGTCTTCCAGACACATCTGATCCTGGTAATTTCCTCTTTAGAATTGGAACAATCTTTTCATCAAAGTATTCCATTGCCATGGAGGAAATATCCCTTAACTCTTGAAGTACTTCATGAGCTCGCTGAGGGGCTCTGGTAGAATTGACATATCTCAACACACGATAAATCTCATCAATAACCTAAAATAATGAGCTCTCATTAGCACTTTCAATTAAAAAAAAAAAAAAGCTGAACAAGGGGAGAAGGGACTGCTTGTTTAACAACTTCTGTAAAGACCTATAGGGTGATTTAACTGATGTAGTGGTCACTGATAACATTACCATCCGTAACTCTTCAGCCTTGTTGTATTTTCTGTTTCATACTTGCATTTATTAAGTACCAGGTACTGTGCTGGATGAATGAAATATAGCTCCTGTCCTGAGGGGAATCGCGGTGTAAATGGGGAGAAATGTGTGTAAATAAGTGATGCAAAGAAGGGACACACAAATTACTAAAGATACCACAGGACTAAACTAAGAAATTGAATCCTGGATGTAAGCATGGGAAGGGGAATTACCCAAACCTATATTCTACTAATTCTCCAAACCTACTTCACTCTAGCCCGAATATGCCTCCCGAAACCTGACCTACTTTTTTCTTACACTGCGCCCCATGCTCTATCCCTTGAAGTTTTGTTTCACTAAGACTTGCTATGGACTGGAATGAGGCCTCCTCAAATCCCACTTCCTGGCTATCACAAAGGGTAGCAAGAGATCCTTTTTCACTTTGTGATAACTGCAGTGGGAAAACACAAGGCATAACATACAAGGGAAGAAACAAAATTCTGACGATTCTGGTTCCTAATTCTCTTGCTGGAACGGTAACTGAACCTTCTTCAGGCATTTCTGCCCTCAGCCTGAGTCCCTGGGGGGTTATCCCTAAATACTTCCCATGGCTTTGGCAGGGACCTGAAGACAATAATCCATATTTCTGACAACATCCAGTCTGGGAAAACATCTATTCCAATGGGCCTTTACTTTCCAAAAATTGTGGGCTGATGAACAAAACCAACAGTCACCAAAATATCTCAAAGCACCTCAAATTCCACTCATTCTCCTTATGGCATTTTTCTAGCCAGTGCCCAACTCTGTAACAATCTTATAATCTACCTTCTCTTCTTTACTCAGGCTGCTGAGTCCTGATAGAAAAACATAAAATTTTGCATGATAGTATGAGAGGCTATTTCTACAACTTTCAAATAATATTCCACATGCTGTATCCTACCCAAGCTGGAGGTGATAATAGTTATAAAAAATATTTTTAAGTTTTAAAAACATATGGTAGAAACCAAATATGTGAACTATCACATTTCTAACACATGCAGTTCACTCTAGCAGGCTTGTTTTTAAATTGGCACAGTAATAAATAATACACTAGGGACATCATTTAAGTCTTTGGACTACTGTGGGTGAGAGAGAATTTCTATCTTGTTTAATCTGTTTAGCAAATAAACCTCCTACTAGAATACTGAACCTCATATATTCTCAATTTCTCATTTTCCACCTTTGTCGTTTTGTTCTACTTGAGATTTCCATAACTTTTCTTTCCACTCCATTTATTTAAAATTTTTCTTCCATGTTCAAGAAATTCGAGTGCATTTACAATTTCCTGAATATTTCTTTATATGGCACATGTCTGACTCTATCTTTTCATATTTCACTTAGAATACAGTTTCTTTTTAAGTTATACCTTTTATGATTTTCTCAAAGGTGTTTTCCCCGTTTGTTTTATTCTATGTTTCCTATTAGTCTAGTGATTCTCTACTCTCTGCCTATGTTTAAGAATGGAACACACAAAAGGTTATCAGAACTCCCCAGTTCGCCAAGATGGCTGGCAGGGTGAGGGGAGGATAAAAGGGGAGGGATCTAAAGAGCCAATATGAGAATAGATCAATTTGGTTTTTAAGGAAGTCTTCACATTAAAATCAAATTTAAAGGACACAAAAATACAATATTCTGGAAACAACAGATAAACTCACATTAAGGGATGTTCTTCAAAATAACTGACCTATTCTCTTGAAAATTAATATCAATAAACACAAAGTGTAGGGAACTAACTATTCCACATTAGAGAAGATGAAAAAGTCCATGTGTGATCCTAGACTTGGTTCTGGACGGAGAATAAGAATAGCTGGTAAGAGTATTTGGGATGTTGATGACATCTGAATATGGATTATTGATTAGATCATTAATTATATTAATTTTATCAATGTTAAATTTCCTGATTCTGATGTCTATACTGTGGTTTAAGTAAGGCAGTGTCCTAGTTCTCAGGGAATACACTGAAATATTTAAGAATAAAGGGTCATGATATCCCACTTATTTTCAAATAGTTAAAAAAAAAAACCCACATATATAGAGAGAATAAAAGTGGGACAAAAAAATAATTGCTAGATCTGGATAAAAGATATATGGGAGTTCCTTGTACTATTCTTGTAATTTTTGCATTGAAAGTGAAATTGTATCAAAACAAACATTTACAAAAAAAGAAAATATTTAAAAGATGTCCCACCACCACATTTTTCTCCTCAAAATATCAAAACAAACCAATAATACCTAATATGTAGGTTTTAAGTTTGGCCAGGGAAATATAGCTTCTTAACTTTGTTTGCACAAACATTTACACTGTGAAAACCCTCACTTTTAGAAACCCCTGTGTTTCAAGAAGCACAAAGGGTTACTAGGGGCTACTGGTAACAATTAACAGCAGGGACTATATGTGTCTTTTTTCATTATTACATCTCCCACAATGGTTAGTTGGCCTCTGCTCACCTGTGTGCTTCAGTATGTGTGAATTGCTAATACTGACCATGAGCTTACAGTAAAAAGTTCAACTTCTGTACGTCCGATAGAAGATTTGAGAAATGTATATGGGAGTAGGCCAACAATCTAAAACCTCTTATTTTGGAGAGAAGATGAATGAATATCAATATAGTGGTCAGGGTCAACAGCTACGGCCCCATCTGGCCTATGCCTGGTTTTGTCAATAAGACAGCACAAGAAACAAAATTACCCAAACTAACTTAATGTGATAATTAAAACAAAAATTATTATTATTTTTGAGTTATTTGTTCAGTCAAGTTCAGGTCTTCATGAGAAAACTTAGGATAAGTTCTTGTGAATAAATGGGTTCTAGTAAGGAAAAAATGGAATAAAACAGTAAAGAAGTTGTACAGCTAAGAAATCAGAGGACTTGAGTGTAGCTTTTGTCAAATCATACAAGTTTTTTTTTTTAATCAGTAAAACAGTAATATTTGTTCCATCTACCTACATGACTATGATGGAAAGTAAATAAGATAATGCATGAAAGTGCTCTAAGAATTAGGAAGTATTTCACAACTATAAGGTGAGGGCAATGGGAAGAAAAAGGAATAGGTAGCTCTCTATATTATGTTAGGTACAAAATTCCCTTCCAACTGCTCTTCTATTGTGGGTGAGGTAAAAACTGCAGTTAAGGAGCTGTCCAGAGCAAATGCCAAAGGGGACCTACTGCATCTTGAAAACTTAAGATATTCTCCAGTGCTGCCACCTTGATTTTGCTCTTTTATTTGAAGTGACAGGTCAACAAGCAGTTTCCAAAAAACAGGGGGACTCAACTACATTTGACCTCATTTGTTTAGACAGTAAAGAGCATCACTCCAATCATGTTATCCTGATGAAATGGAACGAAGACTGGCAACTTCTGGAAAGGCCAGACACTGAATATCTTAGGTTTTGCAGGCCATATGGACTCTACCCAAACCACTCAACTCTTGTTAGTAACAGCTGACTGAACTGTCTCTGAGGTTATGGAAACTGCAAGACGTTTCTTAAATATTCATATTCTTAACCAGGAGATAAGCAATACAAATGAGGCTACAGGGACAATCTATACTAGTTCAATGAACTTCCCAGGAAAATTTAACAGTTAAGGTCTAGAAATCAGATCTGGATAAAATCTGGCATTAAGAATCAGAATCTAAAGTTTCTAACTGGTAACTCTTTCATAACCCTACAAAAGCACTTGTAGCTAATATGAGGAAAGTGAGATGTACCAAATAATATTTCAAATAAAATGAAAAGAAACAGGATTCTCCCCCAAAATAAGCACCACAGAAAACTGAAAATGGAGAAAGTACATACAAAATATTGCTAATGTTAATTATCTATAGAAATAGCAAAAAAGAGAACATTCAAATTTTACTAGGTATTAAATAGTTCTTACCATGTTGATATTTTTGTTAGTATCAATCAACTAAGTTGCAAATAACCTTTAATTCCATATCCACCTCTTCCATATAAAAGGGTATTGACATATTTCATTAGAATTTACACTTAATTTAAGAAGCAAGATAGTACTGAGGGCATGAGTAACATGTTGAATATACCATATATACTTATTTCTGTGTTAAATAGCACCATTACTTAGCTCTGAGTATACTGCTACTATATAGTCATTACTTATTCTTGTCAAATCTGGAAATTTATAAAAGTTGTCTCATGAAACATTTCTCAAACAAAATGAAACCCAGCTTGTTCCTCCTATTCCGCCTCCCACAAATTATAACAATCCTGAAGGCAGGGACAGTGCTGCCTTGTTCATTTCTGCTGTATCTCTGACATCTTAACAAAGAGTAAAAGCTCAAACATTTTTTGAGTATTAACTCTTAACAAAGCCTCTCTAAAGAACAGAAGGGCTTCTATTGTATATTCCATAATTAGAATTTTAAATCTAAAGATTACATACATGATACATATTTGTCAATTACTGTATGAAACAAACCCATTCATAGAAACTCATTCTAGACAAGTAGGAACAATTCTGACATTCAGAAAATCACTTTCTAACTTTATAATAATTTGAAGTTTACACAGTGTGATCCAGCTGTTCTAGGTAAGCAACTCTATTTTACCTTTCCTGGGATGAAGCAACAGAGATTGGAATCCACATACTTCATGAAAGTCATGTTTAATAGTGAAAGCCTTGTTTCGACAGCAGCAAGGATGTCTGCGTGACGAGCTAATGAATGGTTTCTCCTTTCTGACTCTCTCCTGTAATTAAAAAAGCAAACTCTGAATAAGTATTGTGGACTAAAATGTTAAGCAATCAAAATGCCTAATGAAAAGAAACACTCTAACATTTACATGTTAATTTATAAATTTACCATAGGGTCATGATTTAATTGTAATGACAAATGAATCACTATGTCCAGAAATCTTTGCCAAGGACTAGTAATCCCTGACAAAATATTTGAAAAAATATTATTTTTATGTTTTGTTTTGGCTCTATCAAGCCTAATGGCTTTTGGAATCAGAGAAATTAGAAAAATGAAAGAATTACACATGGACATATAGGTAAGACATTATGTTTTTTGCCCATAAAATTAGCTCCTTTAAACTTTTTAAACAGTTTTGAGAAATAATTCACACATAATAAAATCCACTTTTAAAGTGGTTTTGGTATATTCAGAGTTGCGTACCCATTACCACTATCTAATTTCAGAACATTTTTAATTACCACAAAAAGAAAGCCTATAACCATTATTAATCACTTCCACTCCTCAGCCTCTGGTGACCACTAATCTACTTTCTGTTTCTAGGGATTTGCCTACTCTGGACATTTCTGATACTAGAATCATGCAGTATGTGGCGTTCTGTGTTGGTCTTCTCTGACTTAGCACAGTTCTCAAAGTTCATTCATGCTACAGTATGTATCAGTACTTCATTCCTTTTTATTGCCAAATAATATTCTATTTTATGGAATACCATCATTTTGGTTATCCATTTATCAGTTGCTGGACTTCTGGTTTGTTTTTACTTCTGTGTGGCTATATTTTAATTTCTTTTGGTTATATACCTTGGAGTAAAAGTGCTGAGTCATATGGTAACACTATGTTTAATTTTTTGAGGAAAAAAGTGTTTTCTAAAGTGGCTGCACTATTTCAGAATACCATCAGTAACTTATGAAGGTTCCAATTTATCCACATCCTTCCCAACATTTTTGTCTTTTTTATTTTAGCCATCCTACTTGGCGTAAAGTGGTAACTCGTGGTGTTTTGATTTGCAATGTGCTGGTGACTAACTTTCATGTGCCTGTTGATCTGTGGTATCTCTTCTGGAGAAATGTCTATTAAAATCCTTTCTCCATTTGAAATTGGCTTGTCTTTTTATTGTTGAGTTATAAGAGCTCCTCATACAATCTGGATACAAGACCCTTAGATATTTGAGCTGAAAATATTTTCTTCCATTCTGTGGGTTGTCTTCTCACTTTCTTGATGCCCGTTGAGTCATAGAAGTTTTAAGTTTTGATAAAGTCCAGTTTGCCTACTTTTTGTTACTTGTGCTTTTGGTGCCGTATCTAAGAAACCAGTGCCTAGTTCAAGTTCACGAAGGCTAGTACTATGTTTTCATCTAAGAGTTTATAGTATAGCATTTGACATTTACACTTAGGTCTGTGATCTAGTTTTAGTTAATGTATTGTTATGTGGTGTGAGGTAAGGGACCAGCTTCATTCTTTTGCATGTAGATACCCAATTATCCCAGCATCATTTGTGGAAACCATTATTACTTCCCCATTGAATTATTTTGACATCTTTGTTGAAAATCAATCAACTAAAAATGTAATTCCAGACTCAATTCAGTTCCATTGACTGTATGTATGTCTGTCAGTACCACAACGTTTTGATTATTGTACCTTTGTAGTAAATTTTAAAATTGGGTAGTAGTCCTCTACCAACTCTGTTCTTCTTTTTAAAAATTTTTTATTATTTTAAGTCTTTTGTTATTTTTCACAGAAATAGTAGGATTAGCTGCTTGTCAATTTCTGCAAAAAAGACAGGTAAGATTTTGATGGGTATTACACTGAATGTACAGATCAATTTAGGGAATATTGCCATCTTAATAGCAAGTTTCCCAAGCCATAACTATGGAATGTCTTTCCATTTAAGTTTTCTTTAATTTCTTTCAACAGTGTTTTGTAGTTTTCAGTGTACAAGTCTTCCACTTCTTTTACTATATTTATTACTAAATATTTTATTTTTTTCCTGATGCTATTATAAATGGAATTGTCTTCTTAAATTCAATTTTGGATTATTTACTGGTAGTGTATCCTGATTTTTGTATGTTGATCTTGTACCCTATATCTCTGTATATAGGGTACAAGATCAACATTAGTGTATAGTGTATTCCATATGTACGAGATGACGTATATGTAGGATTATGTCATCTGTGAATAGTTTTACGTCTTCTTTTCCAAACTGGGTGCCTTTTATTTCACTTTCTTGCCTAAGTGCCCTGGCTAGAACCTCCAGTAAAATTGAACAGAAATAGTGAAAGGGAGCAGACTATAGTAAAAACCACTTATTGTGATTTTGGTACCCTTTGCTACAGAAAACTTGTAAGCCATTTAACATGTACACTCCTACTGAGATTAAAAGTAAAATCAAGAAACAAACGAACATAATCCCCAGCTGAAAATTATTGTCACTGTTGGCCGTAACATACCTTGGGAGTTGTGCTTTAACTTGTTTCTGACATAGATTATGGTACCTCTCCACTTTTAGAAATCCCTGATTCAACATTCTCTGACAGACCAAGTCCATTCTTTTACAAACCTATGGAGAGAGAGAATAATTTTAAAAAGTAATAACGAAATTAACAAAAGACAATTAACTTGACTCTAACTGAAGCCTGGAAGTTCTCTGTGCTAGTATTGTTCCCGTTTGCTATTTGAATCTTTGAATCAGTATTATGTAGGTGAATCCCTCAAACTCTGTAATTCTTACCATATTGCATTAAGTAATTATGATATATAACCAAGGAAAACTTTACTCCTTTACTTTAGGTATTTGTTGAATGTTCTGAATGTATCCCCACTATTATGGTCAGAAACTGTAGTTCTGAATGTCGGTAATATATACATACATACATATATATATGTGTATGTGTATATATATATATATATTTATATATATATATTTATTTATTTATTTTATACATATATACATATATGTATATATAGGTATATATATATATGTATATATTTTCAAAGATTTTAACTTGTTTGAAACAAAGAAAATTCTTCAGTCAAAAGTGTATATTCAAACTCAAGTCCAACCTCTCACAAAGTTTATATGATCTATAATCAGAATGAGAATTATTTATTTCAACTAGTGATTTAACTATAAACAGTTACTCTATTCTAGATAATGTCATAGTATTCTAGATAATGTCCAAAGTATTTTCGCATGTGTAGCAGAACCTCAGCTATTTTGAATTCTTAAGGTATGTGGTGTTTTTATCAGAAGTCAGAATACCTAAATTTGAGTCCAGCCTTTATGCATTCTTGAGCAAGTCGGCTAGGAATTGAAAGCCCGAGTCAGCCACCTCTGAAAGATGGATATTATCTAACTCCGGGATATCATTAGGATTGAGTGAAACAATACCCGCTATATCACTTGGTAAACTCTATCTAGAGTGTTACATAAAAATTAAGTTAAATAAGTTGTTTAATTTAGTACTAATTTGAAAACTACTCCATATATTTAGTTGTTATGTTTGAGATATCCCAGCATCTTTCTTATCTAAATAAGACCTAGTACACAATATCTGTTTGTTCTTTGATTCCCTGAGAATTTTGCAGTGACTCAGTCAAAAACTTGAACGCTAATTCTCACTGTATAGGTATGGATGTTGAAAATACAAGACAGTGAGATAAATCTATATCAAGATCAAGTCAATTAGACAGGGGCTGTCTTCTACCTCTCATAACACCCAAACGCAAATGCCTGACAAGTACTAACTGAAATGAAACGCTGCGGGAGGCTCCATAGTGTAGTGGTTAGCACGTCTGCTTTACACACAGAAGGTCCTGAGTTTGCAACCCAGGTGGAGCCCCGAGGGCCCTGGGGGTGCCAGGCCCCAGGAGATGCCCCACCTTCGGAGATCCAGCTCTTAAAAAAAAGGGAGATAGCAACATCCCTAGGTCAGGGGTGGAGGTGTGTGTGTGGGGGGAATTAAAGAGGGGGAAAAAAAAGTGAAATGCTGATGAAACTCCTGATATGTTTGTTTTCACCTGGAAACATAGGGACAAAAAAAATCAAACTGGGTTGAAGCTAATGAAAGCTCTAATGAAAGCTTTAATACTCTAATATTAAATAATAGATACTTCCTAAATCACAATATGCCAAATGAAAGGTATGAATGAAAACAGTTCTTTTCAATATCCATATAAATTATAATATAATACACTTAAAATACTGATACCAAGAGTAATTCCTAATAATAAGTGAGAATTTAAAATATGGCGCAGTCTATTTCTAACAAAACTAAATCAGTTCTCAAATTTGTTCAGTCTACTGAAAAAATAACAATAAAACCAATACATAGTAACATAAATAACTTTTTAAGGAAAAATAACACTTTTCAAAAACAAAGTATTTAGTGAGTTACATTTTTGCAAATCTCTTTGATATCTGGTTTACTAGAAAAGAAGTGAATCCTCCTATCTGCTTCTGTATTCAATTCACTGAGAACACCTTACCTTAGAAAAGTTTAGAAAACATAATACACAAGCACACACTTCATTAGCTATCAGTATGACATCATCACGGCACATAGCTACTGAAGAGCTCCATTGTGCACTTGTGAAAGAATGAAAGTGAAATATGCAAATAAGCTCTTCGTACTGTAATGGAAATACTGCAGATCTTACAGACTCCCTAAGAGACTTAGGAAGCCCTCTGGGATCCCTGGACCACATTTTGAGAACTACTGAATAACCACACTGCCAAAAAACACCGCTTTTGAAATTTATGTGAGGAAAACAGAAACTTATTACATTACTAGAGAAAGGAAGAGGGGGAAAAGGGCAGAGAGGGAGAGAGGGAGAGAGGGAGAGAAGGAGAGAGGAAGAGAGGGAGAGGGGGAGGGGAAGAGAAGGAGAGAGGAAGAGAGGGAGAGGGGGAGGGGAAGAGAGGGAAGGGGAGAGAGAGAATGTGTATGTTTATGTGTGAGTGAGACGAGGGGAACAGAGCAGGCTAAAATCTCATCTTTCATAGTAGAAAGTCAACAGATAATATCAAATAAAAGAAAACAGCCCAAAGACTTGAAAGTGGTACTTCTGGGGAATAAAACTTGGGGGTTATAAAAACTATTGTTGTTGTTAAAACTATTTGACATGAAGCACCTTCTTACAGTCTCGTAGAAAAACACGTCTTGTCTTTATGGACTCTATGATATCTTTGATAATTTCCAAGATGAAATAATGGAAATAATTTTCAGCAGCAATAAATTTGCAGAAAAATTAAAATCAATTACTGTAATAAGTTCTATAATAAGGTACTGTCTAAATTATTTTATTATACTAGAATTTTGCTGCAATGAATCTAGTTAACTACTAGGATTTAGATATTTTGATAATCTTGAAATTCAACTTGAATATATGAGTTCTGACTAGTATGCATATGTAAGTACTGAGTGAAAACAGACAAAGTCAACCAAAGAAGACTTTACATGATACAAGATTTGAATTAAGCTTTGAAGGAAGAGAGGGCAAAGACTGCAAAATTAGAGGTGACAGCATGTGCAAAGGCACAAAGTCTGAAATGAATAAACCATTAGTGAGCAAACTATTTCCGATGATACAGCAGATGTGTAGGCAAAGCTGAGAGAAATAAAATCTCCTATATTTTAAGCAGGGAAATCAGAGAGTAATGAGAAATACCTTTTAAAAAGCCACTCAATTTTTGAAAGATCTCCTATTAGGACAGGTGATTGGTCATTTTCTGTAAGCAGCTGTAATGTTAGGACTAAAGATATGGTTCTGGAAATTTGGTATGTGTATAGCTGAAATCACTGTAGAGAACCCCCAAATGTGAGATAAGAAAATAAAGGCTTATAGATAGAGCAACTGACATCTGTAGTTAAAAGCAAGTAAAAAGACTAGAAAATAGGTCAAAAAGACAAATTAGAATAGCATCACAAAAGCCAAAGTCAAAAATATTTTAACCATTAGTCAATATTGTTAAGAAAAGAGTAGCATTTAATGTGGTCCTCTGACTTTCATGGATGTTTAATAAGCATTGACTGACTGATAGCACAAAAACAAAGACAACAGATCATGCATCTTTTTTTTAGGATTCAGAAAGAAGCAAAAGTGACCTCCGGAAAATGAAGATGATATACTGATTTTCCCCAAGTAGTTTTACGGTAGCTGCTTGCAATGTATGCTAACTTGCAATGCACAATTATCTCAGTTAAAGTCTAGCTCTATATTTATGGGTATTTTAATTAGTTCTCAACACTAACGGAAAAAAATTTCTCTGGTTCTTAAAACAAAATTCTAGCAATTTGGCAGTTTACCCAAGAGAGTAAAATAAAATTCTGGAGTCTAATATACAAGGACAACAATGATCTGGGCATTTATATGCACTATAAAAACCAAAAGAGCCAATGGAATAAATCAGTTTACAAGGAAGACATTTAGTTTGGGCCCCATTACTTGCTGTTCCAGTATGAGAGAAGACGTGTAATTTTTCTTTGTTACTTACTTCAGGGTTTAAAATGCCATGTTTATCTTTTTCATCATTTTCTAACTTAAGTGGTCAGTAATCAAAAATTTGCTTTACTTGTATGTAGAAATCTTTTTTGATTTATTGTGCCATCATGGTATTTAATGCAAGACACATTTACCATATATTTGTGAAACCCACAAATTCTAAGATGCACATTTTTTCATATTTTAACATTTGACATTGGAATAGTCTTACAATATATGATATCTCACAATTATACAGGCAGCATTTCTTTCACCATGTGTTAGATGCCTTGAAATACAGTATGCCATATTTCTTTGATTTTATTTAAGATGTTGTAGAGACTTTAAGATATGTTACCAATTTATAAAACCTCTTCTTGGGTGGGGGGAAGCACTGCTAAAATACTGTACATATAAGTTGATGCATTCTGATTTCAAAAATGTTAAAATAAGAAACTACATTTTAGAATCAAGTAAATGTTAAAACGGAATCAAATTTTATGTTCTCATTTTGTGCTCTACAGTTCTCAAACTTGATGTTTTTCTCCACTTAGTCCAGAAGCTATTGTCAAAAATGAGGCTGCTTCTTAATGACCCCTGAACTGAAAGGAACTTAAGACACTAGAACCTATCTTCTTAAGGTGAGAAAACTGAGGCCTCAAGAAAGAAATTCTGTGATTTTTATAAGGTCATCTAGCTATTTAGTGGCAAAGTGAAATGGACAAACCAGGTCTTCTAATTCGTGTCTTTTTAAATTTAGGGATCTGCAGCTATACAGATTGAAATAATTATCCTCAATTGATTAGTCTCAGCTAATACTCTGCCGCACAGAATCTGTTGGTGCCAGTCTACAAGTAGGACTTCTTGCAGCAATATGCAATTTTAAGGACATTAATGGGGGTTCTTACCAACTGCTGAAGATGGAGCCAGACCCAGAACTTCCTATAATTCTTTTACAAAAACCAGAAGTGAATCATGAGCAATCAAATCTGCACTGCAGAACATTTTATAAGCCATCTATCTGGCCTGGATTCTTCAAAAAATCAATTGCAGGAAAGAATGAAAAAAGAGAAAGAATGTCCTAGATTAAAGAGACTAATATTTTATTAGATTGAAGGCCTTTACCCCCTACCCAAAGCTTAAAAGGACATTTTGGGGACAACTGAGAAATCTGAATATAAAATATAATGTTAAACTCTTTGGAAGTGATGATATAGTGATTATATGAGTATTTTGGGGCAAAATGTCATATTTGCATTTTACTTTAAAATGGTTTAGTAAAATAAATTTGTGTGGGATACACACGCAACATTTAGAAGGTAAGAGAATGAACATACAAGTGCAAATGTGGCAAAAAGTTAACCACAGGTACTTCATTATCCCTACCAGTGAGTTAAGATTTAAAAAATGAACAATGAATGAACCACAGCCATTTTGGTTCTTCTCTTGCCCTATTTGCTTTTTTAGTGAACTCATCTAATTTCCCTCAACTATCAAAAATATGTATACAACTTGCCACCTCTTTCCTAAGAATATTTAATCTTTTATGAAAATGCTACCTATCTGGTATATGTATGTGTGTGTGTGTTTACAGGGCAGGGAAGGAAGGGAGTTAAATATCTGCAGGTGGATTTCCAATAAATTTTAAATTATTTGTGTATCTCCTATAGATAATCACTTGGAAAGAAAACATATTTATTTTAATATTAGCCTGAGCAAACCAATTAGGAAGAAACGTCTGTTCTCAGGATTTTTATATGCATCCTAAACGCCAAAAAGGAAAGCCTTTCCAATTATTGTTTTTGATTCTCTGTATCATTATTCTACTTATTTATAGAGGAACCAAGTGTTGATTACAAGGAAAGAGCCATAATTCACTATTGTAAATGGCTACTCATGTTAATTATATACTAGCTTCAGACCACCTTACCGATTTTCAATCTCTAAGAGTACTTTTTTTAGTCACTCAGCTTCTTAAATTGGTCTTGTAAAATGTTAAAGACATTCTGGGTGAACTAAAAACTTTACATTTAAAAAAATTTTCCAATATTCTCTGTTGCAGTTAAATAGTTAACCGATTTTTCAGCACTATTTTAATTTATACAGAAAACACCTTTATTTTACAATGACATATATCTTCCATAGTTTCCTCAGAGCAATGAATTTTTTTTTAGAACTGTTTGCTCAACAAATGAGTACTTACATCGTATCCCAGACTGTCTAAGGGCATCAGGATTCATGATGAAAGGCTATGTTGTGCTTAGTGGGAAACAGGCCTTTCTAAAGGTAACCCCCACATGTAGTGTATTCATGATGCTGTGGCAACTGAGAAGTACCACCTGAGTCAGGTGCAGAGAAGAATCACAGAAGGCTTTACTGAGACACTAACATTTGAAGGTAAAGACATTTCCAAGAGAGGCTGTAGGCAGAAGAAAAAGACATGCTTGGAGAGGCCTAAGACGTTTGGGAAACTAAACAGCTTGACGTTTGTTTCGGTCTTAAGTGCAAGATGCTAGAAGTAGGTGGCCAAGAGAAACCGCTATGAAAGGGTATAGCTTTTGCTCCTATTCTCAAATATCATGAGGTTGGATTTTATATCCTTCATATATACCTTCTCAAAATTGTAAGAACATGTACTGCTCAGTTACCAGGGTATACAGGTATACCTGGTCTCTTTTATGAAATAATGATGATGCTAAGAGATGGAATTAAAAAAAAAAATTCTTACTCCCTCCATCAAAAGTTGTCAACCCTGGAGGTATTCAAAAAGTTTCTTAAACTTAACTAGTCTGTGAAATAAAAAAAGGTAGAAAGTAAGGGGAAGTCTGATCACTGATCTAGGCTACCTGGACTTTTACACATCCTAAATCAATCTCATCTTAATCTAAGTCACCCTTCACCAATGATTTCATTATATTATACATTTTCTTCTTTTGGGAACGTTCTTCCACTTTTACTAACTCAATACAAACTCATCATCTTGAGGAAGCCTCTCCCAGGGTCCCTCACTGTTCTTGTGTTAACCGTCTTTGTGTCTGTCATCTGCTGCTTTGTTAGTGTGCTCAAGGATCATTCTGTCACAAGGATGATGTTGTGGACAGAGTACGGAACAAACCCCTTCACTCTGAGACTAGAATCTGCAGGAAGCATGAATTGTCCCCCAAATATTATAATTTCTTACCTGTACTTAAGTACCTGTTAATCAAATCAATAACCTGATCAGGAGGAAAAAACAAAAAGCAGCAATAAAGAGTGTATTCTCTACAGCAATACAGAGCGGTGGTTCCCAAAGTGTGGTTGAGAGACCCCTCGAGTTCCAAGATCCTCATGGGGTTGTGAAGCCAAACTATTTTCATAATACTAAGATGTTTTTATCATTTTCACTCTGTTCTTTTGCAAAATACATTACATTTTCGTAAAGGCAATGTGACACGTGATGACATTTTTCTGACAGCTAATTGTGCTATGCATTCTTGTGCTTCCTAGGATTTTCTAAGGTAAGCTCTAAGCGTCCTCTGTAACTTTTAAGAGTGTAAAAAATGTCTTGAAATAAAAAAACTGAGAAGTACTGGCATACAGTAACAGATCTAAGGAGGACAGCCTGCCTAGTTAAAAAAAAAGTAACTGTTTCTCATTTTCTTTCATATTTCCTACCAATCCATTTTCTCTATAACTGAAATTTTCTAACATTTGAAGTAAAGATATGAAAGGAATTATAATTGGGTAACATTTAACTAGCTAGAATGTTCTATAGAACAATCTGAGGAGGAAAGCATGTATTTATGTATTTTGTTACCAACTGGAAATTTTCAGCCTGATAATAAGGTAGACTTAGTGAATTTAACCTTTAGGCACATTTATGTCCTGAACCTGATAGGATTCCATTAAATTTATAGGCACTCCACTTGAACCACTCAGAAAAGTTGATAGGGTTTCCCTAACATGTCCATATAATTTTTCAGTGAGAACACTGCTCACAAGTCAGAGTTAGCTTTAATCAGCTCCCTAACTAGGGGTAGGAACTCACTTCTTAAACTTTGCCACTTGTTTCAAAAACTACCATACCTGACAAGGTATGTAAGTTTAATGCTGCATCAGCAAATCTGTCCGATTTAATGGAAAAACAATTCAAAGTACAGGTTTTGTCATTACAAAGCTGAGTTCAGCCAAATAATTTAAAATATATTGAAGGAGTTAAATATTTAAAGAACTATTTCTGTGTAACCAGGATTTCTCGGCTCTGGGTACATTTTTGGAGCAATAGTCAATGGCAAAAAAAGAAAAAATTTAATAAAGCATTTGGACAGTCCTTTGGAAATAACTGCAGAGTCAAATTTCAGTTATTCATGGCAACAGGAAGCAAAGCCTCTCATCAATTTAAGTGTACAAATAACTGAAAAAGGTTATTTTAGCAATTTCAACATAGAGCAAATCTTTTAAAGAAAATACAGAGTAATAAGTACCTGGACTTATTACTGTCCTCTACCTAGATGCTAACATAATTATGACTGAGGTCCTAATAAGGCTAGCGAACTGGGAAGAAGAAAAAAACTAAACAACTGAACAATACATAGATTAGCTCATTGGCCTCTGAGTAGCTGACATTTAGCTTATGGACACTAACTGTTCTTAATTAACATCACTCTTTTCCAAGCATATCCAGCCTTAATTCTGCTCAAATACTCACAATAAAAGGAACTATGTAATTTATACGCCAGGTAGCCACATAAATACAAAAGTTGTTCTTTAGGCATAAATGGCCGCTTAGGAATTGCATGTAAAGCACCTACCAGGCACTGTCTCCAGACAACCAAGCGCAGATAAAGATTATAATTAAATTAATGCTGACATCTAGTGGCGAGAAAGAACATCTTTATTTTCCAATGTTACCCTGAATTTTACCTTATGATACCAAAGAATCTAAAACCAAGGACACCTCCAAACCCCTACAAAAGACTGTCCATTAATTTCAAGTAAAGAAAGTAATACAAAATAGTTCCCCATTATGAAAGCAGAGAAAAAACTATCTCTAAGCCATAAAATTGGCTACAGTATCTTTCAGGGGTAGGGAGTGGAGCTTAGTAAGGAACACCTTACAAAAAATTTTGGTTTGAAACTACAAATTGGTACTCTTAAAAGGCTACACTATAACTGTTTAAAAATTAAGAATGCAACTATTTCATTTGAAGGATGTCCTTTATTAATAAATTGTGGGATGTTTTAACTGTCCCCTAGGGTAGGCTTATCTCCTCCCCCCACACATTTAAAAATCTTTTTAATTTTTAAAAAAGTAAAATGACTAACAAATGAACAAAAAGCCCAGTTTTTCTTCAACACTTACAGAACAGAACTGTGGCCATTCCAAGACTTACAAAGCCATTGTCTGGCTGAAAGGCTTAATTCAATCGAATGTTGTGCCCAATTTCCAGACACCATAAATGTATGTATACCATAAATCTAGATCAAAACCCATTCTTTAAAACAATCTGAAAGAATATTTAAGATTTGACATGAAATTCTAGGATGATGAGTCTTGAAAATTCAGGGACAATCAATTGTGAAATATCACTTTCAACTGAAGAATTTTCCATCCTGCAGACCGAAATGGTTGAACTGCTGATGACTAGGAAAAGAAATGGTTATTAGTTTGAATTAATTTTCATAAACTTTCTTTACAAAAGAAGCATGACTTCCTTTCCAAAATGCAGTTATAATCTTACTAATTTTACACTGGAGGTGTAACCCTAAAATATGGCATATTGATTAGTAAGAAAATGTTACACACAGCACATTCAGAAATGTCTTTGTCCTCTTAAAAATGACCCCGACCAGATTTAGAATCTACACAGAATTGGTTTGCAATAACTTCAAAATGTACACCTCCTTTAATTTTCTTACCACTTAAAGATAATTCACTGAAAGAAAACAAAATATCTGACTAAACGAAGATATTCATCAAACCTTCGGTCAAACCTCTGGAGTGAAATAAAACTCCAACGGCAAATCCTTTTTCTAAATCACTGGCTGAACAAACTACTGTGATTTTTAGGTATAAAACCTCTCATAAAGCTGGCAGGTGGGCGTAAATCACTAGTTTGAAAACGAATTGCAAGAGAGAAAAAACCCCGGTCAAGGGGCAAGTTGCTTCACTGTGGGAGGGAAGTGTCGGGAGAGGCAGAGCCAGAATGGCAATTTCTCAGGGCTCTACTTTATTAGTCAATTACGAGGTGCTGGTCGAGTCCTCGGAACCTCAGCCCGGTTTGGGGAAAACCGACCAACCCTACTTAATCTTCTCCAGCAAGCAAACTTGTGTGGTTGGGGAAACAATACGTTATTCTTGCAGACAAATCAAACCTGGCTGGGATCGTGGGATCATTTGGCCTTTTGGGGAGTCTTCTCCCCCAATCCCGGCCGGGGGCTGGAAGGTGGGATACAAAAGGCAGGCGACGAGCCCCCTAGGGGGTCCACGCTCAGGTGGGAAGCTCAACTCCCGCCACCTCCTCCCCGTCCGCGGCCCCGCTTCCGGGCGGGGGGCCCGGGCCCCCCCCAAGGCGAAGTTCCCCCAGGCAGGTGCCCCCAGCCCTGAAGCAAGGGCGGAATCGGGACAAACCCCAATGACAGACGCCGAGACTTTGGGGCGCGAAGACACGCTCCGCGCTTTGGCGCCGGCTGGGCTAGCGGGGGGCTCCCTCCCCGGGGAACGCGCTCCCCTCTGCGTCCCTCCCCAGACCTCGGTCCCGCGGAGAGGGCGGCGGGGGTCTCGCGGGGGCCTCACCAGGCGGAGCTGGCTAATTTCGTCGTAGGACATAAAGCTGAGGATGTTCTCGATGGCTACGATGGGCAGCGCCACCAGCGTGTTGTTTTGAGGCAGCTGGTCCGGAGCCAGCGTCGGGGCTGGGGGCGCCTGGGACCCCGGCTGCGGGGGCTGGGGCGGGGGCGGTGGGGGCAGTCGCTGGGTAGAGCCGATGGCCGAAGACGAGCCGCTGTCGCCGTGGCCGCCGCCTCCTTCCTCGGCCATCCGCTCCTCCGACGCCGCCGCCATCTTGGGGGTTTGATTCCTTCCCCCCGCTGCAAGGGGAACGGGGCACTTCCGGTACGTCACTTCCTCACTCGAGCCGCCGGGGAGGCGGCACCTGGAGGAGAGGGCGGAGCCTATGGGTGACAGGCGGAGAGGGGCGCACACATTGCGGTTCGTTCGAGTGTCAGAGAAGGTGCAGTAAACCTCTGGAAAGGTGATCTTTTACCTAAAAGTGGAAAGGACTTGAGGGCAAGGCAACCCTGTCTGTTAAGATTTACTTCTCCCGATGCAGTTTTCCTAAAGAGCTTCCTGACAAAGGATGATAAAAATCATGTCGCCTAATAAGTGTAGACAGAACGATGTAGTTAGAATAACATCATCTTTCAAGAATCATAGTAATGATTGATGTAGGCGAATAAAAAGGAACGAAGTATTGATTAAAACTACCACCCGGGTGAAGCTTGGAAATGTTAAATGAAAGAAGCCAGACACAAAGGACCGCATATTGTATGATTTCATTTACATGAAATGTCTGAAATGGCCAAATCCAAAGAGACAAAGTAGATTAGCGGTTTCCAGAGGCAAAAGGGAGTGGAGAAAAGGGAAGTGTTAGCGAAGGGGTGCAGGGTTTCCTTTTGGGGTGATGAAAATGTTTTGGAATTTGATAATGGTGATGGTTGCACAACCTTGTGATTATACTAAAAACCACTGAGTTGTGCACTTTAAAGTAATGAATTTTACAATGTGAGTTGTATACATCTCACTAAAATGTTTGACTTAGGCAAGATCATTAAAAGTTTTTCTAAAACTAGAAAGTAAAGATGTGATGTAGAGCATAATATTTACATAGTCTCAAAATAACTCCTCACGAATTACATAATAATGACAAAGAAGTTTACAATAGAAAGAAATTTGGCGGACACCAACACCACCAAATGATCAAAATTAACACCACGAGTTATGGGACGAATAGACATAACACGCCTCCTGATATGACATCCTGAAACAGACATAACAATGTAATATTCTTGAAAAAAAAAAGGCATAACCTGTAATGAAGCAGGCAAATCTAGATAATTGCTCCATACTCTTAAAAAATATTAGTGTCATCAAAGACTACGGATTTGTACCAAATTAAGAGACTAAAGAGACAAGAAAACTAAATTCATGGGTGATCTTGAACTGGATTAGGAAAAATACCTATAAAGAACATTAATGTGACAAATGGCCAACTCTGAATATGAACTATATATAAAATAATAATATTGTAACCATATTAAATTTCCTGCTTTGGGTAATCTTATTGGAGTCTTGTAAGAGAATGCCCTTGTTCTTATGAAATACACAGTGAAGTATTTAGAAGTAAAGGTGTGTAATGTCTCAATTTGCTCTCAAATAGTTCAACAGAGAATGAAATTAATTAAGCAAATATGATAAATGTAAACATTTAGTGAATCCGGATGAAAACTATATGAGAGTACATTGTACCATCTTGCAATTATTTCAAATCAAAAAGTTTTTAAAGGTTGCTTAATGTTTTTATATTTTTGTATCTTCATAATATCCTATGACAAAGATCAGAGTGCACAAATTACTATATTTTGAAGCATTCTGTTCTTTAATTCTGAAGTTAATCTTAAAGTTATAAAATGTCCTTTCTTTTGCAGATTTGGTTTAGAATCTAATTGTTGCACGGTAGATAGGAAAACTGCAGAAAAAGCTAAGTGACCAAAGGCTACAGGAGAGGGTGGAGGTGACAACTAAGGCAAAGAGATTAATTGGAAGTGATGGGGGTGGTTAGCTTGTCAGGACTGGCATCATTTCCTCATTAATGGGTAAATGAAGACTGGTCATTTTACCTATCATCGTTGCAACAACTTCAAACCCTTTGAAGTTATTTCTTAGGTTCTTCTACCCCAGGCTTGTTTAACATTTAATAAGATCTTTATGCCTAAATATTTTTGACACATTTGGATATTTATAACATGTTAGTTTTAGCTCCACTAATAGATTATAATTTCACTTTTCTACTTAGGGTGTTGCTCTCTCTTCGTAGAACCTTTTACAATTTGGTCTGAAATGAATTCATTTTTTACCTTGTTTTATTAAAGTTAGATACTTTCTTGATAGATTGGATTGAAGTCGAACTTCTGTATATGGGATCATGCTTTAAATACATCACCAGGCTTTCATTATAAAGGAAACCTATAGAATAATTTTTAAAAAGTGAATTGTTATTCCCTAACTTAATTTGTCTGTTCCTTAAATCCACTAGTTCAATGCAGTTTTGTTTTGCATAAAATGGGTTATTTATTTTTTTTCTTTTTTCTTATCTCTCCACATGTGACCAACTAGTTAACATCTACTGCTGATCTAAACAACATAATACAACTTTGGAAACAATTTAAACCACTTCCTGCCAGTAAGCTCATTCACATTGTACTCTGTTTATGTGTATTGGATCTGTGCCCTTATGTTCCCTACACATTTTTTTAATAGAGAAAATTTCAAAACACATGTTTTGTTTTAGTTATTAAAATCAATGCTTGTTTTGGAGATGCTTTCCAATCAAAACAAGTACTTGTAACTAAAATAAATACTTGAACTTTTAAGAGGAGTTCTGGGTTTTAAATGTGGTTTTATGCCATCAAAGTACTATATGACCTTTGTGAGATAATGATCTCAAGTACAGAACGGACATATGCATCTTAAGATCTGTTTCTATTTTCATGTTTATACAAGGGATAATATTACCTTGCTTCTTTCAGCTCACAAAGTTAATAAGAGCATGAGTGAGACAGCAAATGGGTGGAGTTTTGAATTCTTCAGATTAAAGCTGTTCAAGTCAATTTACTCTAATGCAGGCACTGAACATTATCCTGGCCCCCTTATCTATGTGCCTTCCTGGTGAGGGTGTGCGTTGAGGGGAGAGGGTCAGGTGGGGTGCAGTGAGGTCTGGTGAGGAGTGATATAAACTCTTCGATGGCATTCCCACAGGAAGATGAGATTTATACATGAAAAAGTTGTAACTAAAACCAGTTAGCAGACTTGTTATTATATATAGAAAGAAGGATGAGTACATAGACTAAAAAGTTTGAGAGTCATTCTAGATTGTAATTAACTATTTTTTCTTGTTGTGATAAAAAACACATAACACAAAATTTATCATTTTTAAGTGAACAGTTCAGTAGTGTTAAATATATTCACATTGATATACAATATATCTCCAGAACTCTTTCATCTTGCAAAATTGAAACTCTATACGCACTAAATAACAACTCCCTAATCCTCTCTCCCCTAGCCCTTGGTAACCACCATTCTGTTTTTTTATTTCTATGAATTTGACTGCTCTAGATACCTCATATAAGTGGAATCATACCAGTATTTGTCTTTTTGTTATTGGTTTATTTCACTTAGCATAATGTCCTCAAGGTTCATCTATGTGGTAGCCTGTGTCAGAATTTCCTTTTTCAAGGCTGAATAATATTGTGTGTGTGTGTATCATGTTTTGTTTATCTATTCATCCATCCATACACATGAGTGGCTTCTACCTCTTAATTATTGTGAATAATGCTTTTATAAACATTAATATACAAATATTTTTTTGAGATTCTGCTTTCAGTTCTATTGGTTAAATACCCCAGAGTGGGGTTGCTAGATCATATAGTAAGTTCCATTTTAAATTTTTGAAGAAAGACCATATTTTTTACCATAGCAGCTACACTATTTTATATTCCAACAACAGTGCACAAGGGTTCCAATTTCTCTGCATCCTTGCCAACACTTGTAATTTTCATTTTTTCTAGCACTATTTGTTGAAGGGCCTGTCTTTTCTCCATTGAATGGTCTTGGCGCCCTTGTCAAAGGTCACTTGACCATATGAGAGGGTTTATTTCCGGGCTCTCTATTCTGTTCCTGTGGTCTCTATGACTGTCTTTGTGTCACCGCCCAATGATCTTGTCCTCCATTCTATCTCAGCTACTTGCTCTCATAGTCATGTTGTAGACCTCATCATTATTAGTAACTGCAGCTTTTTTATATTTGTTACAAATATCCCAATCTCTGCCCATCTCTTCTTATCCTTGCAGCTCACTTTCTCTAGTACCTCAATGTTAATAATCGTCTGAACCCACTACATCCATGGATCCCACTAGCTTTTTCGTGTACCTCATCTTTTCATAGCATCCTAATGCTTAGCTTCCATCGATAGCCATTATCATTACTCCTTCATATTAGTCCTCTACTCTCTTGCCTTTTCTTGCTTTGTCATGCTTCTGGCTACAATATAATTTAAGATAGGATTAAAGTATGATTAGATCCAACTCGCTCTTTACTCTTGCCTGCATTAGGGAGCTGAACATGGCTGCCAAAAAAGAAAAAAAAAAAACATGCAACCATGCTCACTGTTCTCATTTTAAATTCATGATCATGACCCTCAATGGGGCCTTACTGCTGCTCTGCAATCACTTTTTACGTTCCAAGTTCACCTGCTCTGCCATTTTTTTAAAATGATCATTTCAGACTTTGTTTCTTCTCAAAACTTCAGTATCCCCCCGGGTCCCCCATCCACCCCCCACACACATCCAGTTATAGACCTGGCTACTTACTTCAGAAATGACAAAATAGAAGCAATCGGAGAACTTCTGCGAGTTCCCACTCTCCATCCACCCATCGCCCTGCACCTCCCCATGTACTCTGCCTTCTCTTTTGTTACTTTGGATGAACTTTTCTAGTTCCCAGCCAAGGCTAACCTCTCCGCTTGCGTACTAGATCTCATCTTCTCCCTCCTACTCAAAGAATCACTCCAGTAATTTTCCTTTCTTCCCATTAAAATTGCTCTCTTTACCTAATATTTCTCCACATGCCATTAGTTTTCCCACGTTAAAAAAAAAAGATCTCTTGACCTCACATACCCTTCTAGCTACTATATCACCTCTCTCCTTCCCTTTATAGCAAAACTTCTTGAAAGAGTTGGCTGTGCTTGCTGTCTCTAATCTTATAAAGGTCGCCAGAACCTACTCATTGCTAAATCCAATGGCAGGTTTTTAGTTCTCATCTTACTTGAGTTGTCAAGAGCATTTGACACAGTCGATTGCCCTACCCTCTTTAAAAAACTTACCACACTTGTTTTCAGGTCATTTGTCATCCTGATGTTCCTTCTGTGCCACAGGTCTCTCCCCTCAGCCTCTCTTCATCTCCCTGATCTCTGAACATTGGATAGAGTGCCTCAGGGCTCAATCCGTGGACTTCTCTGTATTCTCTACATTCATTCTCTAGGTGACCTCATCGAGTGCCTTTTAAAACAAACATACCTCCAGCCCAGTCCACTCTTGTGAATTTGAAGTTCAAATATGCAAGTGCCTAAGGACTATCTCCATTTGGATGTCTAATAGGCATGTCAAACTTAGCACACCCCCAAATTACCTCATCCCCAACTGAGCTCCATCAAACGTGTTCATTCCATGGTGTTTCTTAGCTCAATAATGGCGACTTCACCGTTCCTGTTGCTCATCCCCAAAATCTTAAAGTCGTTCTTTTTTAAAATACAGTTTTATTGAGATAGAAATAAAATATACAATTCACCCATTTAAAGTGTACGATTCCGTGGTTTTTAGTGTGTTCGTAGAGTTGTGCAACCATCCCCACAATCGATTTGGAAACATTTTCATTACCCCACACCCTTGGATGAAGGCGTTCTTGACTCTTCTCTCTCACAGCCCATCCAATCCATCGGCGAATCCCGGAGGCTCTACCTTAAGAAGATGTCCTAAATATTCCTTCTCACTCCCTTCACTGCTTTTCCAACCCACCGTCGCCTCTGGCCTGGGTGACTGTGACAGTTCCTTAAACAGCGTGCCTGCATCCTCCCTGGCCTCTTTTCGGTCTATTCTAAACCCCGCAGCCAGAGCGATCCTGTCGTAGCATAAGTCAGCCCTCCTCTCTCTGCTGGATGATTTCCATCCCGGTCAGTCGAAGCCGAAGTCCTTACAAAGGCCCAGAAGACCCGACAAACTCTGGCCCTGTGATGGCTCTGACTTCATCGTTTACTGCTGTCCTCGTCACTCCTGAGCTTCAGTCACACTGGCCTCCTACCCTCCGCACGCCCAGCATTCTCCCTCCTCAGGTCCTTCTCTCCGCAGAAAGGTCCTTTTCCTAGACGTGGCCATGGCTCACTTCTTCACATAAAGCAAGTGAAGCGTCAGCTTCAGTGTCCTTTACCTGCTGCGGTCCCCTTCTGTCACTTTCAGAGAACATTTTCATAAAGAGTGATAAGGGATGGCTAGTTGATAGCAGGGCAGCTGGATATTTGAATCTCAATATTCCAGTTACCTCTAGAGGTAGCTGGACGTGACCTGCCCTTGTCTCCTGTTGCGTTAGGCCAGTATGTCCTGAAATTGTGGTCAGACTTGCATCAGAAGCACCTGGAGCATTTGTTAAAAATAGGGATTCTTAGGCTCTACTCAAGATCTACCAGATAGAAACTCTGAGAATTTCCACTGTAAATAAGCTCCACGCCTCCTTCTCGGGCTCAGCTATCGGGCTGGATTTTTTGTATTTCTACCCTGCCCCACCCCCAGCTCCCACCCTTCCCATCTATGAGGAAGCTGCTGTTTTTTGATTGCATAATCATGTACTCAAGTTCATAGGACTGAAATGGTTCAGATTTTCTCATCAGTTAACTATTTAAGAACTCTTCTTTCTCTGGGGTGATGACCTCCCCAGGAGAATACCTCCTCCATCCCTATCCAGAGAGGGAACGAGAAAACACAAAGAAGCACCTGGTGCAGAGCCCCAACTGCTGCTTCATGGATGTGAAGGGCCCGGATGTTGTAAAATCACCCCCGCCTTTGGCCATGAACACACAGTGGTTCTGTCTGTTGGCTGCTTCACTGTCCTCTGTCAGCTTGAAGGAGGAGGGAGAGCAAGGCTCACGGAAGGATGTTTCTCTAGAAGGAAGCAGCACTAAAAACACCCCGAATCAAGAAGAGTGAAGAAGCACACCAACAAACACATTTCAAATTAAAAAAATAATAATAAACGACCCCCCCCCAAAAAAACCCTCTTTTTCTCTATTTTTCTCTTACTTTCGGACACTGGCTTCTACTTTAGTGATTTTTATGAAGCTTTGAGGGGAAGCTTTGGTCATTCAATTTAAAAAAAATTATTTTTAATTAACAAATTTTTTATTCAACTTTTTTTTGATAAATACTTTTGCTTCCTTCCCCCCCACCACACACACTAAATTTGGATTTGTAATTCTTTTCAAGATAAACGTACCTCATATATCTGTGGACACTTCAATACCTGGCACGGTGCCTTGAGTTAAGTTTGTCTAGAAAAGAAATACAAATTCAAATTTAGGGCTCAGGTCGGGAAGTTAGAAAGACTCTGTCCTCAGGCGTGTGCTGCTGAAGAGCACATGGGGGCTGAGGGTATGCGTCATGTTGCTTTGCATAAAAAATTTTCTTATAAAAATGTATCCAGTCAGCATTGAAGAAAAGTTTGAAAATCTAAACTTCCTCTCCTGTTCTAATACAGTGATCTCACATCTCTGCAATTCCTTATGTACCGCACTCACATTTTACAAACTTGTAAGCATAAAAATACAGAAATTTTATTCTGATTTTAATTTTTTTTTTTTTACAAAACGTATCAGGAACATTTTTCCTTGATGTTATACAAGGTTGGTAATTGTAATGTTAAATGTCTATAAATTACCTATCCAGTTGCCAAGTATTGGACATTTTGGTTGTTTCTAATTTTTTGTTTATATTATAGATGATGTAATTAATATTTTGTGTATATAAGTTTTACCTTTTAAAACTTAAAAAAAAATAGTTTCTCAGGAATGATATTAGTGAATTAAAAAGTTAGAATATTTTAAGGTCAAAGTGATTAATCTTGGGAAAGTTAATATTTCCTCACTGGTAGAAATTGGTTGACTAGTTTTATGTTTAAAATGCTTGCCAACCTATAATACGTCTCCTTTATTCATTACATTTAAGAATGTATTTTTCTTTATTCATATATTACCTGTTTAGTAGGAAAGCGATTTGTATAGGACGGTCAAGGATAGCCTCTCTGTTGAGGCCTTGGGGATATGTGGAGCAATGTCAAGGTCATCGAAGGCAGGGAAGCAACAAGTCAAAGGTCCTGAGACAGACAGGTGTGTGCTTGAGAATATGTAAATGTGGGGGAGAGCGCTGGGGGCAGATCCTTGAGGGTCCTGTGGGCCGTGTAAGCACTTTGGAGTATACACTGAATAAGAAAGGAAAGGGTTGGGAAGTTTTGAGCAGAGTCACATGAGCTGATGTATTGTAAATAGATCATTCTGGCCACAGTGGAGAGAAGAGTATGAAGCCAGTGGGAGCAGGGAGCAGGGAGACCAGTTAGGAGTGTCGTCTTGCATTAGGCAGGAGGTGATGCTGGCTTGGACCAGGGTGGAAGAGGGGAAGGTAAGTGAGAGGAGATCAGATTTTGGATACCCTTTGAAAGGAAAATAAATACGGATGAAATAAAGAGAGGAGTCAAAGACGACTGCAAAATCTGCACACGTGAAAGAATGAAGTGGACATTTCCTGAGATGGAGACGCCTAGGAGGAACAGGTTTGGGGTGAATCAGTTTCCTTTAAAATTGGCTTTGTAGAGGTATAATTCGCATGCAGTAAAGTGTACACATTTTCATTACACTGTTTGATGAGTTAAGTTCAGTGTAGATACTTATGCAGCCACCTCCACAGTCAAGATATAGACCTTTTCATCACCCCAAAAGATTCCCTTGTGCCCCTTCCCAGTCAATCCCCATTCCCTACACTCCTTGTTCCAGGCAACCACCGATGTGCGTTCTATCATCATTTGATGTTTTTGTCCCCGAGTTTTGTGTAAATGGGATCATAAGCCCTGGGGAGAGAGGGACAAATCAGACCCGGCCCACTGTTGGCTTTGAAGTCCATGCCGCCTTTGGAGATCTCAGGACCTGTCCACAGAGGCACACCCCATGTCCCCTACTTCCTTAGGACTTTGAGAATCACTGCTTCTCTGTATTCTCTGCAGCCAAGCAAAGCTTGTTGAGCATAATAACTTTCAGAAGTTTCTGCAATAAAAATATGCATTTTCTTTTTTCCTAATGTGAAATGATATTATAACATTGTGATGTGATTTCGGCTCATACAGTGTACTTCTCACTGGTGGGTGTGGTCCTTACTCTGGAGAATCTCTTGTTTATTCTCATAATCACATGGAAGTTGGGTGGCTGACCGATGGCGTTGATCTGCTGAGGGAGCTTCTGGGAAGATGTGCGGCATTTTGCCTCATCCTGCCTCACTTTTAAGTTCTTGTCCTTTTATGGATACCAAGCATTTAACGATCACAGGCCAAAGCAATTACTCATGTCTTTGTTTTATGTCCCTTGGCTTCCTGATATTATTTTTAATAGTTCTTCCATAATCATATAATAGCTTCATTTATAAGGTCATTGGGATCCAGGAAATAATGAGCATTCAAACAGTTTAGCCAGAGACTTCAAATAGCTACATGAGGCAGAATGTTCCCAGCTGGGCTGTTGAGGATCGTGTTGTACTATTTAGATTTTGCAGCAAAGAAATGTAAAAGTATCATATTGCAATTGCAAAAGGAGAAGATGTAAGTATTGGGATCTACTGTGTCCCAGTAGCAAATTTAAAATTCGACTAGTGGGACAGCAGCATGTGGGGCGTTCCTTTATGGAGCAGGAATTTGTCACAATGAAGGAAGCAGTTGATTTATTTAGGGACTTATAGCCTCCTCTTCTTCCGCCTCCTCTTCTTTATGATCATGATAAATGTCATAGTGATTTTGTACTTTTAACCCAAGATTTTTGACCCAGGATTTTACAGCGTTTTCACGAATGCTCAAACCACCAAAGAACAGGTATCAGAGGGAGTAGGAACAAAAAAACTTTGAGAAAGAAAAAATGAAGAGAGAGAGAGAGAGAGAGAGAGAGAGAGAGAGAGAGAGAGAGAGAGAGAGAGAGAAGGTAGCATTACATTCATTTTTCAAGTTAATCTCGTATCTGTGCGTGTGTTGAGCCATCAGCAGGAAGCTGGCTGACACTGTTGCCATCGCCCTATGGATGTTTTGTGACTGTCGATGGCTATATCACACAATATTTCTTTTGTGAGAGCCTACGGGAAAAGTTTTTCTCTGGTTTTCAACCAGGAATAGTTATTCTTTTCCTGTGGAACTAATTGTTTTACTCTCTGAGAGCACTGGGCCTCTTGAAATTGATCATGTTTTTTTCCCCTCTGTCCTGGAATCTTGAACATTCAGAGTCCAGAATCGGTGGCTCCCATCTCTACCCAGCGATATTAAGCCCACCCAGCTTCCTTCTATTTCTTTTATCCTTATATTATCTTCATTCTGATTTTCTTACTTGATTTTATTTTAATTTTATTACAGTGTATTATAAAACTATTGAGATCCTCTTTATATCCTCTTTGGAGACAATGACATATAAATAAATAGTAGTTAAAAACTGGAGGGGAGACACTTGTAGATAGTAACGAAACTCAGACAATTATCCTGTAGTTTTGCAGTTTGAGTTTTTATCGGAGGCAGTGTAATGTGGTGTTTTAAATGTGTGGGTTTTGGATTCTGGCCACTGGGGGGGTTGGCTCTTTACTACTGCTTGGTTCTTGTTTGGTCTAAGTCATTTCATCTCTCTATGCTAGTAGTTTTCTGCGTAAGCAACTCCATCTCATTTTTTCATTTCCTTAGCTTTAATATAGGAAATCTATTTGTTTAATTTAATCTTCTAGGTTCTCTGTATTTAGGATATTATTGTCTTAGTCATTATGTAGTCAGTGTTTCTGTTATGTGTATTGCTCTGTGACAGTTCATTCCCAAATTTAGCAAAGAGAAACAACAGACATTTATTATTTCATAGTTGCTGTGAGTCAGAATCTGGAAAGGTCTTAGCTGAGTCCCCTGTGTCAGGATTTCTGATAAGGCTTCAGTCAAGGGTGTTATCTGAAGGCTAAATTGGGGAAGAATCAACTTCTAACCTCACCCACATGGGTGTTGATGAGATTCAGATTTTTAAACCATGCCGGCCCTCGGTACCCTGCCACTCGCTTCATTGAGTGAGTTCTACTAGCAAAATGCAAGTCACAATCTTTTGTAACCTAGTGTAAAGAATTTAGTCTTTGCTCCCGGGTCCTGGGAGATAGCCTCTAAATCCTCAGAATGTCCTGAGCTATAGGATTGCCTTTGTTAATCCTGTTTGGCTATCCGAGCACATCTGAGTTTTTGCTGACGTGATGACTTTGTATGGGAAGACCAGCCTTGGGTTGAGAGGGTTGGAACTCACTCATCCCCTGGGGACGAAAAGGGGTTGGAGGTTGAGTTCAATCACATGACGCGACCAATAATTAAGTCAATCATGCATGAGTAATAAAACTCCAGTAGAAATTTTAAACAGTAAGCTCCAGTGAGCTTCCTGGCTGGGGAACACGTTGATGTGCCAGGAGATTGATGTCTTGATTCCATAGGGAGAGGACATGGAAACTCTGCATTCGTCACCTTCCCCAACTTTGCTCTGTGCGTCTCTTCATTTGCCTGGTCCTACTTCTTATCCTTTACAATGAAACAGTTGTTGTAAGTAGAGTACTTTCCTGAGTTCTGTGAGTTGTTCTAGTGGATGACTGAACCTCAGAGGGGAGTGAGCATTCCCTGGACCTCTACCAGTTGCTCGGAAGTGCCTGTGGCCTGGGGACCCCCGTACTGTGGCATCTGAAGTGCAGGCAGTCTTGCTGGGGAAGGTGCCCTCAAATCTATGGAGTTTGTACTCACTCTAGGTGGTTAGTGTCAGGTTGCATTACAGTGTTGCACCTGATCATGAAGTGACCTCTGCTGTGTTCCGCTGGACAGAAGCAAGTCACGAGGTTCAGCTCACACTGCAGGGAAAGGGCATTACATAAGGGCATGAGCACCAGGAGGCAGGGGACACTGGGAGCCTTGCCAGAAACGTTTTATCACAGCGTAGCCCACAGGGCATGATGACTTGTCTTACAGTATCTTGATTATGTGCACATGAGGTCACAGATTATGGAATTTTAATGCTATAAAGGACTTCAGATTTGTTTAGTCTATTTCACGGGTGAGCAAAGTCAGGCTTAGTAAGCAGGTGTGTTGTTCGAGAGCATGCAGTGAGCTAGTGTCAAGGTCGGGAGAAGAATCCAATGCTCTTTTCCTAATACCAGGCTGACTGAATGATTTAATTTAGTCACCAAGTAAATTGGAACTACCAGAGGTAAATAGTTACATTCCTTAAAGCATATCGACAAAGCTTATGGACTTCTTTGCAGAGACAGAAAAACACCAAGGATGAGAAGATTTGGGTAAGGTCAAGGATTTTGAAAAGCAAAGATTTTAACTGGCAGAAAATTGTAAAAGGTATTTCTTCCCTGCACATAATGCATTGGTTTTTTTTTTTTAAGATTAGAAAATTGAATTAAGAAGGAAGCATAAAATTTCAGAGGCTAGAAAACAAGGTGCAGAAGCAAAAGGGAATTAAGTTTTAGATGAATAGTTCACAGAGTATTAGTAATGTTCTCTAGACTATGCCACAAATGAATCTAGCTTCTCGATGGGTGTTATAATCAGGGCAGAGTCATTTAGAACCAGTGCTGAAATGAATGTCGTACAGCCCTTAACGCTCTTGTCGACGTTGTATGATGGGCTGACGTGCTTAGACCTCTAATAAGATGGGCAGGAAAAAAACGCTGTTAGGACAAACTGAAGAAGCTAATTGTGGCTTCTGTAATTGGTTTGCAAAGTAGTCACTTCATCTCTCTATGTCGCTTCAGTTGTGACCCCCGAGCTGATCGCCAGGACACAGCAGCCATTGACATCACTGGGGTTGGAGAGAGTGGGCAGAAAGCGATGGTGAGCTTCGTTTTCAGAAAAGGCAGTAGGCAGCCTGCAAAATAAAGTTAAACGTCACACAGTGATTCAGGATTAAGGAGGGCTGAGTCTTCCAAAGGCACTTTTAAAAGAAAGAACTTCTTAACAGCAGAGACGTGGTCAAGTCATGTCACTGACCACAAACATGTCACTAACTCTCTATTGTCTTCAACAAGACTGTGCCCTTCAATGCAGAAGTGAGACCAATATTCCAAGAGTGATCTCTCTCTCTTGCTGTACTCATAGCGAATCCTTTGTTCCATTCCAGTGAGGTTACTCAGAGTTCTTCAGTCATATCATGACATTCTTTTCTTCATCCTGGTCTCTCACTCTGTCTAAGATAATCTTACTTATTTACTGATTTTCCAAGTAAAGCCTGCTCTCCTCCGAGAGGCTCATGCTACTCTGCTTTATCATTTCACAAAAGCCTAGCACTGTCCTAAGTGCTTTATAAATATTAACTCATTTAATCCTTACAAAAGCTTTAGGAGGTAATATTTTGACTGTCAAAGGAAGACTCTGAGACAGAAGTACCTAGAAAAGGAAAGAAAAAGTTTACTTACGAAGAAGGCAGGAGAATCAGCCTTCAGAAGCTCTGGTTCAGCAAATACACAGGGATTTAAGGGATAAAACATGGAAAGTTACCAAGGTTAACAAGTATCTGTTTGTGGTGGAAAAGCAACAACTTTCTCATAGGATTATCTTATTCTCAAAAGTCAAGACGATCTTCAGACACCACCATAGCAAAAATAAGAGATAAAAAAAATTTTTGTAAGGGAGTTTATGAGAGGACCACAAACAGGGTGACATCGATTTCGGTTTATCTCAGGTTCAAAGTATTTCCTCCTCCCTGCCCCCAACTATAGGGAATAAAGTGGGTAATATACTGGAAACAAGGCAAAATGTCAGTTTTTGCTTCTACATTACCCCTTCCCCACACCTTGGCTCTTTACAGATCAGGAGACAGGTAAAGTCACTTGCTCCGGGTCATAGGGCTGGCAAGTGGTGGAGCCAGGGTTTGAACAAGGCAGCTGGGCTCCAATGTGGAATGATGCCGCTTCATTTTCTAGTGTGCCTGCTTCTCAGCAAGTTAGTAGCTACTTAAACATTTCTGCTCCATTCTTTTATCACTTAATGATGCATGTCCTTATGCCATTATTTCACTTTGCGTATCTGATTATTTCATTTCCTCCCTGGCCTGAAGATCCCGAATAGCTGGGACTCTGTTTAGCCTAGCACGATAGATATAGGTGTCGCTCTATAAATATTCACAAATGGATGAATGACCTTCATGAGTGGACGAATGACCTTCAGATCGATTTCTACCTGTGCAAGTGGGTGGGGGCTGCTCGTTATTCATCAAAACCTTACTCATACTCATGGTTTTTGGAATGATCTGCAGCATTATCTTTGAACAAAAGCAAATATTGAAAATGGAAATTGAGATTTCTATTAGGTTCTAGAAAAAACTGCTGTTGGCTTAGGAATGCCACATTTAAGTTATTTTTCTTTCTATTTTCATTTAAATACTTCTAGGCCTTCTGAAATGTCATTGAAGGACAAAATTTGGGGTGACAGCAAGGGGCTGACGCGCTCCAGGACATAGTTCCCAGCCTGTCCCTATATCAGTAATCAAAGAAAAATGGCTCACGCCTCCTATGCTTTCGTTTCCTACAAAACAAGCTTAAGAATCCATCAGTATAATAATCTCCCAAAGAGTGAAGATGACAAATGTCAGCAATAAGCCTTTCAAGTGAAAGAGATTCACAATAATATTTTTGCTAAAAGACATCAGTATACTTCACAGGCTAGAAAAGGAACTACCTTTTTGTTTTTAGTGGAAAATAATGTGTTCTCAGCATTATCTAGAGCTGATTGCTGGTCAGGCATACACTGTTAGTGGGCTATTTTCTGAACACATTTTAAACTCTTGCAATAAATAGTTTCTGTCACAGAGCTTGACACATCATTATACCACAGAGTTATCTGTGACAGTATCACCTTCATTTCTGTAGATTAAAAAATAATCTAACTTCCTCAAAGTATTTACACAGTTCATAGTATTCTTGCCTCTGCAAAGTGTTGGCTTCAAAATACATACTTTGGTTGTCATTCTTTTGACATAGAGAATTTCTTAATGCTATTGTAACATACTAGGATATTATATTCCTTTCCTACTTGGATAATCTCTCTCTCAAGTCAGTAGAAATTTCTTTTTATGAGATGTAAAGAAAACCACATGACAATTTCTCTCTGAAGATATAATAGTAGCATGCTACCTTAAATCTTTTTTGGAATAAGGCAAGTTCTATACAACACACAAGCCAACAAGTTTTAAAAACTAATTATGGTACAAGGATGAACTTTCCAACGAATTCACAGGAATACATCATCATTCTATTTTTGGGTAAACCAAGCACTGTGTCATCACAAGCCAACGAAAGATTTGGTTCTAGGTTTAGGTGGTTATTGCAGTTGTCATATTTGCCCACTGACTATGTTTTTGGCTCTTATTTTTTTTTTCATTTTTTCCCCATTTCTCTTCAGGGACCGTTTCACTTTCCCTTTACATGATCAAGAATTCCCCCAAAAGTTCTCAGCACTAGGATCTCGAGATTGAAGTCTTTGGTTGTCCTTGGTCCTAGCTTGGTGAGTTTCTATTCTTTGCTAAATTTTATCACTGGGCATTTAAAGATGCCTCGAGGTGCTCCATGGAAAAGGACTGATGAGACAAGAGACTACAAGATGCATGGTGATGAGATGCTCAGAACAAAGCCAAGCAGAGCTGTGTACCCAGCAGAGTACCCTGGCCATCTTGACATCCTATCCTGCACCCAACCTCCTTGTTCCCCATGTCTAAGGGCCATATTCTGGAGAAGTGCATGGTATCATTGTTTCACTAGGGCCCCTTACAGTGCCTGCATATGGTAGAAGCTGAATCAATATTTGTGGAATAAATGAATAAAATCATTTTAAGTGGTATCTGTTGGTCATAATAATACATGTTTTATCCCCATTCACTACCTGTTTCAATCCCCCTGTCCCTGTTTGTCTGTCTCTCCCTTTCCTATGATCTTGGTTAGAAGGATGAAGAAGGGCTCAGTTTGGGGTACCCTCAATTGCAGCTCTTCTGTAGCCCAGAGCAAAATGTTTTTCAAGACAGGGAAGATTAAGAGACGCAATGAGAATGTAATTCTTCAGGGAGGCCCTGTCTGTGTGACTTCCTACGAGGCGAGCCCCTGGTATGACACAGCCATGGTCTTAGAAGTTACTGTCTTAGAATTCCCTTAGGAGAGTCTAACCACTAAACAGACCCGCAGCATCGTCTGGACAAGGGGAGTCTAGTTCTTGGGGGGGGATGCATAGTTCTATTTTCAGATATTGTGCTGGACATCACTTTCCATCTGAAAACTTATGCCTTTCAGTTCTGGGAAATTTTCTTGAATTATTTCTTTGATGACTTTCTCTCCATTTTTTCCTCTTCTTTCCTTATAGAACTCTTGTTATTCAAATGTTAGACATTCTTGAATGATCCTTGTGTTTTCTGATCTCCACACTCCTATTTCTCACCTTTATATTATTTTGCACCACTTTCTGGGAAATTTCTTCAACTTTTACCTTCCAAACTTTTTACTGCGATTTTCATTTCTGCTAATGGTCTCTCAATATTCTTATTTCATAAATGTGATATCTTCTTATCTTCCTGAGGTTATTGATTATAGTTTTGTGATGTCTTGTCATCTCTGCAATCTCTGTTTCTTCCAAGTTTTTTTTTTTTTTTCCGATTCGTTTGTTGTGATCTGTTTTCCATGCTGTGGATTTCCTCCGGTGCCCGGTGAGCCTTAGACGTCTAGATTTAAGAGAGGCGCCCTTGAAGGTTGTTTGGCAGCTCCGAGTGCCTGGGTGGGCCTTATTTGTGAGCTTCACCTGTGATGATCTGCCTGAGGCATGTCACTGAGGAGCTCTTAAAGTTTGAGTTCTGAGCTCTTTCCTCCTGGACTGGCTGGACTCTGTACAGAAGGAACCTTTCATATTTTGCCTGTAGGAAAGAGGCTGAGCTGAAAATATTCCCTTTAACCCCCTCAAACTGTATGCCATCCATCAGTGGTACCTTATGGTCCAGATAATACGTCTCCTACTATCAGGATGGAGATGATAGGGCTCCAGGGTTCTTTTGGCTTTTTAAAGCAACCTCATGCCATTGGTCTGTTGCAGCCCACCTCCCTCTGTGCTTCCAGTAGAACCTCAGGCCATAAATTTCTGAGCCTAAAAGGTGCATATCTAAGGGCTTCTTGGCTTTCCCCTCTGTTGCTTTAAAAACCAGCTAAGTCAGCTACCACTCGTCCATGGCTTTTCAGGTTCTAAAATTTTATCGCTGCCATGGCCTTTCCATTCTCTTTCTTGGTGTGTTTCTGTCTTAAAAAAAAAAAAAATCCTGTTAGGTTGATTTATTGTGGTTTTAAGAGGAAGCAAAAGTAAATGGAGAGTTCGGTCTGCCCTCTTAATTCCGAGGTCCCCCGGCTGGGCTTCCTCGTTTAACTCTTTGCTTCTCTGGACCTGTTTCTTATTCCCTTTTCCTTTAAGGGGAGTTACTGATCCCCATTTGCCTTGGTTTTTCTTATAGGCTCTTTCCACGTGAACAAGATGAAATCCAACAGGGGTAAACTTTAAGATTCTCTACTGCAAATACACACCCCAATGAAACAACACGGAATGTAAGAGGTGTTACTTAATGCCCACGCATGTGAAGAAGACTATAATAAGATCAGTGTAATTCAGTGATGTGATATGACTGTCCTTCCAATGCTAAAATTCATACCTGGGCTGCATTAATAGAATTCGTATGCTCCCCTTGCTATCTATCTGCGGATGCCCTGGCGTTCCCTACCCCGTACTGTAAGGATAATGACAGCATAGAACAGAACCAGACAATAGTAAACGAGCAGAGATGGGGCTTGAAATCCCAGCACACGAGGAATGCGTGAAGCAACGAACAATGCTTTGCTCGAGACAGAGAATACACAAAGGGGAAATGTAAAGAGCTGTCATGTGGGTGAAGAATTAAATTTGGATTATGTCGTCTCGGAGGCTAGAATTGGGATTGACGGTAGACAGCAGAGAGAGGAGGGAGGCAGTTCAAGATAAAGAAGACCTTTCTCCTGAGAAGAGCTGTTTAGAAAGGATGTAGGCTGGTCCTGGCGAGGCTGGCCTGGGTCCCCACAGGCCTACTTGTTGAATTAAGTAACTTTCTAAGAGGCCTTTCCAGCCTTGCGATTCCCTCTTAAGGTAAAGGCTCATTCAGAGCTGGAAAGGCTAACGATGTGATTTAGAATGACCTCCCTCACTTTTTATGGACGAAGGAATTGAGAGCCAGCTAGTCAGTGCCTGAGCCAGTTCTCCGGCCGAACCTTTTACCTCACCACCTAGCATGCCTTCTGGTCTTCCACAGGAGCCTTCTATTGTCAAAACTGCTTTTGTTATCTAAGGCGCCCTAACAGATATCAACGTTTAGAATAACAGTTACCCTATAGAATGGAAGTAATTCTGTATACCATGCCTGTGTGTTTGTAAATGATAAAGATGCTCCCCTGATTACGCTCCCGTCTCTGTCTTACGTGGATGCCCAGCTTGCTGTGCTCGGCGTGAGCGACGTGGTTGGCCCGGCGGCAGTTCCGTGGCTGAGCATCTTCGTCCTGCGATCCAGGGCGCGTTTTGAGGGCGGCGCTCTGTGTTTTGGGAAGTCTGTCTTTGAAAAGTCTGTCTCTCATTAGTGTCCTGAAACTAGCTATGGTAAATGAACCTCATGTGTCTAATATATGAAATCCAAGGCCTGAAGCAAATCACACGCCCCCTCGCATTTGGTCATTCGTGTGGTCACTGAGTCCTTGGATTGTCTCTTTCCATTAATCATGAGCTCTGGTCTTGGCCACTTAGTCTAAAAACATCTCTGTCCTCTCCAAACCATGAGGATTAGCCAGGTCCAGGAGCCCAACAATCAGAATTAAGAATCGGACAGAAGGTGAGGATCTATGCAGGCAGAATAAGTGTCCAGGAGCATGCTGGTGCCAGAGGTTACGAATGGGACAGGAATCCAGGGGGACAAGTCACAAGTTAAAGGGCAAACAGAGAGGTGCAAATGGAGGCAGATGAGGAGGTCAGGCGCAGGGGCCAGAACTCAGAACACCGTGATGGGCACCTCCTGCCTGGGCAGTTCACAAATCTGTGATTGCATGGGCATGAGCTTGAACGTCACTTGTCACCATGATTGTACCTGGTTGGAGAGGGGATCTGGTGGATACTGCTGACCTAATTACAGCATAGCTTTGAGAATGTTGTATTTTTTCTTAAATGACCATCATGAAGAGAAAACTGTATGGTGATACTTATAATATTTGGCAAATACAGAGCAAGCCCACTCACAACACCAATTCATTCATTCCCTTAAATTTCAATTGGAGGAAAAAATTCATTTTGGGGAGATAGATAGCAGGCAGATATGTTTATGAACACTGATGCTACAGTTTTAAGGACCAATGGGGCAAAATTTGAAACAGCGTTTCATGTGTGACCGTCAGAAATGAGTCACAACCCCCTCATAGCAAGGTCCTGTTTCACTTTCCCCTAGCCCCTTCGCTGTAGGTGACAGCAGAATAGCACCGATCTTTTTGACTGGGTGAGGGTCAGGAGGTCACGGTGGAGAATAATATTCAGTGAGAGACATGTATCTGTAGTGACTGAATTCTAATTTCTTCGTGGGCAGGATGGGTGACCGCAGATGAAATGCTCCGTAACCCATGACCAGGCCACTGAGTCATCTAGTTTGAAATGACAGGCAACCATTAAAGTAAATCACACAGGGATGAAAGGAGACCAGGAAAGAGGTGCTGACCTTCTTTTTCTAAACCTCTTCATTTTCTTAGCTTTGGCTCATTTTATTTTTAGGAAGTATAATTATTCCCCTTGATCCAATCAAGTGGGAGTTTCTTACATTTTTTGGCAAGACTTGAATATAATAAACCTTATCCTGGGAGCCTTCCTGGTTATCTTTGAAATGGGGTGTGGGGATGGGAAAGCATAAGATAATTAAAAAGAAAGAAAGAAAGAAAGAGAGAGAGAGAGAGAGAAAGAAAGAAAGAGGAAGAAAGAAAAGAAAAGAAAGAAAGAAAGAAAGAAAGAAAGAAAGAAAGAAAGAAAGAAAGAAAGAAAGAAAGAAAGAAAGAAAGAAAGAAAGAACCCTACAACCTATGGATAGAAAAACTTTTGGAGGTTATTTAACTCGCCTGTGTAACATTTTCACTTGAAGCTCGAACTATTTCAGGAAACTGAATTTCTTAAAGAAATTCCTTCCTCGGGGAGGAAGTGCTCAGAACCATTTTAGACACTTCGGCAGGTCCTAAGGACTGGGTTTCTGCCCAATGCATCTCTGAGTCCCTCGCTTCTATAAAGGATTAAGCCCGGTGGGACTCTGCAGAGCTGTTTGCTTTTACGTGATTCGGTGGGGGAAGTTAATTCCTAAAGGGGGCAGTGACAGGATGTCCTGCTCAGCTTCCACTCACATGGTCACCAGAGCTCATCTTAATATTTCGAGCATGCTTTTAAAACCAGCGGTGGGCGTATGACAGGTACAGATGAGGACACTCAGGAACCGATGGCTTGGTACACTACTGGGCGATCTTGCTTTTGTACCAAAGATGGTGCTTTCTCTCTGGGTAAAGATTTGTCGGGTCTGTGGTTTGTGCAGGGGGACAGTGAGTTCCCGTGGAGCCCTCAGCCTTTCCTCCCGTCATCACATCTAAGCTGTAAAAGTGGCCGTGATTAGTAAGGCTGGGTGTGTGCTGCTGCTAGAAATAAGTTTATATTTCGGGGAGTTTTTCGTGAGAAAAGTTTATAACGGACTTTGAACGAATTAAGTAAAAAAGAAAAGAATGAAATTTTTCCTTAAAAATGATCAACTAGCAATGGGATTTCGAGATCCTAACAGCCTATAAATGTATTTATTTATTTTGAGGTGGTTTAGGTTGTAACTTCCTTTTCATGCCCTTTCGTCTTTTACTTCCCTTCAATATCTTCCTAAAAAGACGGCCTGTGGGGGTTTTGGGAAGTGAGAACACATTCTCTGCTTGCTTTCGGCAGTCTGTTTCTTACAGAAGTCGGTTAGATTCCCTTTAAGATTTTTGAAGTCATCGCCAAAAGTTATCTTTTTATATCTTGACCAATGGGCTTTTGCTTGATCAGTATCATTTTGTACTTTCTGAGTCAAAAGCTGAAAAAATAGATTTACTGCAATGTCTCTCTCCTATGCGCCTTAGTCTGTAGTCTGCACAGCATGTTATCGGAGGTCAAAAAAATTATGATATTTATTATTGTCATCAAAAAATAATAGTAATAGTAATATCAGACAAACTTTTCAGTTATTGTTCAAAGGTAAGTCCAATATACTTTTACAGACAAACAGCCAATAAAGCTACCTTTGTCATCTTGGTAAATTGCTTAGCAAACGCTGTGTTCCACTGGGTGCTTTAGATAGAGATGCTTGCCTTTGCAAGTCATCATTCAAAAATCCTGTGCCAAACCTCACTTTCCTCTCAATCTTTCCAAACCTCTTTCCTAGGTTCCTCGCTCTCTGAGCTTACCAAACACCACAGCTTCGAAATCCCTCAGGATTCTCTTCCCTTCATAAAAGTACCAAAATTATATGACTCTAATACTTCTTGTGAAAATGAAACTAAATTGAAAAACAAATCTGCCCTTTTAAAAAAGAAAAGGTTTAAATTCACACTGCTCACAAGTGAGCTGTGGAAAAAGTTAGGCAACAGCCAATGGATATCAGTGGACGTGAGTCTATAAATTAACCACGAGTGCCGATGTATTTGTCTCTTGAATCAGCTACTTAATCCTTTAGCTTAGACTGTTTGAGAAAGGAAGGCCTGGAAGAACACAAAGCAGGAGCCCAGGGGAGCAGCCCTGCCCTGCTCACTCCCTTCTGCCTTACTGGAGGAGGGGACCCTGAGTCCGTCCTCTTTTCCTTCTCGGATTTCATCCCTTCTGTTGGCCAGCAGTTATGCAATGGGCTCCACAGAGCTATTCTTGTAAAAGGGTTTGGCTCAGAATCCATCGTCTTCACGTGGTTTCCTTATTCTGTTCTGTCCTAGGGTTGGTTGTCCATGTATATAGACTTTGTGACTAATAAGATTTTTTTTCTATTCTCTTTCTTATATCCCTGGATTTAGAAGAGATATCCTCTTTGATGCTTTAGTTTCTGTTCTCAATCTGTTTTATGAACAAGTTTGCCAATTTTTTTTACCTTTTTAAATAGAAATATATTTGCCATATCAGACTCTATAAGTAAAGGCATACAATGTGTAGATTTGCTACATTTATATATTACAATCTGATTGCTACTGTAGCATCAGCTAATACCTCTTTCACTTACAAATATCTTTGTGTGTGTGTGTGTGTGTGTGTGTGTGTGTGTGTGTGTGGTAGGAATAATTACGATCTAGTCTCTTAGCAAGTTGACGTTTATCTACTTTTCCCCCCACGATAGACAGGCCACCTCTGCAGTGCTGCTGTGTGACAGGTGCTTCATAATATTTGTTAAAACTGAGTAGAGCTAAGTCAGAAAGCTGTAATGACGTGTCTCACCTGTGAGCCTGCTCATAGCTCTAAGACAACAGATGGGGTTAGACACGTGGGAGGAGCTCAGAGGAGCCACTGTGTGGCCCACAGTTTAGTTCATTAGATTTTGCCCCGTTTAGTTCATTTTTAGATTTTGTTCCCCTTCGGCGATTAGCTGTCACACCTATGAAGCCCACACATTTCTAAAATCAGAAAGTCAGAACATTTAGAAACATCTCAAAGCTCAAGCACGAACAATATTCAAGAAGAATGTTTTGTTAGTAATCATTTCTCCGAAACTCTAGAATAAAATGGTTTTATAAAGATTCCAAGAATGATGGTGTTGATGACAATACAACCTTGTACTGTATTTGTCTGATAATTTCCCTGCAGGTAATTTAGATGTTTAGTAAATAATCATGTTTGTGTGTGTAGACTGGAAGGCCTCCATAGGTGAGAAATTTAAAGAAGATTAAGTAAAAGAGTCTTTTCTTGAAAACGGAAGCAAAATTTCACTGACCACTTGAGGCAGGGGAAAATGTTTGCAACTCCTTGCAAATCTGAATTGCTCCAAGCGCTCATTGCAGCCACCTGTGTTTCTTTGCTTCTTGGAAGATGCTTGGGGAGCAGCACTTACCACTTACTACCTTCACCCGCTTCCCAATGGGGGGAGAAATAATAGCATTGGGGAGTCCCAATGCCTTTCGGATTGGACTCCCCGGTGGGTGTTTCTATGAAGAGCCACATAGTATTCTATACAAATGTGTTTTAAATGTTCAGCGAGAGAAAGGCACAACCCCTCTAAAGGGAAATTTCTGGAAGGGACCAAGGACTGGTAGCTTCCTGCCACACCCGTAAACTCCTTTCCTGTTTCTCTTCGTTCAAGCCGTCCCTTCTCTGCCGAGATCTGGATTCTTTTTCTGTGTTTGTTATGCCTGTTCCCTCTCACCCTATACACCTGTTCAAATGTTCTCCCGTTTCAAAAACCCAGCTTTTCTGTATTGTCTTGATTTTCTCCTTTACATCATTACTCCAAAGAATAGTGTACACGAGTGCTTGACACAGAGTAGGATACATTTTATTTTTGGAATATTGAAAGGAATACTGACTGGTTTTGTAAAGACTTGTTTTGTAAAGAAAAACATTCTCTCCCTGAACAGTAAGCACTGATAAGGAAGGAAGGGGAGCTATGAGTGGAGGCAGTTTTAAAATATGGCCCCTCAAATTCTTTGATGCTTTTCCCAGTGAGAGGTGGACCGTGACCCCCTCTCTCGGAATCTGGGCTCTGTGACTGTTGGGCCAATACGATGGAGTGGAAATAAACAGTGTCGGTCTCTGGGCCCAGGCCTTATGAAGCTGGTGGCTCCCTCTACCTGTCTCTTGGATGTTCGCTCTTGGAACCTGGCTACCGCGAGATGAGGAAACCCAGGCCGCACAGAGAGACTGTGCTTAGATATTCTGAGGTCCCAGCTGACAGCCAGCGTCCGCCTCCAGATGGGTGAGGAAAGATGGCTCCAACATGATCCAAACCCTTTTGCAGTGAAGTTTCTATGTTTATTCACAGGTTCTGGGGATTAAGACGTGGGCATCTTGAGGGTGCTGTTACTTTGCTTCCCAGACTTCTCTTTCTTCCTCCCTATATTCAGGGTTGACGTGATGATGAGGAACCTTTTAAATCACTGTGCTGGTTGGTTTGGAAAGGCATCAGCTGTTCCCTGTAGATTTGTGCCCTTGACGGTGTATGCATTTGGCTGAGCAGGACGTAAGAAAATGTGTCTGCAGGTCCCGTGCGGAGGCTGGTCTCCAGTCTGTGACGATTGTGCCAGAGGTGCCATCGGGGGCTCCTCACGGGCTGTTGATGAGTCTTGTTTCTCAGGGCTCCTTGGGACCGTTCTCCATCGTGACCCAGTGCCTGGCACATACCAAGTGCTCAGAGAATGTTCACCATGTGAATGAAGGACCTCCTCCTGACAATGGAGAGCCCAGACTGAAGCCACCTCCCTGGGTTAGGGCCCTTGCCATGCGTGACCGGGGGCTTTGGTCTCTAGGACCAATCATGACCTCATAAAGGGGCACTTGACCTTGTAGATCAACCTTCGGGAACTGCTCCTCATGCAGCCTTGCTTCTCAACTGCAGGAGGCTGCGTGCCGGTTCTGATGACAGCTCGATGTGGTCTCTGATGTGCTTACATCTGCCTGGCGCCCTCTCCATCTCTCCATCCAGCCCTGGGTATTTATCATCTCCCCCCAGCACTGTCCTGCCCCGTGGACTGGAGTCTGCCCACGGTAGGAGCACGGTAGTTAAGAGCATCGATGCTAAAGTCAGGCCTGATCCCAACTCCTGGCCTGTCTGTGGAGTAGCTCTGCGACCTCGTGAAATGTATTTACCTTCTCTGTGCCTTGGTGTGTTCATTTGTAAAAATGGTTTAATAACAGTACCTATGTTACAGGATTGTTATGAGAATTAAACGTCCTAACACTATTCAAAGGTTAACTCAGTGCTTCCCACATAAACACTTACTCCCCAGCAACCATTATTTGTGAGCACAGAACAGCGAACCCTCCCTCGGAATGAACGGGCAGCGTGCTCCAGGGTTATGTAGGGGAACCTATGAGCCAATCAATGCCTTCTTTCTGATGAGAGAGTAACCTTGCCTGGTCCACACGGACACGTAATCTAATCCCCAGAGACCAGTATTGCTCCTCAGCTGAAAAGTACAATCTCTACAAGAGCTACAGGTAAACGCTCTTCCTTTCTTTCTCTCCTGAAAAACCTATCAAAAGATAGAAGTGAAAGACCTGCTTCTTTGAATAGTCTTCATCTTTGTGTTTTCTTTCTTTTTTTTTAGAAGTAATTTCGAATTTACAAAAGAATAACAAGAATAGTACAAAGAACTCCCACATTCTCTCGAGCCCAGTTTTAACATTTTGTCACATTTGCTTTATTACTGTCTTTCTCTATATGTTCATGTTATTTTTTTTCTCTAAACTATTTGTGCCCTTTTACTTCAAAATACTTCCACAGATATCTCCTAAGATATCTAAGCAGATATCTTCTTGCATAACTATAGTTCAATTATAAAATTCAGAAAATTTAACCTTGATGTAATGCTATTATCCAATGTATAGTCCATATCCAAATTTTGCTGCTTGTCTCAATGATGTCCTTGAAATGACCTTTAGTCTCATTCATCTGGAACAACTCAGCCCTTGCTTATCTTTCAGGACTTTGCCGTTTTGTAAGAGAATAAACCAGTAGTTTTGTACCATGTTGCTCAGTTTGGGTCTGTTTTATGTTTTCTCACGATTAGATTCATGTTGTGCATCCTTCCTAGTGCGTTATAGTGGGAAACTCATACTGTCAGTTTGTCCCACTGCTGATGGTTTTAACTATTTTCTGGCGTTTTGGTCATTGACAAGTACAGTAAGAACCGACAGGAAAGGGAATAACCGGTCCAGTCAAGTGGAGGTTTTCTTAGACGGATGCCGTGTATTTTCTGAAGTTTTTGTATCTCTGTGTTCAAGTTTCTTTTTGTGTGCATCTTCTAGTTGTCAATGTGTTTGGAAAAAACTAGCAGTGGCAAGATGGATTTAGGGAAGGAGAGTTTAACACATTTCCTGACTAGGCCGAGACAGGTTCAGGCTGGGAGAGGATGAACTGATGGTATCCCAGCTTTGAGTGGACAGAGTTAGGGTGGATGGGGTGGCAGACGGCATACTCTGGTCCTGGGACTTATGAAAGCCATAGATGGACCTAAAGATTGGAAGGAGGGGCCAGGGCCCCCTTCCCCCCGTCCTACGCACACATGATCACCCCCCCCTTCATATCCTGGTACTTGCCATTTTGTTTTCTACTTCTAGCCTTTACACAAGCGCGCGGGTTCCAGTGGACGGGAAAAGAAGGGACGGGTTTATCAAGCTCCTGCTATGATCCATGTATAGTCATCGCAGGTAGATGAGGACCTGTCAGCTGAGTGATCAGGAAGTAAAGGTCAGCAGAGAGGGTCATCAACCAAAAACCAAGGGAGTCAGCTGTCAGCATCCGGAAGGTCCTTTCCAGAGAGTCCTTCCTCACCCTTTCAGTGCCTTTTAAATGTCACAGCAGGACTTGTTACCTGGGCGGCTATCCTTTCAGACAGATAGGTCTCTCTGTGAAGGGTGCTAAGAATAATGTGAACAAAAATAGACCTGGAATGAAATGCTGCTATTTTAATCACCCAAAATATCCCAGAGGATAATCAAGAGTTGATTAAATGTTGGGAATACTCTTCTATAATGAATGAGCCATTAAAAATAAAAAGGATAATGAAACATAATGTGACTTATCTTTTGGGAATTTATCTTTTTATTGTTTAATCATAAAATGCACTGCTGCGTTTCTGGAGAGGAATTAGAAAATGTGCTGGGGCGAAGGGGTGGTTTCCGGTCATTAAGTATTGAACCTTGATCTCTCACATGCAATAGCAATGTATCCTGAGGATAGCATTTTCAGAGGAAAGATGATAGAGATATTATATTGACTGAGAATGACAAAAGGCAGGACTAAGAACCCTGAAAAATGTGGATAGTAATAGGATTGGTAGAAAATGGTGATGAGAAGCCAGAAACCGGTTAAGATGATGTTTTTGCATGCATGTAAAGCTGACCAGTAGTAAATGGTGGTCCGCGCTTTAGTTCTTCTTGCTACATCTGACCTCCAAGGAATCAACTGAGCTGTAATTCTCAGACACAGCCACAAGGTGGCGCTTAATTCCCTTGAGTGTGCTAGGGCCAAGTCTAGCGGGCCAGTTGGACTGCCCTGGGTGCCGAAGGTGGGACATCAGTAATCCTATCCTAGGTATTCTTTCCTCTGCCAATACTGACAGATTACTGTGTCCGTCTGGTCCTCCTTGTTCTGTCCTAACGCCTGCCAGATGGATAGGCTCTGCTCTGAGAATCTAAGTAACCATTCACCCAAAGCCTAATGAACACTTTGCTGCAAACTGTTTCCTCTAAATTTATTTTCTACCTTTGATAATGTCTCTTCAGAGACTTCATATAATTGTGGCACGTCTTTATCTACTATTTGGTGTCCCACTTTTAATTCAATGTTATTTCACATGTTTGAATTAGCATAGTCTATAAATATTTTTTTTTTTAGAAAGAAAAGTATCTCAATGTATTTCTCTTGTTTGCATTATTATAAATAGCATTGCTATGAACCGAAGCAGATGTAAAGGATCAAAGAATGATTTCACAATGTTTGTTATACATTCCCAGATTGTCTTATAGAAAAAAAGTGTTTTTGATTTTCAATTGCTACTTTTCCCTAACGCCTCTAACGTCCAATAAAAAAAATAAGTTCCCAAGGAAAACAAATACTGGATGATCTCACTTATGTGTAGAATTTAAAGCAACAACCAACCAAGCTCATGAATACAGAGAACAGAGTGGTAGTTCCAGAGACGGAGAACGAGGGGGTGGGAGGAACAGGTGAAGGAGCTTAAAAGGCACAAACTCCCAGTCATTAAATGATTAGGTCCCGGGGTGTGACGTGCAGCATGGTGACTGTAGTTGATAACTCTGGATTGCACATTTGAAACTTGCTAAGAGAGTAGACCTTAAAGTCCTCACCACAAGGAAAAAAAGGTGTTTTTTTTTTTTATAACTATGCATGGTGACAGATTTTACTTAGACTTATTGTGGTGATCATTTTGCAATATATGCGAACACTGAATCATTACACTGCACACTTGAAAGTGATGTAATGTTATATGCCAATTATGTCCCAATAATAAACAATAGGTTACTTGCTGAGGTCTTGGTACATTGAAAAATGCTTCCCACTGATGGTGTATCGTGTCAGTGATTTATCTGAATGCGTTCCTTCCTCTGTGTGGTATGGAATCATCTTCTTAAATGTAATTTAACTTGTTTCTTTAAAAATTGACGTCTGGGTTTTGTGTCATACGTAGGACAGCTCCTCCCTCTAAGATTATATAGAACTTTCCCCGTGTTTCTTTAAGTACTGGGTTCTTTTCAGTTTTTGGTAACAAATAATGCTAGAATTGTTGGGATGCACATATTCAGATTTGGAAGAAATTGCTATGTTTTCCAAAGTGATTGGGCCAACAGATGTAAATTTTTCTTCTAATTCATACTGATGGGTGCCCTGAAAACTGTTACTGGAAACTAAATATCTGCAGGAAACATTTAAAAAAATTTTTTTGGTCAAAACTATTTTGGCATCGTTCTCCTTGCTCACTTTCTCACGTGCTGTTAAATTGGTCCATGGCCACTAGCGAGTCTCCGTGGACCAGCACTGGCCCCTCTGCTCCTTCCTGGTCCGCCATTAAGAAACTCGGGCCTGAGTTTAGTGTTAGATTCCTCCCCACCCCACACCCCCAGACCACAAGCGTTTGCCTTTTCTCTTTGTGGGTTTGATGAAAGCCTGAAGAGGAATCCCAGTCTACCTGTTACATAAACAAACAAACAAAAAAAGATGAACAATGTTCAACTAAAAAGATGCTCGTTATGATAGGAAGTTGACACATCAAGCAAAGGTGAAGTCCCAGCTAGGGGGCAGTAGAGAGATTATTAGGCTATCAACCCATCTTCTTGTCACCCTTGCATGACCATTATTATAGGGTCAGCATTGGCCTCCAGACTTCAGGCTTGAAAGGGATCTTCTAAGCATCCTGATATGTTAAGAGTTTTTCTTTTTTGGGGTGGTGGTGGTGGTGGCAGGTGTGGTCACCAATGGGAATCCAGATCATACACAGGGCCCAGTGGCACCTCTGAGGGGTCCTGATCTCAGGGCTCAGCTCAGTCCTTAGATTTTAAGTCCAGTACCTGGATCTCCTTTGTCCACCCAGTGACAGCCTGGTGCCTAGGCTGACCGCAGACTGACATGTCCATTAGAACTCCAGCAGAAGGATTTGCAACAAGGGTTTCTCTCTTTCCTGTTACCAGGATGCCTGGGTCTCCGATCCACACCCCTGGAAGGGGAGCTGCCGTCGTTTGTCACAGAAGGGCTCTCGGGTGACTGACTCATAAGAAGGCTCTTTCCTAAGCGTAGAATGCAGACAACAACAGTGTACTGGGCGCAGGAGTACTTCATCTATGTTCCTGTAAAACCTGATGAAAAATCCCTTCTTCTCATCGGGGATATTTCCCCAGTGACAAGGCTGTTTGTCCAGTGAGCCCAGAGGCAGGATCTTGTACAGAGATGGATGCTCTCGGCTTCTTTCGTCTTCCTGAACCCATTGTTTTTCTCCTAACTCACACCCTCTCTGACACATGGTTCGTCAGATGGCTTTGGTGTCACAAGTTGAAGCTACGATCAAGGGCTATTTCTGTCGCACTGACGGATGATGCCAGTCAGACTTTCCAGAATCTGAGGGGTGGATTACTGTCTCGGCTAATTTATTAAATCGGGAGTTTGGGAAGGATTTCAGCTCCTCTGAAATCTTCCCAAGTTGACTAATCTGCTGTTTGTGTTGGGAAATCACGCTGACCCCTTTTCCTAGCAGCCTTGACAGCTCATCTCTCTGTAGTTACAAGAGGGGATAAGCCAGACAGATGAGACATTCTGGAGTCTGCACAAACCCCTCTGCTGGCTCCCGGCGTTTTCATCCACAGGAGGTGCAGGCAGCTTTGCTACGAAACGTGGGCCAGGACGTTTTCTAGCCCAACGCTCCCCCTGCCCCATGACAATTTAGCTCACGTAGCTCTGGCCCTGCTCAGGGCTCCTGGTGAACTCCTGAGCTTTGAAACTCAGGCCAGCACTACGCCATGTTGCAGGAGTGTGTGTGTGTGTGTGTGTGTGTGTGTGTGTGTGTGTGTGTGTAACTGCTTCCCATGGTGGAAATCCCCCCAGGCCCCAGAGAGTGAGTCTGCAGTGGACCCTGAGGCGGGAGGCCTTTCAAGTGGAAATCGCAGAAGGTGGAAGGAGATACAGCTGGAGTGAATGGATGCCTTCAAGGGTTGTTGGCAGGTGGCTGCATAGATGAGACCAGATAGGATGAGTCATGTCAGGAAATGTAATAGTGGCCGGGGCTGGGAGGTAGTGTCCACTGTTTGCACTGGTTTATTAGTATGGATCCAAAACGACTTAGGCAAACCATTTGCCTCTGTTCTCGAAAATCCTCATGGAAAACCCCATGTAATTACAAATATGAGGTAAGAAATTCAGGGCCGTTGACCGAAAGGGAATAAATAGCGCCATGTGACATGTCGCTCTTCAGCCACCAAGCACCCAGGCAGGTCAGGATTACACAGCAGAGAGAGCAGGACCTGCAATCCAGCAGGCTTGGGTTTTAATGGCGGCTCCTCCACTTCCTGGCTCTGATTCTCGTACTTTTTTTGAGTGGTTGGTTTTTTTCTTCTATAAAATGGAGTCCTAATAATTACCTCATGGAGTCGTGAAAATTTAAGAATATTGCAGATGTGCTCAGTAAATTATAAGCACTCAATAAACGAGAGCCCTCATTATTTGAGGACCTTATGATGTCTTCTCTTTTCTTTTCTTTTTTTTTTTTAGAAGAAAAGACATTTGACAAGCCTTAAGATTCCATCTGTGGATCCGGCTCTTAGAATCTTGAGTTCTAGATTTCATTGTTATTTCTGTATAATCAATGTTAAGTTATAATACTACAGTTTTGCTAGAGGCACAGAAAATATACCCCTTTTGTTCTTGTTGAAAGATGAAATCTTGCATCTTTCTACGCAAGGAAGTAAACTCTACACTGGTTCTACTAGATTGTATAGAGCTGGTTCTGGGTACATTAGCCAAGCAGAATCCCACTGGGCACGTGACAGTGGGTGACTCTGGACAAAGACCTGGGAGGTGACGTAACCACCATAGGCAAAGCCAACAGCGGCACCCATGCGTGTGTGTGATATCTTAAGAGCTGTTGGTACCATCTGGGACTTTTTTCTGTGTTCCTATCGTCTTTACACAATGACAGTAGGATAGAGGACATAGAATATGAAATTAATGATTATGGTATATGGCTCTACGGTTAGGATACATAAATATTGTTGATGTCAGTGTAAATGCTGGTTCGAGGGACAGCACACATTACACATTTCCACCCACATTTGTCTTTACCTGCTAATGACCTTCAGGTTCGAAACCTCAGTGTCCCCTTGAGCTCTTCTCTCTTTGTCCCCTTCAATCCCGGAGGCGCTGTCTACCAGCCACTCTGTCCGCGTGGTATTCCTACCCCTTCGTCACGCATTCGGGCGTAGGCTGGGCCCTCTTTGCCTGCACGCATCAGAGTGGACATTCCCCAAAGCAGAGCCCCATACGAGGACCTGAGCACAGAGTGGGAGTGGGGTGGGGGTGTGACGGGGAGGGAGGAAAGGCCAGCAGCGGGCTGCGTCATCAGGGTCCAGACTGCTTTGCGCAGTGGATATGATTCCACTACGACCTTTTAAGACGGGTACAGATGCCTTCCAGAACAGCTCCCCTGAAAGGCCACAGAAGATAAACACTTCCGTGATGCTTTTGTCCCCCTGCAGCCGAAGGGGACCCTGAGCTTCTGTGCTGCACTTGCCCAAGGCCTGGTGGTGGCCTCTCAGCCTCAGTAAATGCCTGGGGACAGTCAGCTAAGAAACCGCCGCATGTCACCTGAAATCACAGGTGGGCTGAGGGGATGGAAGCGGGCACCGCAGTACCTGGTTCACCTGTGCAGTGGCAGTCACTTCCTGTCAGCTCAGTCCATCCTACGCATGTCGGTTTACTGTTCCCAAAGAACAGCCCTCCTCATGCGTTCGTCTGCTCGAAATTCTTCCATTTCCCTTCATGACATCCTGGAGAGAAGACAAACACCTTGGGATGGCATTCCAGGTTCCCAGAGCTGGCACCGGCCAGCATCGCCCACTGCTCCCCAAATGCCCGAGCCCTTCCCCCCTCTCATGACGGTTACTCATGCCCTCCCCTCTGCCCGAAGAGCTTCTCCCTCCTCTGCTCTATATTTTGAAATCCTTTCATCCCTCAAGGGGCAGTTCAGATGTCACCTGCATTCGTTTTTCGATTGCTACGTAACAAATTACCACAAACTGAGTGGCTTAAACCGACAGCCATGTATGACATCCTGGCTTTGCAGGTCAGAAGTCTGAGAAGCTCACTGGGTCCTCTGCTCGGGGTCTTACAGGGAGGAAGTCAGTGTGTCACGGGGTGGGCTTTTATCGACGATTCTGAGGTAAAATCCACTTTCCAGCTTATCCAGGCCATAGGCTGAATTCGGTTCCTTGCAGTTTGTGAAAGGAGGTTGTCTTCTCGCTGGCTGCTGGCTGGGGTTGCACTCAGGTGCTTCCCCGTGGTTCCTCTCATCTCTGCAACAGAGAACCTCCCCCGAGCCCAACACTCTTCACACTGTGAATGTCCTTCTTCTAGAAGACTCCTGTAATTAGATTGGGCCCACCTGGATAAGCTCCCTTTTGCCAAATAAAGAAACAGAATCGTGGGAGTGGCATCTCATTCTATTCTTGGGTTGCGCCCACACTCAAAGACGTGGAGGTTACATAAGAGCCGGGGCGGGGCGGTCACTCTAAGAATTCTTCCGCTGTACCACTTCCTCCAGGAAGCCCTCTCCGATTTCTTCTAGTGGGAGCAATCTCCCTCCTCTGCTGCTCCTCCTTGCGCTTCAGGGGAATGAAGTCATTGCATGCCTTGGAGTTACTGTGGCCGACACGCCTCTCTCTACAGGGAGGAAATATGAGGTCATAGACCTCATTTGCCTTCAGTTTGTCATTCTTAGCGTTGGTTTTTCAAAGTCCCTGAATTACTTTTTGTGCCAGAATGTATTTGGTATTGTACCACGTTTAAATATAGAAACACGCATAAAGGACAAACCTAAAAATGTTTTTAAAAAGGTACAGAGCCATAAAATAAATGAAGTTCTATAGGAAAGAAGGTTCTCGAGTACAGTTTTTACAGGTGTTTTGTCGTGACATTTTTTGGTTTGTGTTCTTGGGGGGTTAAGTATGAAACACCCCTCTCTGTTTCTTTTAGTGCTATTTCCTTAAATTTAATGATGATTTTATCGAGGTTTTATTTTCTTTTTATAGGTAATAAGGCATATGTCCTTTAAAGAGCATTTAGTTGGAATTTTAAAATCTAACCTAAGAGTCTGCCTTTTAAGTAGTGTGTTTTACTATTTACATTTATTTTGATTACAGATATATTTAGACTTGCCATTATCACCTAATTTTGTGTTTTCTGCTTTCCATTTATTTTTGACTTTTTTCTTTTTTTCCTGACTTCCGTTGAATTGATACATTTTTCTTTATTCTAATCATAATTCTAGATGTAGTATCTTGGGGATTACCTTAAATGTTTAGCACACATACCTATTTTTTCCTTTCAAAGTTTGAAGTTAATCAGTATTTATATCCTCTTCCCGAATGAGGCAAGAATTTAGTGCATTTTAACTTCCTTCCAAACTCTGCTCCCATACCTACCCTGATACTGGCATTGTTTTAGTTTGTTTTTAAACATACAAAAACTAGTTGTTATTATTATTATTACTATTAATGGTCAATACATTTTTAGATTTAGATGTATTACTTACTCTTTATTACCATTTTCTCTGATCACTCTTATTTCTCTTATTTTGCATCTTCCTTTATGTTTTCTCACCCTTGGGTAATTTTTCAGTGAGAGTATTTGGGCAGTAACCTTTGTGACTCGTTGTGTATTTAAAATAATTTACTTGTAAATTTGTTTTGTCTTTTAATTTTTTGTGACACAAAATTTCAAATACATATTTGAAATGTATGTATTTTTTACATATTATGTGTCATGATCTTTCACATATCCATTCTTCTACAACTACCAACGAGTGACTGACATCGCTTCATGTATATCTTCACCCCTTTCCACTGTCTACTGATTATCTTGAGGCCAGTCCACATTATTATCACACTCAAAACAAACGATAATTCCTCAGCATCATTAAATATCCAGTCGGCGTTTAAATTTCCCAATTCTGTGTCTCTTTCACTCACTCTCTCTCTGTCTCTGTCTCTAGTTTGATATTCAGGATTCATATATTACAATAGATGATAATAAAATGTGCAATAATCATATGATATTATCAACTATTCAAATGAATTTTTCTTAAGTGATAGTTTGGTTGGGCATGTGACCTTTTCTTTTTGGAAATAATTTACTCAGAGATCTTCCTTTTTTTTTAAATATTGGACACTCAGAAGAGGGCAATATGGTTTCACCTCCCAGTTGCATATGTATCAAATTTTGTGCATTGGATAACTGGAGAGAGCTGAAGAACCACGTGTGCTTTGGCATAAAGTAAAGCATTTTATGCAGACTTGCAAAACGATAATGTTAAAATTTAAATCTAATGCCTTTACAGAGTTCACAGTTACATAAACATGTCATTTTTAATCCAACGAAAGTTTATTTTTGCAACTGTGTATTAAATTATAACTTGTTAATTCGATTTCTTAGCACCGAATTGTAACTATTTGTATGATTTCATACTGTTTCCACATCTGTAGCAGGAATTTCCCGGGCTCCTCGGCCTCTGGAGTTACTCCGACTGTGATATGGTAATAAGTCTGTTATTTCGTGGGGCCATCTTACAAACCGTGGAGTCCTACACATCTCCAGTTCTCTGTGGGGTGCCCTCGTCGCCCCCAGATTATCTCGGTGTGCAGTGCTGCTACTGCTGTTTGAGGCATCTGGGTTGTGAGTCGTTTTCAGCTGTAACACCCACGCCCAGAGAGTCTGGCAGCCCTCTCCACGGTCCTGCTGCCTTGGAGAGCACCTTAGGTACGCGAGTGAGCAGCAGGGTGATCAGCAGGGTGATCTCATTCCCCACACTTCTCCTTAGCTGCTCGGATCCTGGTACAGAGCTGGCCCCATCCTCCACATCCTCACATCCTGTCTTCGTCTTGGGCCTTCATGATCGTCAGGAACCAGTGTCTGTTCTCTTCCCGTCATCCAGGGCTGTGCAGGCGGCCGGCTTCCTCACTGAGCTTTGTTCCATCGCTTGCTCTTTCCTGAAAAGCATCTTTTCATTCTTCCCCACCTCTTCTCAGCGGCTAGTTCTAGACTTGAATCGGTCATTGCGACCTAAGTCTCCTGTTTCTCTGTGAGGTCTCACCCTGCATGTATAAAAATATCTGATCCCCATGGCGATCCTGTGGAGAAACACAGGCATTATCATCCCCATTTAAGACAAAACCAAGGCTTAGAAAGAGCCAAGTAGGGCTTGAGACAGTATAAACTGGGGAAAGAATGGCTTGAATAAAAAATTGAGGTACGACTAGGTAGCCCTAAAGTTGATGATCAGGGGACGTGTGCCTTTGGGTCAGGGGAAGTTTGGTCCCCAGACAGAGGGGACATTCAGACTTTCCCAGAGGGTTTGCTCTACATACTCAACACCAAGAGCCAGTGGTCCCACGTGGGTCGAGGTTCGCCAATTGATACTGTGTAAAAATAAATGTAGCTGCCCACTATAGAATGCTTACTATGGTTTGGGTTCTGGGCTAAATGTTTTGTATATACGATCTCCCTTAGTACTCAGAGTAACCTGAGAGCCAAAAATTAGTTTTCTCATTTTACGGATGGGGAAACTGAGGCATCCCCAAATTTATTTATATAAAATTTATTTAAAATAAATCATCCAATGCCATACCACTATTAAATGGCAAGGGTGTCTTTGTTCCGTGTGACACTGGCTCCGTGATTTTAGCCACTCTGCTTTATTTCCTTTCAGGGACTGGAGTTCTTAGATATTAAGCAGGCCTTATTTCAGGGGCAGAGTTAGACAGGTGGACTTAGGCTGTCTCTAGTTAAAGGGACTAATTTTCCCCACGTACACCTTAAGAGCATTTTATTGATAGAGACTCAGCAGCTTTTGATCTCTTGTGGTTCCTAGTATCACACTGTTTGAAGATGCCTTCTGTTGACTACAGCCCTGTATCCTTTTTTTTTTTTTTAATTTGTTGTCAGACTGACTTAAGATTCATGACTTAGGCTGCGGACACTCTTTGGAAGGAGACACTTACGTTGTCACACTCCTCCAGAATCTGCAGACACCCCTTGTTGTCCTTAGGTTCAACCAGTACTGGGTTTGCTGGCCCAGCTTACTGTGCGGGTTAGTGTTTAGAGCCTGCACATCGATCCGGCATCCCGCTCTCACAGGCTGTCTCCTCCGAACCTACACACTCTCATCCCCAGAGGTGATAGTGTCAACTTGCCTGCTTCTTCTGAGTGCAGCTGTGGCTCCGCCTCTGTGTCGACCTTGCCACTTGGGAGCAGGCAGGCTGTCTTCTGGTTTGACAAGTTCTGTCAGTTAAGCACAGATCGAGAAGGAGTCTCCTTGTTGGAGGCCTGAGCATTCTAGCCGGTATCGTTCAGACGCACAAGAAGAACCTACCTCACGATGTCATGGTTTATGACCCTCTTCGTGTTCACCAAGAACTTCTGGTACACTTGACCTTGAGCGGGAAGTCTTCTAATTAGCGGACACTTATGCGTTTGTGTCCGTATAAAGAACCAGATAAGCTGACCAAAAGAAGCCTCTTTCAGCTCTCATGCAATTCTAGGAGATGATTAATGCATCAACTCCGTCCAAATGGCATGCTTCAATTCTTGCAGCCTTGAGCGTACTGACATAAGCGACAGACTTCGGGCCCGCTGGGGAGCTCACGGAGCTGTAGCCGTGGCTGTTACTCGCTGCCGTGGCTGCTGTTCAGATGTCTCGCCAAGTTTTCTTTCACTTGTAGTTAGAAGCAGAAGTGAAAAGCGTAGACCTAGCACCATAAAGAGACCTGCCACGGTGGCTCACTGATATGTGGCCTTATACAAGTTACTTTTCTCTCTAAATCCAAATTTCTTATCAGTCAACTGGGACTACTAACAGCATCAGTTCCATAGGGTTGTTGTGAGGATTTAACAAGATATAATATGATATTGTCTCAGAGTCTGGCATGGAACTGAAAATCAAAGGCACGTCCTATTATTGGTATTCATGGAATTTTCCTAATCAAATCACAAAAGAATGTAGTTCATGATTCATCTCTTTTTCAGATCTCAGAGCAGATCACCCACAGATCACGCAGGCAGGACACGCAAATCACACCCTAGAAAAGCACCTTATTTTATGTCAACTCTCAGCATGGAAATTGAGCTAAAAGCTTCCTCCTGGAGCTGAGCTGGAGTATAATGCTCTGTGTACCTGGATACAGAGAAGGGGCCAGGCCCTTTCAGATGAAAAGAAATTTCTACGGGACAGAGCTGTCCATTTCAATCCAGGCCGACTTGAGTTAAAATGGGCTCATTTGACTCAGCCAGGTGTCAGGACAGCACAGTGCTCTTAGATTCTTGCGAGTGTTAACGTCGCGCTCAGGTTTTTTGCCCTCCTTGTCTACGACGGCCTGCCTGGGAACTCGAGCCTGCCCTGCCCACAGTTTGGCCCTCTGCCACTTACCTGATGATTACCGTCTCAGTATCAGCTCCTGCCTGAACCTACACCCTCTCCCGTATGCACACCAGTTTAATCACACCCGACTGGCCAACCCTGCATGGTCTCCTGTAGGACCTCTCCCCCGAGTGGCTCCTGCCTGCTGACGGATGTCCCCTTGGAACCTCCGGAAGCAGGGAGCCCCCAGACTGGGTCGTTCTCTGCCAGCACCTGTGAGAAGCTAGAAGAATTTTTGACATTAAGCTTATCTGAATTCCTCACCTGAAGTATCGGAGCCGCCTTCCATCAGTGCACAGGGATTTCGGTCTAAGATAAGGATTGAGGATGCATAATGCGCTGAGGTTAAGGCCAGGGTTAGATGAAGCTGGGTTTGATACAGCTTGTGCAAGACAGTGCTTTATTTGTCTTTGTAGCTCCTGTCTCAGAGGAGGCATTCTGTTTACAGGTCTTCCCTATGTTTTGACCTTTGATTCCACGCTGTCCCTTTTTTTTTTTTTTTTTTTTGCATTTGGCTCAAGTGACTTTAACAACACACTCAGCGAGGGCAGCATGCAGACAAGCTGTTTGTTTCTTTAGGCAATTTGCTTGGTGGTGGAGTGTGAGCTTCGGCCTTAGGCAGACCTGGATTTGACTTCCAACTTCGCTATGTATTAGCTGTACGATTTGGGGTGAGGGTCTCTGCCCTAGCCACTCTGGCCTTTGTGCTGCTCACCAAACATGCCAACTGCATTTCTCCCTGAGGGTCTCTGCCTGGGCTGTTCCCTCTGCCTGGGACCCTGCTCATCCAGATTTTCTGAGGACAGTTTCTTCTTGCCAGTCAGATCTCACCGCAGTGTCATCTCTTCAGATAGAATTTCCTGACCACCATTTCTAAAATATCTACCCCGAGCCAGTCACTCTTACTGTATCTTATTTTCATTTCTTCATGGCATCTGTCCTCTTTACTTGTTTATCCTTTGTCATCCTCAGTGGGAACAAAAACTTCTAGATGGCAGAGCAGGACCTTATCCATTTTTTCACCTCGATATTTGTAGAGCTTAGAACTGAGCGTATGCATAGTAAGTTCTTAGTGAGTATTTACTGAATGAATCCATGGGTTAGCATCTTTAAGGATCAGAGATAACAGTACCTCCCTGTAGGGTTAGGGAAGATTAGATGAGAACATGTTTGTAAAGGGCTTAGCGTGGTGCTTGGCACATAGTAAATGGTGGGCCCGTTACTATTATTTCTACTTGCATTTCCCCCCTGGTGACTTTATAAACTCCTCTAGGGTGCAGATTATGTCTTATTATATATTTAATACTGTTATGCCTATAGTGGACACCAATAAAACTTAGTCCAAATGAAATACAATTTCCTTCCAGTAAATCAAAGTTTCAACTAAAAGAAGTAGAGAGCACACCAACTCCAGGTGAGCTCATCTTTGGGACTCAGCTCCCGGGCCCTCCACTCAGCGCAGGGTCTCCGGTCGGCCATTCCCTGAACACTGAACTCACTCAGGTGCTCAGGGGCGCGTTTTCCTCCACTGGGCTGCGTGTCCTTTGAAACTTACTTATCTTTTTATCCTCGATGGCTGGCCCCGTGCCTCCTGGAAGTCAGTATAGAAGTGTTTAAGGACAGGAAAGCAGTAAAGGGACAACAACATAATGATTCAGAGTGCAGACTTTAGACCCAAAGCACCTGAGTGCCAGTCCTAGCTTCTGCCACTCACCAGCTGTGAGGCTTCAGACAAGTCACTTAACCTCTCTGTGCCTCAGGTTCCTTAGTCACAAAATGAGGATCCCAAAAGTACCAACCTCACAGTTATAAGCCAAAGATTCCCTATGTGCAGGGTTCTCAAAATCCTGTCTTCAATTCCACACACGTGCCCCAGGCCTTTCTTGGTTCATAATACACATTCTGTAGTGTTTAATGAATTAAACAGAAAAGATGTATGTAAATTGAAATTTTTTTGGCAAATAAAAACATATTTAAATGGACAGGGAATATTTCCTATAGTTGGTCCTTTGTAATATGTATAAGCATGCCTTAATTGTTTTTTAACTTTATATTTACCCTTTAAATGTAGTAAATGTGAAGTATTTTGGGGAATAGCTTTCCCCCCAAATCTATTTATAAACAACTTGGGAGAACAAATCACTTTAAGAGAAGAAAAGATCGTCAGTGGTTACAGCTTGGGGACTCGGTTCAAAGTGAAACCTCTCCAAGCAGAGCTCCTATTTCAGCTTTATAGTTTTCTAAGTCCATTTTCTCTGTGGACCTTTTTAAAGCTTCCTCTGGGCCGTAACTAGAGCAGTAAAAACCGAGTTCTGCTGAGACTTTTAAAAATGTTTCTCCTCCTCAATCTGCATTGGGCAACAGTCGGGGGTGTGGTGGAATGTTCTTGACTGTCAATTAATAACTAACCTAAGTGTTACACATAACTGTTTCTAGAAGTGAGCTATGTATGGACTCTGAATGGGGTATAAATGGAGGTATAGAAGCCTTCTGATTCGTTTTCCCCCTTCTAATCATTTCTCTTTAGCTATTGGGGAAAAAAAAAAGTTTTTACAGTAGTACCATGATTGTGCTTATTTGATACTTAATTGATGGTGAAACACTGTGTGCTAACCTAAAGGAAATATAAGAACTTTAAGAAGTGGTTCTTTCCCCAGCTGAACTTTGGCCATGCATCTGTAAAACCAGTGTTTTCACAAGTACTCTTAAACATATTGGAATAGGGCACAAATTTAAAAAAGGTTTTAAAATGACTAGAACTCAATTTGTTCTGATATAACGCAGTGGATTTGAATAGAGGCCAAGAAGAAATACCTGTGCATTCCTCACAGTGGAATAAAAGCCCCTTTGCACTGGGTGCGATGGAAGCCACAGCAAGTTCTGCGACCGCCAATGGCCTTTGTGACACCTCGGCACTTAAAAGTGTCTATTTTCAGTATTTTAGGCTAAACTCCTCTCGCTTGCTAATAGTGATACCTCAATTTAACGTCCGGAAATCTCATCAGGTAGGTTTTCTTTCTTATCAAATGCTGCATAGTAATTATAAAATTACAAATCTAGTTCTTCATGGATGATGATCTCGTGGGCCAATCATCAGAAGGGCCTGCTTTAGGTTTGTATTCCAGCAATGGGGTTGGGTTCCGTACATCCCTTCCCCCTCATTCAACCTGAACCTCTTGTAGCCATTTATGAAACGGGTCTTTTTTTCGGGTGATGAGTATAATATGGCCACAGGATTGGGAAAATGTACAAAACACTGGCTGTTATGGGCTGACTTGTGTCCACCCCTCTGATATCCTTTATCCTTCAATCTGCTTCATCCATATGCTCACCACTTTGACTGAAGAGTTTTAAGCTTGGGATTGACACGATTATATTTCTGCCAAAAAGAATATTCTTGCTACTAGGTAGAGCAGGAGTCAGCAAACTTCCTCTTTAAAGGACCAGATAGTAAATGTTTAGACTTTGCAGGCCAAACGGTTCCTGTTACAACTACCCAACTCTGCCTTCGTGGCATAAAAAGGTAAAGAGGTTAGTGTGGCTGCATTCCAATAAAACCTTACTCGAGGACACTGAAATTTAAATTTCATATAATTTTCACACGTCACAAGATATTCTTGTTCTTCTGATTTTTTTTTTCCCTCTCAACCATTAAAAAAATGTAAAAGTTGTTTTCGCTCCTAGGCCATCAAACACAGGAGGAGGGCCATATTTGGCCTGCGGTTTGCCAACCTCTAGGTGAAGAGGAATTGGAGGCAGCAAGGGGAGAAGCAGGAAGACCTGCTGAGGCCGTTAGAGAAGTCAGGGACGAAACCCCACTATGCAGAGCCAGAGGGGAGAGCGTGGGAAACGTTTATTAAGTATCATCAATTCCACATGTATTGAGTACCTACCATGCCTTAGGCACAGTGTTAGGGCTGGAGATACATAAGCAAATGAATAACGAATAGTTTTTGCCATTGGGTCTAGTTAGGGAGACAGATTTTTTTTTTCCTCAATATCATAGTTAAGTACCATAATAAATAAATTATATACATGTGGATATATATACACACACATACATATATCCTGAATATAAATGAGACATTGATTAATTGTTTGAGAAACATCAAACATGACTTCCAAGAATGACATTTATTTTTTATTTATTTTTTTTGGCAAGGCAACCCTTGGTTGACCTCACAGATTGCAAGGACCTTGTCAGCTTACAATCCCTTATTTTTTATTTTTACGCCTACAGCCCTGGTCTTCCTAGGTGGTCTCCCATCCGAGTACTAACCGGGCTCGACCCTGCTTAGCTTCTGAGATCAGACAGGATTGGGTTTGTTCAGGGTAGCATGGCCATGGCAAGAATGCCATTTAGCTATGTACTTCAAAGATGAGTCCAGAGAAGCTTACCATACAGAGTAAGGGGAAAGTATTCAAGGCAAATAGGAAAGAAAGCATGGGTAAATGCAAGGAACCTTGAAACTCAAGCCCTCACTCTCTCTTTTGAAGTACTGCTAACTTCAGGGGAATGCAGGAAAGAGCCAAATGAATTTGAAGGCTAAGAAACCTATAAAAATGTAGTATGTGAGGTTTCAGGAAGGAGGACAATTGTTGGAACACTGAATGGTCCTACGTGACCCAGGTCTTGGTTACATCTTCCATCTCTCTTACCAACGCCCTCCGAGTTCACTCAGCTCCAGGCACGCTGGCCTTTTTGCTGTTTCCTTAAGATGCCAGGCACGGTCCTTTGTCAGGTGCTTTTGCCTGCTGTTCCACTGCCTGGAGGCTGATTCTCTCCCTCTTCAATCCTCAGATGCCTTTTTTGACCACCCTACCGGACACCTACAACGTTACTCCCTTAATATTACCTAGTTGCTTTCCCCGCCATGGCACTTACTATTACCTCATTCATTTGTGTGTTGTGCAGCTCCCCCACTAGAATATAAGCTTTATGAAGGCAGAGTTTTGTTTCATTGGCTGTGGTATCTCTAGAACAGAGCCTGGCAAAATATAGACACACAAGAGTGCCAGGGAAAGAAATCAACAAAAGGAGTGGGGGAAAGGAGAGAGGAGGCATGCTAGTTGGAGGTGGAGGGAATGAACCGAGTGTGAACCCCACAGCCCCTACTTCATTGGCTGAGTGAGGTGGGAGCTGACCTTTCTGAGGGGAGAGAGGAATGCAAGGTTTGCAGTATCTGTGGGAAAGGGGGGAAAGTTGGGAACTCAAACACTTGAACTTGAGCCAAACATAATTAATTATACACGCCTGGGGGTGAGGTGAGGTCCAAAAGAGAAGACAGCTCCCCACCTGGCTGGTGGTAATTTGACTTCTCTTTTTGGGGTTGGGTACAGCATTCTAGAGTCGGGAGAAGCAAGGAGAGGCTCTCGGTGGACTAGGCAGCTGATAGGGTGGGTGACAAGGAAAGTGAAGCTTGACAGGGAGAAACTAACTCGTCTGAGAGCCTTTTGCAAGTGGCACAGAATTTGAAGGAATGAAACCAAAGCTTAGTTTTTTTATTTTTGTTTGTTTGTTTTGTTTCATGCTTCTCTGGTTAAAAAAAAAGAAGAAGAAGAAAAGAAAACAAAACTCTCAACATAAACATGCCTGCTATTTGGCAGTTTGTCAGCAGGGAATTCTCAATTGGCTGGAAGTGAGTTTCGGGACAAAGTGCCAGCTACTGTCCCTTTTTCCTTCCCTCTCCTCTGGCAAGACATTTGTGGAACAGGCAGTGAAAAAAAACCTGAACCATCTTATTCCAATTCTTCTTACCTTGCTTCTATGTCCATTGTAGTCATTTTATTAATAAGCTGCCAGTGTTCCTACCAGCTATAATTTACTATTGTGTGTGACCAGTTTGGGGTCAGTGAAGAGACATGTTTTTTCATTGTTGAGAACTGGAAGTTCAATGACCAATATCCAGAATTCTTTTTCTGCATGACTGTGGATCGTGCATGATATTTTAGGTTGTTTCTGAGATTTCTTCCTATGCCAGGAAATAATGAAAACCAGTGGAATATGAGGCAGGTGTTTTGGTGCTCAATAGTCCCTTTATGTGCTTGCTGAAGGTTGGCAAAAAAGATTCTTACTTTCCACAAATGTGCTAAATTTCAGAATTAGAGTTTCTTTTATTTTTCTTCAGATTCTCAAGTTTAACATGATCTCTTCCTGCAACTTGCTCCACTCACCGTCTTTTCCGTCTCAGTTAGTAGCAACTTCCATCCCTCAGGACAAAAACCTTGGACTTATCCTTGACTTCTTTCTCTCACATTCTGTATCAAATCTGTCAGGAAATTCTGTGAGTTTGGCCTTCAAAATACATCCAAAACCTGACCACTTTGGACTACATCCTCTGTTACTGCCCAAGCCACTTCCATCTTTTGCTTGGATTATTTTCAAGAGCTGCTGACAGTTTTTCTGCTAACTTTCAGTCTGTTTTCCACAGCAGTTAGAGTGATCCTATTAAAATATCAGTCAGATCGTCTGTCCAAATCATTTCTCTGGCTTCCCACTTAGAGTAAAAACCAAGGTCCTTCCAAGGGCCCACAAGGCTGCACATTATTGGGCCCCTGACATCACTCTACCTCATCTGCTAGTCCTGGAATATGCCAGGCAGGCTCCCATCTGAAAGCCTTAGCATTGGCCATGGCCTCTACCTGGAAGCCTTCCCTCATACATTTGTGTAGTTCACAAATGTCTGTGCTCACACATCACCTTTTCAGTGAGGCCTACCTAGAACGCCTATTTAAAATTGCACCTGTATGCCTCAACCCCTTCCCCCCTTTAATTTTTGGTTATAACTCTACTCGGTAATTTAGATAAAATTAATTAATGTAAACTTAGCTATTGGTTTTATTGTACATCCAATTTTTGTTTGGGTCATTAATGTATCTCCAGTGCTTAGAATACTCAGCACATGGTGGTATTTGATGAACATTTACTGAACCAATTAAGGGATAATTTCCCTTTACTTTACTCAAAACAATTCTCTTAAAATAACTGGAGACTGTAAACTGGAGTTTTGGAGAACTTCGAATTCTAATTGAATTAGCTATAGCTCAATATTTTCAGATATATGGCTGAGATGGTGTAATTTGGAGGTTGATGGAAATTCTAGTAAGAGATATGCGGGACTAAGAAAGAATTGTCCATTTTTGAAGCTAGATAAATCCAGGTGTTCTACTCCACTTTTTAAGACTCTGAGAAGTGATTCTCAGTGAGCCCGCAGGCCAAGGTCACCAGAAGGGAAGCTCCTGGAGCTCGGGTTTCTGGAGCCTGTCTCTCTGGAAGGTGGAAGGGGCCAGACCAGCTCTGCTTCTCTCTCAAGGTACCTGCATTGTCCTGGGCCTCGGCCTCCCTCCCTACGAGGACAAGGACGGAAGTATGAAATCCAAGGTATTCTGGATCAGCAGCAAAGTAGCACCTCAGACGCTGCTTTACCCTTTTTTTTTTTTTTAACCTTTGGGAGGGTTGTTTTTATTGCGGCAAAATAGACAATTTACCATTTTAGTCATTTTTTAAGCGGACTTTTTGTAAATTATAGTCGCACAGGAGTTTGAAATGCGAAGGTGCAAGGCTGACAGCTCGAGAGCTACTTCACCGAGGAAGTCCCGGAAAGTGCTGCGGGCTGGACCGCCACCGCAAATCTCCATTTTGTTGGGACCGGGAGGGCCTCGCGGCCTCCAGGGAGATCGCTCATTCCCGGGGCGGGCGAGGGTCCTGTCGTCTGGCTCCGGCCGAGCCCGGCAGCGGAGGACCCAGTCCAGGTGCCGAGTCTCGGCCAAGGCATCCCGGAGGCCAAGCGTTCAACCCCAGCACAGCTGGAAGCTGCCGTGCAGGTGACGGCCGCAGCCCTCCGCTCCTCCAGTGTCTTTGACTATTACTTCACCCGAGGCGCCGCCTCCCAAGCCCCCAGCTCCGCCAGGAGGCGCGCGCCCCCGACCGCACGTCGCCCACAGCAAAGAAAGGAAGGGGCGCCGGCTCCGCCTCCCGCCCCGCCCCCGCCCGCGGCCCGCGCATGCGCGCTGCTGCCGCCCCGCGGCCGCCCCTCCCCCGGGCCCGCCGGGGCGCTGGGGGCGGGGCCTGCGCGGGGGGCGGAGCCGGCGCGGGCTCCGCGGGGGCCTGGCCCGGGATTAGTTGGTTTCGGAGCGGAGGTGGGAGCCTGGCCGTCACGAGCGCCGCGGAGACAAAGCCGAGTCCGGGGGTCCCACGGGGGCTGGATCCGGGGCCCGGAGGCGTCTCCGGCCGCGGGGGGGTGCTGTGCGGCCCGGCGAGCCGCCCCGCTGCCCGGCACCGCCGCCTCGCAACAGGTCCGCCGCCCGCAAAGCGGCCTCGCTCTGCGCGCCCCTCCCCCGCGCCCGGCGACCCCCGGGGCGCCTCCGCTCGGCCCGGCGCCGCGGCCCGCCACCCGCTTCAATGCGGTTCGGGTCCAACATGATGCCGGTAAGCGGGCGGGCGGCCTGGGGCCGCGGCGGCGGCCCGGAAGTGTGCGGGGTCGCGGGCGGGGGGCTGGCGGGGGGCTGGCGCGCGCCCGCGTGCGCGTCGCGATTGGAGCCGGGGTCCCGGCCCGTGTCGCGGGCCGGCGCGTCGCGAACCTCCGCGGCTCCGTCCTCCCGGCTCCCCGTGCGTCCTGGCGGGCGTGGGGTTCGGGGAGACCCTGACCGGGAGGAGGGGTCCCAGCCGCTGCTCCAGAGTGAGTTGAGCAGCGGGCGGGGCAGCCCCTCAAACTTTCCTTTTGCTCTCTGGCTGGGTCCTGACTTTTTGCATTTCTTGAAGGTCAGGAACGGGAATCCTACTTGCTTTGTTTGTCTTAAAAACAAACCAACCAAAAAGCTAAACAACTTTTCGTTGGCGTGAAATACACATACTGAAAGGCGTGCCCTTTTTAATTGAATTTCGATCTTGATATTTGCTACAGCAGCCAAGCCGCTCTGTCTTTTTCTGGAAAACTGGTTTTGGTAAATGCAATCTCAGAGTTTTTGATTGCAGTAAAGCGTCTGTGTCTGGCTCGCTCTGTTTCCCACGGCAAGACCTCTGAGAGGATTTGTGAGTTCGTCTGAGCTCCGCGGCTTTGAGGTGGCCACTAGGCCACAGGTGTACAGCAGGTTTGAGACAGTTTTGAAATGCCTCTTTCCTTCAACGGTCGCAGGATCTGGAAGGCTGCAGTGGCTTATGCAGGCTTTATAGTAGCGCGTTTCCTCGGGCAGGTTGTCCCAACACCTCTCCCACTGACGCGGGATCATCTTGCAGCCATATGTTTTCTCCTGGCTTCTTTTGTTCCAACAAACAAGTTTTCTTCTACTTTATACAACATGTAGATTGGAGTGACAACACATTTTGTTTATTTGCGTAGAATGAATATAATCTGCCCCCTGGCTCCTTTCTTGTGTCATGGGAGGGTGTCCTAAACTTTAATGTCTGGACAAACTGAATTTATTGGACTTGATCATTGTGTTCAGATGGTTTGGGATATTTTGTTCTGCCAAGAGTCAAGAAATTTGAAAGTGTTAATAGCGGTATGTGTCCTGTTTCAGTTTAATACCTGGTTATGAAGTTAGGTTTGTGACATGAACACTCAATAATAAATAGGGACAATTGCTATGGGTGAAGCATTTTGCTGTTAAAACTTTTATTCCTGGGATTTACATTTCTGTCTTGAAATGACTTTTGCAGGTGGGTTATTTGTGATTTTATTTCCTTAAAATAAGAACAAGACATCACGTGTTGGTTGTTGCAGTGTGATTTCTTCTTCAAAGATCAGTTTTTATCTCAAGGTATCCTTTGGGCTTTCTTAACACTTAACATTTTTCTTCTCCCAACCGAATAATAGATCATCGGAATTTATGAAAAGTTAAGTAGCTTTCGAGACTATATTTAATTTAGCAGTATTGTTCTTCTGGTTGCATTTCTGTTGTCAGAGAAGAATCTTAACGGAGATTGGCAGGGTTGCGTGGTGGCATGCACACCAGCTTGAAGCCGTACTGATGCCTGGTATCTGCTCAGTTATTACCTCTGTGACCATCGGCTTCTTTTATCTTTTAATGATTTGTCCCTCAGTTTCACAATCTGTAAAATGGGGATAATAGTACAGAGCTCTTAGGGTAGTTGTGAGAATTAGTTGCTGTTTATGAAGCAGTTAGAACACTGCTGAGCTTGCAATAGTTGCTAGATAAGAGCTGCTCCTCCTGAATTTGCAGTATTGGTTAAATTGGAGACTCTTACCCCTGCGATATATAAGCATATGAAACAGATTTTCGTTTAGTAACCTCGTGTTATATGTGTTTTTATCCTGTAATATTTGGGGTGCTTGAAAATAAGACTTTTCTTAAATGTATTATTCATCTTTAGCTTTTGATACGGATTTTTATTCTAGTGTTGAGAGAGGTTTTGATTTTATTACTTTGAAATTCTAACCAGCTTATCAGGAAAAGCATTTTTCTGAATACTAAAAAGTGGACAGTTTCAGAATGTAGTCATTTGCTTTGCTTGGTATGCTGTTTTGTTGTGATGGTGAAATGAATATAATATAAAAATGATGGTTTTCGCTATTTTTAAGTGCACAGTTCTGTGGCATTAAGAGTGCATTCCTTGGTTTCCTTTTAAAGGCATTCTAAAGATAAATCTGCCATTTAGACTGCATTATATTAAAAAAAATGTGCAAATAAATTGTGTTCGCATATTTTCTCAGCGAGTGGCAGAGAATCAAATGATTTTCTTTCATGCGGGACATGAAGTGATAATTGGACCCAAAACCAGAAGGGAAGATGCATTTTAATAGGCTAACTAAAAATAAGTAGACAGTCCTGAGATTTACATAGAAGTAATAATGGGGTACTGCAGAGGTGGGTGTGCAGTGACACTCATTTTCAGATACCTGCCATAGTCAGTATCTCTGATTCTGTGATACTTCTGCTGCTTGGCGAGGAGAAACTGATTAATCGTTCATACGTGACTTTATTTTTCTTCAATAAAGAAAGGTTTTTTTTTTTTTTTTGTAATTTTAGAGTATGGCTTTTTAGTGAGCCACTCTAGTGTTTATCAAAGGGAAATAATTCTTAAAAGCAAATTTCTCAGCTATTTAAAATTGTTTCAGATGTATTTTTTGTTACTTTCATTTTGCAAAGTGTCATAGTCAGAAATATTTTTAGGGAAGCTTAACTAATTATAAAAGCTTTCACAACATTTTAGATATAATTTATAAAAATTTATGTTTCTATGTGCTGCTGAAATGGCAAATTAAAAAGGCCTACACAAAAAAACACAGACAGAATTTTGTGGTGACACATGGAGGGCCAGGGGACTTGAATTTGCCCATGTCTTTCGTTAGTAGATGCCATATATTTGGTATTTATGTTCAGCTATGATGGAAGTGTTCTCTCTGTGCTGTCCAGAATGGTAGCCAGCAGCCACTTGCCACTACTTTACCTGAAATGTGACTACTGAGTCTGAGGAAGTGAATTTTACTTAATTTTAATTGTATCCAGATAGACACATGTATCTGGTAGCCCCTGGTTAACAAAGTAGCACAAAGAATAACTACATTTGAGTCACATATTTGCAGTTTTGCGTTTGCATGAATGAATACTCTAAAATGAAATAATAATGGCCTGTTTATCTCTGATGACTTGGAGAATGGGTTTTCTGATTATTTAATTTAGTGTTCCGTTTAGAGGAATTTCATCATATAGCCCTAATACAGATATTTTCAAGAAACTAATAGCTTATTTTAAAAAAAATCTCAGTTGCACTTACCATGACATAATTTTTAAATTTAGGCATTTTATCTTTCAGTGCTGCAGGGACTTCATAATTATTTCTAGTTATTCCATGATGCTGTACAATGATATCTTCTTATTTGTGCCTCTAAATTTGAAAGCCTAGGACAAAAGTAAAAGGGATATTGTGGTAGTTTGACACCTGTTCAGTAGGATTTATATTTTCATAAAGTTAACTCTGCAGCTTGTTCAGCTCCACAGACCAAGAGCTTAACTTCTGCTTTAAGAGTTATATTACTTTCATGGAAAAGTCTGATTTTATTTGCACATATTTTCCAAGCTTAAATTGTATTTTGAAATTAAAAAGCTTTCAAGTTATACCGTTGGAATATTGCATTTATATGACAATACTGTGTGTTGAAATAATTCCTTTTTGAGGTTGAGTAGTAACGTCGCAAGTTAGCTTAGGCTTTATTCCAGAATAAAGTTTAAGGTAGGTTTTCTGTAGAATTGTAATTTTTCAGAGACTGCTAATCAAGTCATCTCCTTTAAAAAATGTGCGAAGTATCGCACATTGCCTGTGCTCTATGAAGTTTGCCTTGTGACTTCTGCTATATTAAAAGCTGAAAAACATTAAATTTTCTGTATTTTTACTTGTTTCAGAGGAACCAGATTTAGACGTTAAAGAAACTTAGCACAGGTGTACACTTGCTTGTATTTTAAAAAGTAATTTTGAGTTTATCTGGAAGGGACCTGGAGGGTTGTTTATTCAGACTCTGCTTCTAGGAAGAACTGTTTCTCTCCCCCTTCATGTCTCCTGCACCCTAATAGCAGACAGTGAAAACAATAAAACAAAGCTTCTTTTTTTCTGGAGCTTTTAAGGAATACTGTAGACCTTTATCTCCTGGTAATCTACCGTAGTACATGGCCCTCCTTAAAAAGTCTTTCCAAAGCTGGTTGAACACTGAGCCCTTCTTAAAGTCACGTGTTGTCCAGCCTCTCCAGCCCAGACGGGGTAACCGCATCCCCGTACCTGTTGCTATGCTGCGCTGTCACCTGTAGAACCCGCTCACCACCCTTCCTTACTACGAATCTCAAAGCCTGGGAAGAGTGGGACACGAGAGCTTTGGAATCCAGAGTGTTCTTTTCATGCCGCTTATCAGGTCAAACATTATTGAAATACTTGTCTTTTGGTGGTGTGCTAGGTACTGAACAGAACATTTTTCTGTAATCAGGAGTCATTGAGAAAAGAAAACACAGATGACGACTGGGCTGAAATGCATGCTTGTGTTGAGTGGCAGGTGAGACGTTAACGTTTACGTCTCCCTGGGGAGAGCCACAAAGTTTGTCATTAGGAGATCCTTTAGGATCACTGAGGATTCAGGAGGCGGGGATTCCTGTGACACTTTGCCTACTCTCTTAACCAAAAACTCATCAAAGAAATGCAAATTCTAAACGTAATGAGATCGAGTGCAGGAAAAGGAGCATCACTGACTCTCCAACTGTGGTCACGTTTGGCTTTTTTCTACATCAAGTCTATCCCAAAACAGAACTATTTATTTGGATGATAATAGAACCATTTTCATTGAAAATGTTCATTTGCTAACATGTATTGAGCTTTCACTTTCGAAATGCAGACTTCAAATGTTTTTCTGGAAACAAATTTATAATTATCACTACCTCATATAACTTTCAAACATTTAAAAAATCTTAAGGCGTCAGTTTAGAAAGAGTAAAAAACCTTAATAAATAAACTATTATAGAATACCAGTTTAAACTACTAGTAGTAATAAAAGAACGGTCAGGACAGTTTATCGGCTTTCCAGAGTGTAAACCATTGGGATTAAAAGCTCTGCCTTTGAATTTTCCACCCCGGGAAGGTGAGGAAGCTTCTCCTGAGAATGGTCCCTGTGCACGACACCCACGCCCAGTGACCCCAGCGACGTGGGCTGGTCCTCCCATCCAGTCCTCTTAGGCCCTGTGAAGTGAGTCCTCGTTCTCACTCAACAGTTAAAGAATTTGAAGCCCAAGGAGTTTCAGTAATTTGCTCCCGGTCAATAGAAATGAGATATGAATCCAGGTCCTCCTGCTCTCTGAGATGGCAGTGCCTAGATTGGAAGATACTTGTGTACTTGGCCGGGCAAACAGTGATCATGATGTCTGTTGGCTAACGATAAGTTCAAATGCTACTTTGCAGAGCATAACTATAATTATTGTTGAAGTAGAGAAAGGAAAACAGATATCTTTCTCTACTTATGCAAACCGGATGAGAAGACTGATAAATGTTTCTTAGATCAAGTTTCGAATGATATGGTGATTATGTCACCCTGAGCAATGGCAACATCTCAGTGACTATTATTTTTTTCTGCTTCTGATACTTCCATAGAGATCTCAGCTCTTCCATCTCTGCAGGGAGAGAGAAGGGGCGTAACAACTACCTTTTGTATGAGGGATGTTGAGTAACCTTTCTTTAGAGGGTTTCTTTAAGCAGGTCTTGAAGGTGGTGATGTAGGACAGGAGGAGTCAGGAGTGGAATAGTTGTTGGGAGGTGTGGGGACAGGGACTCGCACAGCACCTGCCGTGGGGTTGCCATCGTCATTCTTCAGCCATTTCCAGCAGCAGGAGTCGTGCAGAAGTGACCTGAAGGGGTGCCCGCGGCCGGGCCTGCGACGTGGGGTGGACGATGGCATCTCCAGCGCCTGCTCCGGGGCTGTCCGCGTGGTGAGGAACAGCGAGGGATTCGACTGCATCGTGAACTTTCGGAAATGAACCAGCGACCGATTTTGAGTGAAATCACATTGTGTCATTGCTCTTCATTCTTCCTCGTTAACCTGTCCGTTGTTTTGGGGTGGCCTTTTGGGGACCACGTCAGTTCAGCAGTATTAGTAGACGTCTGCGATGTTCCAGGCACTGTTCTAAGTGTCGTGGATACGGGAAACAATAAGACAGTTTTCAGGAGCTTACCTTTCTTTTCCTGGGTTTGGGGGTGGGGTGGGGTGGTGGAGGAGGGCAGAAGGAAAATTTTTTTAAAAAACGCATGAGAGTGAGGTTTAAGTAGGACCGTGTGCCTGGGCTGGCTGTTTGGATTGGATGTCTGTGGAAGTGACAGTGCAGCCGAGACCTGCACGAGCAGGGAGCACTTCCTGTGACGATTGGGAAGCCCCAGGGCTGAGGGAAGAAACAGTAATACGTACCCCGGGTCGTACCCGGGGTCGGGAGTAAGACCCAGGCAGGGGCAGGGCACGATTGCTCCCATGTCCGCAGGCTCCTTCCTATGGGACTAAAGAGAAACCAGACTTTCTGTATCATTAGCTCTGAAGGGCTTAGAGGAAGCCTTCTGATGCTGTGGTTCTTTAAAACAGAGAAGGGCTCATCAGACGTAACCTTAACCATGATTTTGACCATGTGACCACAGCAGCTTGGAAGTGGCTGATGCTTTCACCTATGAGTTCTTTGACCGTTAAAAAAATTTGCGTTATCTTCATTTTATTGACAGATAAAAGTAGCCAGCGATTTAGGAAATTCAGAGCTGACTTTAATTCTAGAAGGGGTCTCCTCAAGCTAATGTTTTTCTGCACCACAAGCTCTAGATGGTAACTGCTAGGTAGCTTGTGATGTGTTGGTCATTTTGGGGTAATTTGTTCATTTCCTGAAAAGGGGGTTATTTTGGATAACTTTTATATTAAGGTAGATGGGATCCTTCCCTGGTAGGTTTTTGCGTGTTGCTCTTGGGGGCAGACCCGGGCGTTACCCACTTCCCCGCCACGCTTCTGCGTTCTCCGTAACGTTCATCACGGTGTCACGCCTCGTCTTTTCCCCACTCTGCTCTTGCCTGGGCCATTACGATCCTCTCCTTAGTTGTTCTCTTACCTTTGCTGTTCTCTGCCCCTTTAATCCATTCATCACACCACTTCGTGACGGTCTTTCTGAAACAGAAATCTCCTTCTTCTCCAGAATTCTTCCAGACTGACACTTAGAGCGGACAGTATCACTCCCTAGCTAGATATGAAGCGTCTCTGTTGTCTCGCCCAGTGGATTGCAGATGTACTTCCATTCCAGAGTATTGAGCCTCACAGTGGAAGTGATCTATAGACTTGGATCGCCAAGCGAGTCAGTGTTTCAAATGCGGCACCTCCGTGGAGGAGGACTGAGTACTTCATTTGGGAGGAAAGCATCCCCTCGCCCACCACTCACGCGGCCGTGCTTTGGAACTGTGTGCAGTTCGGGAAGATGTGCTCCCTGCCTCGCTCGTGCTCCTGAGGAAGTCAGCTTTCCACTGTTCGTGGGGCTGGAGGTCACGTTTCCCACTTGCTCCGAGCAAGTCATACATACCCTGTGGTATGTTCCCATCTGTGACCTGCTCTGAGCCATCTGACAGTACCATAGCTCCGTGTGTGTGTGTGTGCGCGTGAGAGAGAGAGAGAGAGAGAGCGAGAGAGTTTCTGCAGCACATCCGTGGCTCGTGACTTGAGGGTCACCTGGCCCTTCTTACCTGTGCTCCCACCTTCATGTTGCAGCAGGTCCAGGGTTGTAGTGTGACAGCGTGCCAGGCCGTCTCACATCCCTGTGCCTTTAGGTGTGGTGTTTTTCTGCCTAGATGGTCCTGTTCCTCCTTGTCTTCCTCATCCTTGGGTTTCTAGTTCAGTGGAACTCCTTGAAAGGGAGCAGTGTTTTTTCCTGGTCTCAGGGGACATTGTTTGGACCTCCACGAGGAAGTTCTCGCATGGTGCGTGTTTGTTTGCAGTGTCCCTACCTCGCTCTGTGTGCTCACAGTGGGTGTGGACCATGCCTTTTATCGTTGTGGTTCTAGCACTTAGCACCACGTTTGACACACTGTAGGGATTTCAAAAAAACTCTTCGGGTGAATTCTCTTATTGTAAGTTCTCTTATTTTCTTTAGTGAGGGTTGTTCTTAGCCATTTAAATTTGTGTCCGTTATTGCCTTTTGAGCTTTTTTAAAGGTTTCAACGAGGTGATATCTTTGAAAATGGAGGAACACTTCCATAGCAAAGTGTGCAAGGTAGAAAGCGAAGAACTAGAAGCACTTGATTGATTGTACTCATGGCATCATGGATGGATCCTAAAAATATGGTGCTTAGTGAATAAACCTAAAAAATAGAGTGAAATATATAGTGGCACATTTGTATAAAACAAGACACATGCCAACAAAGCAACAAAGCTCGGTGTAGAAGAAAGCACACCAACGTCAGATGTACAGAATAGTTGGTGTAGGGCTGGGGATTAACTAGTTAAATATATATTTTTAGTTTTTTTACTTTATTTGTTGCTTATGGTAGATATTGGAAGCAGAGTAGCCTAAAATGAGTTGCTTTGGAGGATATATTTGAAATTCAAAATCTAGCCAAATCAAGCGTCAGACATAGTTGAAAAGGAGAGAAAAGATTTCTTACGTTATCCTAAAATGAGGAGCATCCTGTTTCTTCATTTGGGACATTGTCTGGCCTTGAAGCCGTGCCGTACGTTCACTTGTCAGTGTGTCTGGTGCCTGATGATGTGGACGCACTCTCCTCATGTTCTGGTCTCTGGCTAACTTTTTCATCGCCCATGGCACTTGGAATCTGTGAAGCCCGGTGTTCGTTCAGTTGAACAAACACGTATTGCAGATCTGCTGTGTGGGAGGCACTGAGATAGCGTTCGGGTGGAGAGGGGAGGGAAACTGGGAGGAAGCATTGAAGGGCCGAAACCTCTGTCCCAGTGAAATTTATGGACCAGGAAGACAGAGAGGGATGCAGACAGCCACAGTGCCAGTGGCTGTTAGAGACGCAAAGAGCACGTTCGCCTCTGGCTGAAGGGGTGTGTGGGGGAGATGGGGGGGATTGCAGGCAGTTTCATGGTCTTTGAATTCTGAAAGGATAAGGGTGACGTTGACACTAAGAGACAGGGTGTAGGGGACAGGTGAGCTCCTGTAGGGAGAGGAGTAAGGAAAAGTTTGGGTTTCTTAAATTTCTCATTTGGTGATTTGAGGCTGTGACTGGAGTAGATCATTTAAAATAAGTGTTAAGGCTTAATATTTCTTGTAACCAAATGGAAATTCCCTGAAGTTGGTATTGAGTTAACTATGGGGATTATCTTTGGCATGTACTGGGCAGAGAAATAAGCACTGCTAAAATCTGCTAGTTAAGCAGTGAATACCGTACTGCACATTATTGATAGCAGATCACTCAGAAACCTAGTTTTCTGGTCCAGTCTTGCTTCCAACCCTCCAGTGCAGTGGTTTTCAAACTTTATTGGGAGGGCGGGGCTGAGCCTGTTTCTGACGTGTTCCCAGGTGATGCTCATGCTCCTGGTCTGGGGACCACACTTGGGGAACTACTCTAGGACTTCTCTGTTGCTCGAACGCCTGCGCTCATTGTTCTTCACCCACCCGCACAGCGCGAGCTAGCCCGTGAACCGCTCTGCCCTCTGTCACGCGGGCCTGCGCTGCTGATGACGCTGGCCATCGTAGGCCATGGAGCAGACCAGGTGCGCCCCGTCTCGGCCCGGCGTGCCTGTCTCCCCCGGTGCTTCGAGTGGCTCCCTCAGGTGCCCCCCCCGCCAGACACCTCCCTCCTTCCTCTTGCATCACTTTAGGTAGCTTGCTCGTTTGTTACCAGTCTCTTCTCTCTGCCCAGAATAACACAGGCTTTTCCATTACCACAGTCCCTGTGCCTTACCTGCTTGTGACGTGGATGCTCCGTGAATCCTAGCGGGTGAACGAGGGAGGGGAAGATGCCGACAGCCGGTGGCTGGGATCGGAGGGCGCGTGCCTGCGTCGGTAGCTGTCACTCCTCTCGTCTCAGGGGAGGTGACCGTTAACTGTTTACGTCGATGAAGTAGTTATGTCATCAGGCTTCCAAGAGCAGCATGTAACTAACGTTCTGAGAGAACGTTATTTCCCGGTATCTAATGAATTCTTCCTTTGATTAAAGTAACCACTTCATATTTGCGGTATCATTTTTTTTCCCAGAATGGTAATTATCTCCGAAAATGATTGTGTGCTCTAGATGATATTGAATGAATGGCTGGAAGAGTCCACGTGCGAGCAACATTTTTAACAGGACTGTGCACATTGGTGTGGAGGTTGCACATGTTGTCGATTTCTGCCTTCTGTACGGGCTTGGTACAGTGACCGAAGTACTGAGTAGTTTAAAATGTGTAGAATGTGGTTTTGTGATTTTGCTTTAAATAACTCAGACTGGTTTGTAGAAACTGATGGACTGAATTTAAACTATTATGATAGTGTGGAAGTGGGTTTCAGTGTCGTTGATCTGTAGGACATTGGTGGACGTAACTCATGGTAACTGATGATTTGAGAGGCTGGTTAATGGCCTCGGGTGTAAGGTCCAGGCAGGAGAAACGGGGCGGACGTCATAACAGGCCCCCAGAAGCAGTGGTCCTCTGGGACCTGTAGTGAGGCTGGACTGGTGGGCAGGGAGGCTAGGAAGGACTCAGATGACGTCGTGTCCCTGCAGCCCCAAGGGAGGCTCCCCCAGACCCCTGTGGCCTGTCCACCTAGATGCTGGGGACACGGGAGGGGCACCCAGGCCGAGGACCTGAGCAGGGCGCTCACTGCAGGAGGGTGGCACCCAGGCTGCCGCTGGGTGGCGCGTGTCTGCATCAGGTGGCTGAGCTTCGGGTGTGCAGAGGGACCATGAAGGGACCACCGGAGCCCACGACCAGGTCCGCGAGGAGCCGGGCGCAGAAAATCCCGAGACCGGAATGATCGGCCTCATGTCTAACCCCTTCTCGTTGCTGTCAGCCATGGTTGGGCTGAGTGGCTCTGCGTGTCTGAGAGACTGAAAGAAGCTTTGGTTGATTTCTTAATTAAATCCCCTTTCTAAATAGTAGTGTGGATGTGTTTTTCTGGACCAGGTTATGGAAGCCTGGTAGCAGATCCTCTTCTGGGAAGTGACCTGGGGCCTGCCTTCATGAGGGGTGCCACACGGTTATAAAAGTGAGGTAATCCTTTATATTTCTCTCTCCACAGAGGAATTATTAAACATGAAATCATGTAAGATTTTTCTCTAATCTCACTTCTAGCATTCTTATCAGACTGTTCCCATGGCAAGTCTCCTGTGAGTTGTAAGATTTGGGGAAGATTTATGTCACTCTTTTTACAGATTGTTTATTTTCCTCTAAAGGACAATTTTTTCTCCCTCTCATATATATATTTTTTTTCCTCTTAGGCGAACCTAAGGGATTTGCGTTTTTATAAATTAAAACTCTGAAGGTGTCATTGCAAAGCTTAATTTCCTTTTTGTGGTAAGGAACATCTCGTCGTCTTGGTTCCTTTTTTCTTTCTGCAGAACATCACATGGTTTTTTAAATCAAAGGAGGAAACTTTAGCCTGACACAAAGTAAATTTCTTGTAAATGCCCTGGCCAGTTTTTTTTTTTTTTTTTGCCTTTGTATTTCTTCTTGGAAAAGTCCCAAATTTTAATCTGAGATAATGCCTCTTTGAAAAGGAATCATTCTTATTAATATTGTAAGATTATAGTTACAGCGAATACATGTCTTGTAAAAATAGAACTCTTAAAAATAAGTCTAGGACCCATCCTTTTTAAATGAAAATGGTCTGTGACTTTGGATTTTTGGAAGGACAAGTTTTCATTTGGACACGACTTGGGCGTGAATTACTGTGCAGAGCGTGTGGAGTTTGCCTGGCACAAAGGAGTATAGTGTTTTATCCTTCCCAGCATCTTCTTTCTCTTCATATTGATCCCTTTAAGAAGTAGAAACGAATAATAATTACATTAGTCATTTTTAATGAAATACTTTCACATTCTTTTATCACAGTTTATATTATGCTAATGTACTCTCAAATTGTAACTTTTTATATAAATACGTTAGCATTGAGATTTTAAAAAAGTTTTTAAGTAACAGTTTATACCTGCTCTCCTAATGCCACTGAGTTCATATATGTATTTCATACAAGTCAGTTCATATGTACATATATTTTAAATGGTTATAATCTACAACTTAATATCATTCTGTTTTGTAACTTTCTCGTACCATTTTTCTAACACTGTACTCATAGTGGTTGGTAGCTGAGTCAGAGTTCTTCCAGCAAATGTATTTTAACTTTTCCATGTTGCTGGATATTTAGTTTTATAGCTTACTGTTTATAGATATAACGTTGGAGTTATTTCTTTGGTATAAATTCCTGCAAGCAAGATCATGGGGTGCACATAATTTTGTGGCTTTCGATACATGACTCATTTGACTTTCCAAGTGGGATTTTTAACAATGTATCACTATCATGTCTTTGAGTAAATCACTTTTTTTACAATCTCACCTCTGTTGGAGCTTATCTTTTAACTGAAAACTAATAATTGTAAGTGTTACCTCATTGTAATTTACATTTATTTCCTCTCCCTCTAGGTTTCATCATTTATATTACATAATCTGTCTTCTGTGTTCTATGCTCTTTAGTTTACGCCATCGTTTGTTGAGTGATCTCTTCTCCTGTAGTTCATACTGTAAAACAGTGACGTTCTTGATTCACACGTTGGAAGGAAGCTTTGCTGTCACTGAGAAGGGCTGCTCTAGCACGCACTAGATGTTGTGAGCATTTTCAGATGCCCCAGCCACAGTTTTCTTCGGAGTGCACAGGTACATCTCTAAAGGGCGAGGTGCTTTTTTGATCTGATTATTGCTGCACTCTTTATGACGAAAATCATTTAGCTCAGAGGTTCCCAGGACACATTTGTAGCTTGAGTCAGTGAGAATAATCAAGTTTCTCACAGCAGCCTCCCAGGGGAGTTAGCTCTAGGGAACCCATTTTGCATGTCTCTTCATGGGAAAGAAGCGAATGAAGTCATCTCTTGTTTTCTTGGAATATGGTGTTTTATGATCAGAAAATATAAAGTGTCAGGAAAAGATGGACTTTTGGAAGTAAGGTTACTGTAGTTTTTTTTTTTTTATGCTTTCCATTAATTTATGCCTCTTTTCTGAAACCTTGGTCTATCTCAGATCACATTTTTTATTTTGTTTTGTTTTCTGACTCCATTTTACCTACAAGCCTCATTCATGTAATTCACTGCTAAATTGTTCTCTCATTTTTCCACGAGTAAATCTTATCTTCCGTAAGAGGTTTTTCTCTCTCCTATAGTAAGCACGTAAGTAGGCCCTTTTCATTGTGATGTAATTCACGTACCATGAAATCCACTGTGGAAAGTGTATAATTCAGTCGTTTTTAGTATATTCACCAGGTTATGTAACCATCACCCCTGATTCCAGAACATTTTCTTTTTTTTAATAATTTTTTTTCACTTTTCAGTTACAACTGGCATATGATGTTACATTGCAGAACATTTTCACCCCCAAAAGAAACCTTGTAACCGCTGGTGGTCACTCCTCCAGCCCCTGGCAGCCACTGGTCTACTTTCTGTCTCTAATGATTTGCCTCCCATGGCCTCTTTGTAAAATCCAGACTCCTTGCTCTGGCCTTAGAGCAGTGGTTCTCGGCTGTGGTTTCTGCAGCAGCAGTGCCGGCCTCCCATGGCAGTGGGTTAGAAATGCAGAGTCTCGGGCCCCCTCGGCAATCAGCTGAATCCAAGACTCCCAAGGGTAGGCCCAGCGTCTGTGATGGACAGCCCTCCGTCTGCGCCAGGGTCTAGGACAATGGTCTGTGAAGTCTTGGGTGGTCTGGATTCCTGGAATTAACCTATAGTCCTTGTCCCTTGCTCCCTCCGCAGTGACCTTCCTCTTCCTCGGATGTGACCAAGTTGATCCTTCCTCCCGGTCTTTCCATTTGCTGTTCCTTGCTTGGGGCATCCCGCCCCAGACCGCAGCTGGGCTTGTGTGCCCTGTGTGGGGACCTTGCTCAAGGGCCCTCTCTGACCGCGTGTGAGTGCGTGCAGGACTGGCGTCCTGAGCCTCTTGCTTGTCCCTCCAGACTCGCTCTCCGCCTTTCCCCACCCTGCTTTGTGCCCCAGGAGGTTGATGTCTGTAAACTGCGTCTGTAAATCATACCCAGGGCCTCCCATGCCAGCCTCCCATGCCAGCCACTGCGAGCTGGGTTTGCCAGTGGGGGGCGGTAGGGGACATGGAGGGAGGGAGCCGGGTTTGGGGTGTTTACTGCCCTGGCTCCCTCCCTGTAGGCTGGTGGTATCCCCCCAACTTTTGAATTTTGTGCTGTGTGCTATAGTAGCTGTTTATATTAAAGATTATTTCTACATGAGAACTTAGACCATTAACTAGATGGCATGTAATTATTGAGTGAATGAAGGAATGTCGAAACGGTAGGATGACTGGAGTGTAATATAAGCTAAAGAAATGAGAGAACACATTCTCTGATGTCTTTGAGTACTTACCTGTACTGTGCGCTATTGCATTTATCATACCTGAGAGACGACTTACTGTGAAAGTAAATCAGAGTTAATTCTGTGAAATGCAGTAACAGCTACAGGTTTTATTCATTCATAAACACAGTGCTTGTCACATACCAGGCACACAGTTCATAGTGCTGAGACTACAGATTGAACAGGCAAAACCCTGAGCTGTGTGGAGCTTACGTTCTAGTGGGGAAGACAGATCATAAAAACAAGTTAAATATACAGTACGATAGCGACTGTGCCAAGAAGAGACATAAAGCAGGGTGTGTGAGGGTGGTGTTGGCATTTTTGGAAGGGTGGCCAGGGAAGCCTCACCAAGAAGGGGGCATCTGAGTAAAGACCTGAAGGAAACGAGAGAGCAGGCCCCTTGCTGGCCTGCGGGGACGAGCATTGCAAACGGGAACAGAAGCGCAGGCTCGGAGAGGCCAGCGTGCCCGGCACAGCACGGAGGATGCTGGCGGAACTGAGGGTGCAGGGGTTGGAAGGAGACCAGGGCTGGGAAGGGCCTGGGGGGCAGACGCTGGCGTGGGCAGATCACGAGTTGGCCAATCCAAACCCAAGCCCCTCTCCCTTCTTCTCACTTCCCTTCCTCTGCCTGATGCCACTGCAGGCGCAGAACAAAGCACCCCGTCTTTTCCATCGTCTCTTCCCTTTCCCCTCTGTCCCCTTGCCGCACTTCGTGCCTGAACTGCTGGCTTCCTTCCAGCTTGTAGGCTGTTGTGAAGACACTGGCTTTTACTCTGACACTGAATAAACACCTGAAATAAACAGTAGCTCTTAGGGGAACTTAAAGACTCTTATTTTGAGAATGAAGAGGCTAAATTCAGGGAGGTGACATCACTTCCCTAAGGTAGTCTGACTAATTATTAACAAATCTGGGGTTAGGACCCAGATCTCCTGCCCAGGAGTCTGCAGCAATGTCACTCTGCTCGCCCAGCGTCAGGACGTCAGTGCGATGAGTGAAGTCACCTCGGAGCTCATCTCCACGCGGGGAAGGTAGACACGGGGTCAGCGCCTGCGCTTGCCACTCACACCAGCGTTCATCCCGTGGGCGTTTGGGGGAAAAGTCATCTTAGAACACATCTTGCATCATTTTTTATTTTTAACTCTGCTTTTAAATAAACGAGGCTGTTCTTTTCCAGAAAGTGAAAGACCAGATCGTATTTAAAGTTCTTTGGTTAAATATGGCATTTCCTAATATTTCTGTGTGATAAGGGACGGCTTAAAGAGGAGAGGGCCCGTCAGGGGAACAGCATTGTACCCGTTTAGTAGCCGAGTAGATCATTCTCTGAGTCTTTTTTTTCATGTACGAGGAGAAAATAGTACCTGTTCTGTTTCTCTGATAGTTGTCTATAAATTTCTGAGAGAAAGTTTGGGAAACACTCTGGAAGATGATATTTACAAGGTAAAGTGCTATTACTCTATGCAATAGCTGCTTATTTGTTGATACAGTGTGTATTTAGTATATAGATTGAATATGAAATTTCTGTATTTAATAAACACCTCTAAGTCTCATGTTTACAAGGAAAACAGTTATTATTTTTGAAGTGCGAAACTTCAAAGAAAGTTTTGGTGTGGGTGGGGTATATAGAGGAGAGAAGTACTATTTTATACAAAATTATGAGTGGTTTATCTCATTAAATATTTTATATGTTAAATACATTAAATTATATATTAAATATGTTAAATACTGTGTCAGAGCAGCAGCAGCTGGTTTCTGTGAGCTTAGTTAATCTTTATTATTTTGTCTACGGCCATGCCACCCTGAACAAGCCCTATCCCGTCTGATCTCAGAATCTAAGCAGGGTTGGGCCTGGTTAGTACTTGGATGGGAGGCCACTTAGGAAGACCAGGTGCTGTTGGTGTAAAAAAATAAAAAATAAGGGATTGCAAGATGACAAGGTTCTTTCAATCTGTGAGGTCAACCAAGGGTTGCCTCGCCTACAAAAAAAATTCTTTATTACTTTTTTCAAGGCTTTATGATTTTTCGTAACAGTTTTAAGGTGCTGCCTTGTTGGATCAGTTGAGGCCTAGAACTGTGTGTCTGTATGCAGTACAGTTTATCAGAATTTACAGACCTGGTACCATTAGCCTAGAGGTTCCTGACCTCATACTGGGAAAGTACTGTTTTTAAATTTTTTTCATTCGTTTATTGTTTCAACAGTACCGACTGTTGTAATTTTTTTGGGTTACCTTCTAGTTGTAATGGGTTACTTTCTATGTTTTCTAGTTTTCTGAATTACATTATATGTTACACATGTTTATGTGAGGTAAGAGCTTTGGTTGCAAGGAGTGTGTAAACTTGGGTTCCCTTAAGAAAACATGGTTTTTAGTGCCAGGAGCAAACGGAAAGACCCCAGGGCTGAGCCCACTGACCCAGTGGCTGTTTTCTGTTGCACACCTGCTCACTCGCTGAGTGGCGTTAACGTTGGTGTTTCCTGATCAACATCGCCACTGACAATTTGTTTGCTGTTCACTAAGTTTCTTCAGCACTTGGAATTAACAGCATCTTTTTTTTTTTTTTTTGAATTTAATAGGTGTGAAAACTTGAATTCTTTAGTAGTAGTGTTTTTAAGACACAGTGTCTATTTTTACTATTTTAATTGAGATTTAGATTTAAATTCTCTGCTTATATACCAGGTCAGATATGTTTTAGCAAAACAGCTGATCATTTTGACTTACACCTTATTGATGAAGACTTATGCTTTAAAGTATTTAATTTGATTAAAACATTTTATTTACTTTTAGAAGTACAATTTTTTGAATAGGTGATATATGCACATAATATAAATATTAGAGTCCCTCCAGGTTCTATTCCTTTTTCCCGTTCCGTCTTCAGAAGCAACACACGTCGTGTTCCGCAGCCTTCCGGGAGGAGGCTGTGCCTGAGCAGCTGTGTGTGTGCTGTCCCCTGATCACCCTCACAGGAGTGATGGCTCTACCTGTAGGGTGGACCTGGCACACACCAAGAACTGGTGTTTGGTAAACAAACCACAGAAGTAAAACGTCAGAGAAGGATTTACTTGACTTCAGTGCGGACTGGTGTGACCGCTCCGGGCCTCCCTCAGCGCTCTGCAGGCCTTGCTCGGGGGCCATGGGGGCGTCCAGATGCCTTCCTCTGCTCGGGCCAGGGCCCTGCCATGCTGAGACTGGGGACAGGACGCTCAGGTGGACAACAGGTGACCACCACCGGTCTGGACAGTCCTGATAACCGTTGTGTTTTGTTTCTCTTTGTTTCCAGATGTTTCTCACCGTGTACCTCAGCAACAATGAGCAGCACTTCACGGAAGTGCCCGTCACCCCGGAGACAGTGTGCAGAGATGTGGTGGATCTGTGTAAGGAGACTGGGGAGAGCGACTGCCATCTGGCTGAAGTGTGGTGCGGCTCAGGTACGAGACGCAGCAGCCTCGTGCCTGCGTCAGCGCATCCTTTACTACTGTTGGTGTTCAGACGTGGCAGCGTGTGACACTCACGTTTATCCCCAGAGGAACTGGAGCATAGCATGTCCATCCCTAGATAGTGTTCTTGACCCAGCTTTGTTGTGACATATAAGGTGTATTTACTGTTTTCTTTTTCTGCAACACAGTAAGTCTCCAAGGCAGGAAAGGTCAAAGGGTGGGCAGCTGATACAGCAGCTGGGGTGCTGTGGGAAAAAGTGTGGTGCTCGGAGGTACTCTCTGCATGCTTAGGCTTTGCTTAACTGGGAATTTGAGGCATCCGATTGTTGTGTGCGCTCTGAGATTTCGCAGGTGTCTAGGGAAAGCTCGTCCGTGTTCGGGACACTGTGGTGGCAGAAGGCAGTGGTGAAAACATAGGCATTAATTTAAGTCTTGAAATAAGTCTCTCAGTGCAGTTCTTTGGAGCTCTAAAATGGGACGGCCTGGTTTCTTTCAGGCCCATGGGAGTTTAGAGACGTGGGAGTAATTTTTCCTAAGCTCTGCCTTGTTCCTCTCCGGCTGGGTGAACTCCCACTGCTTCCTTTTCCTCCTCGGGGGGTGCCGGGCTACACACCGTGTTACCTGGGTTCACACCATTCAGGGGATCGGACTTACCTGAGCGCTGGCTCGCTCACCTCTTACCAGGCAGGGCCTCCTCCTGCCTTTGGTTGACTTTCCTACAGGCCGGTGTTCTGGAAAGTCTTCTGCACGCGCTTGGAATCCTTTACATTGGAGCTAGGTTAGGCCTTTTGCGTAAAGAAGCCCAAGTGATCCTTTTGAAATGAAAATTTGAAAGTTTGACTTTCCTCTTGAAACTCTATAGTGGCAAACTCTGGGTTTGTTGTTATCTGGGGCCATTTCCCTCCTTGCTTCCTCCTGCATCTTTTTTTATATTCCTGAAGAAACTAAACTAAGCTCTGTGCCACCTTCGAGTCACTGGCACTCGCTGTCCCCATTACCTGCACTGCTCTCCCTCCGGGTTTTGTCATTGCTGGTCCTCCGGTTACTTGGATTTCAGGTAAAATGTTACCTCCGTGGAGAGGCTTTTCCTGAGCATCTTGCTAAGTTACCCTGATTTAATCCTCTACACAAGACATGCCCCTCTTTTTGTGTCTGTGTATTCGTTGTTGCCTCTTTAACTCCTTTTAGGGGCCCCGTGGTCACCTGCAAGCATTTCTCTAGGGCAGTACCAAGAAGCAGAATTGCTTAGTTAAAGTGTCATCCTTTTTAAGATTTAATGTGTAGTGCCAGATCTCCCTTAGTGAAGGCTGTGTGAGTGCACACTCCTTCCACTTATTTCTAAAAGTATCCCTCATCAACAGTTGATTCAATAATATCCTAATTTTTGCTAAGCTGAGATACTACTGCCTGTTTTTTTCATTGGCCATTGGGGTTTCCATTTTTTAAAAATTGTTCCTTCATAGCCTTTGCTCACGTTTCCTTTGGCTTTTGCCTTTCCTCTCTTGATTTGTAGACATTAAAAAACCCCACTCTGTTCCTTTCTAGACCTCGGACCTAGTCGTGGGTTATCCTGTTTGTGGGAAAATCCTTTCCTTACTCCAAGGCTGTAAACGTTATTCTATTATTCCATAGTACAAGTTTTTACAGTCTTTTCCTTCCCTCCCCGTCCCTTCCTTTCCCTCCCTCATTAATTTTTGTGACTAGTGTGAATCATGGATTTAATTTTTTTTCCCAAATGGACAGTGAATCTTCTTAAGTGCCTTATTGAACAGTAGGTTTCTTCTTTATAATGCGACATATCATTTTATATCCTGTTATATCACACGTGAGAGTTATGTTTCTATAAGTCAGTTTCTTTTACTTTTTTACTTTTCAATTATAATTGGCATACAGTATTAGTTTCTGATGTACAACATAGTGATTAGACATTTATATCACTTATGATTTATCACCCCGATAAATCCGATTGCACCTGTCTGACACCATACAGTTATTACAATATTATCAACTATATTCCTATGACCACATCTCCATGACTATTCCTAACTACCAATTTGTGCTTCTTAATCCCCTCCCCTTTTCACCCACCCTCTCAACCCACCTCCCATCTGGCAACTGTCAGAATGTTCTCTGTATCTAGGAGTTTGCTTTGTTTGTTTATTTCGTTTTTTAGATTCCACATGTAAGTGAAATTGTATGGCATCTGTCTTTATCTTATTCCATTCAGCACAGTACCCTCTAGGTCCATTCATGTTGTCACAGATGGCAGGATTTCACTTTTTTTTAACGCACGAGTAGTAGTCTACTATCTATGTGTACCACCTCTACTTTATCCATTCGTCCATTGATGGACACCCAGGTAGCTTCCATACGTTGGCTATTATAAATAACACTGCAGTGAACATATGGACTCATATGTGCCTTTGAAGTAGTGTTTTGGGTTTCTTTGGATAAATACCCAGAAGTGGGATTATTGGGTCCTTTTTATCTCTTGTTATAGCCATTGTTTTAAAATCTATACTTTCTGGTATAAGTATTGCTATCCTAGCTTTTTTGTTTCCATTTTGATGACATACTTTTTCCCATCCCTTTACTTTTAGTCTGTGTATCTTTTGATCTTAAATGAGTCTCTTATAGGCAGCATATGTGTAAGGGTCATGTTTTCTGATCTGTTCAGTCACTCTATCTTTTGATTGGAACATTTAATCCATTTACACTTAAAGCAATTATTGATAGTTGTGTAGTTATTGCCATTTTATTACTCATATTTTGAATCTTTTTTTTCTTTTTCTTTTTCTTCTTTAAGAAGCCCCTTTGACATTTCTTGTAATACTAGTTTGGTGATAATGAACTCCTTTAGTTTCTGTTGAGAAATCAGCTGACTGTATTATGGGAACTCCCTTGTAGGTAATTAATTGCTTTTCTCTTGCTCCTTTTAAGAATCTCTCTTTGTTTTTAACCCTTGCTATTTTAATTATGATGTGTCTTAGTGTGGGTCTCTTTGAGTTCATCTTGTTTGAGACTCTGTGTGCTTCCTGGGCTTGTATGTCTATTTCCTTTGCCAGTTTAGGGAAATTTTCATCATTATTTTTTAAAATAGGTTTTAAATTCCTTGCTCGCTCTCTTCTTCGGGTACTCCTGTGATGTGAATGCTGGTACACCTGATGTTGTCCCAGAGAGCACTTCAACTATCCTCATTTTAGATTCTTTTTTTCTTGTTGCTGTTCTGGTTGGGTGTTTTCTGCTACTTTATGTTCTAAATTGCTGATTCGATCCTCTGCTTTATCTAATCTGTTGATTCCTTCTGATATAGACTTTATTTCAGTTATTCTTCACTTCTTATTGCTTTTTTTTTTTTGCTTATCTCCATTTTTTTTTCTATCTCTTTTAAGTTCTCACTGAGTTCATCTACCATTACTCTAAGTTCATTGAGCATTCTTATAACCAGTGTTTTGAACTCTGCATCTGGTAGATTGCTTGTCTTCCTTTTGCTTCGTTCTTTTTCTGGATCTTTGTTATGTTCTTTCATTGGGGACATGTTTCTTTGTCTCTGCATTTTGACTGCTTCCCTGTGTTTGTTTCTAGATATCAGGTAGGGCTGCTATGTCTCCCAGTCTTAGGAGAGTGGCCTTATGTTGTAGGTGTTCCGTGGGGCCCAGTGACACAGTCTTCGCCAGCCACCTGAGTCAGGTGCTCAGGGTGTGCCCCTTGTATGGATTGTGTGTTTCCTCCTGTTATAGTTGAGTCTTGGTTTTTGTTTGCACGTCAGTGGGAGGGATTGACCCTTGGGCTGATTGCATCTGAGGACTGGCCAGTGAGGAGCTGACCCTACAGAACAAGATTCGCTTTAGTAGGGCTCTAGTTCCTGCCCAGAGTGCCCTTTGGGTTTGTCATTCTTGATGCAGTCCTTAGTGGAAGCTGGCCACTGGGCATGCTGGCCCTGAGACCTTCCAGGAGGGGCTCTGTGCAGGCCAGGTTCAGCCATAGCCTGTGCCATGCCTGGAGCCACCTGGCAAGAGTCACACAGCAATCCGCTAATGGGTGCCACTTGTGCTTCGGTTAGAAGTACCTCGAGAGGCCAAGCCACGAACCGAGGCCAGCTGCCGATAATGCTGAGCTTGGGGCTGCTCAGAGGTACAGGGCACACTGAGGCCAGTTGCTGCTTTTTTGGGGTCTGTGAACTTTTGAGAGATTTCAGGAAAGTCCACAGGATGAGATAAGACAGGCCATTTGTATGGAAAAGGCTTTGGAAGTGGCGTGGGTGGGCCTGCAAGTTGGGAGGGGCGGGATCTCGGAATCACCTTGGTGGAGCGACCAGTGTTAGCTAGGTTGATGGAGACTCAGATACGGCGGCCCCCTGGGTCTGCATGCCGGGAGGAGAGGGGAGTTTCAACAAAGGAACAATGGCTTCTACCAGCACTTGTGTCTGGGAGAAGGCCATCCCTCCAGGCCTTGCCCTGAAGTCAGACAACTCAGTCCCTCCTCCCCTTTTGACCCTGGCACCTTTCGAGCTGCCGCCCCAGCGCTGGAGCTCAGCGAGCAAGTCCATCAGTGGGGAGTCTATGTCTTTTAAGAAGAATGTCTGTGATTCTTCTTCTCTCTGTCTGATTCAGCCACAGTTTCCGCTGATTTTAACAGCCAGAAGTGTGGGCACATCTCTTACTGGCACTAGAACCCTTGCCTGGGGAGCCTGGTATGGGGCTGGGACCTCTCACTCCTCTGAGGGGAACCTTCACATTCAAAATATGCCTCTCAATTCTCAACTGCCACACATGGGTGTGGGACCAGCTGTTCTGCGTCTCCATCTCTCTTACCAGTCTTGTGTGTGTCCCCAGATGTAGGACTTCTGTTCATCTAGTAGACTCCAGGCGACTCCCACTGATGGCTGTTCTGTAGTTTCATTGTAATTTTCATGCAATCGTGAGAGCAGGGAAGCATAGCATTTACCTACTCTGCCATCTTGACTGTAACTACAGAATCAAGCAATTTGAATTACTATAGTATTTTTTTAAAATATGTTGGATGTCTGAAAGCAAGGGTTTATTTCATTATTCTACTTTTTCAAAAAATACCCGCACTATTATTATATATTCTTTTTCAGATATATTTTAGAATTACCTTGAAAGCTGTGAACAGTTCTGTTGGGAATTTGATTGGTTGCTGTGAATTCATAATTAATTTGAGAGTTGTTTGTGTGGTGGTGTGATTAAGAGAAGGTCTTGGGTATCAAAATCCTGTTTCTGGCATTTACTAACTTTATAACTTACGGCAGGATACTTACTCTCTGTAATATGCAAGTGTTTTATCTACAGAATTGGGTTAATAATTGAAACTACCTCATCAGATTTCAAGAGATAATATTTGAAGGGGGCTTAGCAGAGCCCCTGGCACATTTAGTATTGGCTCTCAGTAAGTAATAGCTGTTATGTTTTAAACTCCCCGCTTTTTGCTATAAATTGTCCAAGGTGCTCCTTTTCTAGAATAGTAAATACATTCTATTCTGTTAGCCTCTCATGTTTCTCATTTCCTTTCACTGACAGTCTTTTAAAATGAGTAGCTGTCATTTGCCATCTCCACCATCTTACTACCCACACACTTGTTTGCTAGAGAACATTTCCTGGACTCCTGTTCTAGGCTTGGAGCCATGCTAGATTGTGAAGGATAGAGAGAGGGAAGTTTCCTGCCTTCGTGTAGAAGCAAGTTTCAGCAGACAGTTATAGTAGTGTGATAACTACAGCAAAGAATGGATGTGCTCCATCTGCAGAAGGAGAAAAAGGTGCTGGGAATGGCCTTTTCAAAGTCACATAGGCATGAATACCGTGACCAGGGGATAGGTGTGGTTGGAGCATGGGGCAGTAGGGGACTTTGAGGACCTTTGAAGTGTATTTCAGTGCGTGCAGGCCTGAGCCTGACCTGTCATCATGGCCCATCAGGGCCTTAGCTCCTAGACCTTATGTGAAGGTTCACGCCCAACCAGCATGGACTGGAAGTTGCTTCGTTGCCTTTGCGTTTTCTCTTTCCTTCTGGAATCTGGGGAATTGCACTTCATTTCTATTGAAATAAAGTGTGTGTGTGTGTGTGGCGAGGAGGTAGAGACTCTACTCAGAATTTCTTCGGAGGGGTGGGGTGTCTGTTCAGCTAGGGGTGTTTCCTTTTGGAGGATCTTGGGTAGCATTTCTGTGGTCTATAGAAGAGGGGTGTCCGTGTCCTCAGTGTGTGATGCTACTGGAGATGGAACCTGAACTGCACTTCGTTGCAGCCAGGCCGTTTAGGCTCAGGGCTCGTTCACGGAACTGGCTGCTGAATGCTCGGCTGCTCAGTCGGCTGCCCACGTCGTTCACGTCAGCACCTAGAGGCTGGTGTTTGCTCACTGACAAGTGCACCGCGTTTTCTTAGGCTGTTTCAGCATTCTTGTGTTAAAGACGATATTGACGTTACTGGAGTTCTTTGCATTTTAAGCAGTTGTATCAAACATTTTTTTTTTTATATCCAAAATTCTTGAGATTGGAAGAATTTTTGAGGGGAGCTCAAGATATATTGTTTCTCCTGAAGTTCTATTTATTAGGGGTTAGTCTCTAGAAAAGTTCTGACACCTGGCAGTCTCAGTAGAGGGGCCAAACTGATATATTTTCAGTGCAGAGAATAGCCTTTTGTTTGGAAATAGATACTGCTGCTTTTTTAAAAACAATAAAATGATGATTTAAAAATAGCCTAATAGTAAGATTAAGCTATTTAGAAAGTTATTTTTAATTTTTTTGGTTTGCATATTTAGAGAATTCTAGAACCATTTGAATCAGAAGGGACCTCAAAGATCTTCCCATGTAGTAGCTCAGAAACGTCTTAAACTTGCCACAGGTAACCTGCAGGCTCGTGGCTGGTACGAGGCCCGCCCGGTCCATTCCGCTTCCCAGTTCTCCACCCACGTTCGACACTGATTAAATGTGTGGAAAATCTGTGATAATTCATGTTCTAAAGATCCTTTTAATGGAAAAACGTTATTGAAGATGCTAAGCATTTCCTGCATTCAGAATGCGTATTTGCATGAAGGATAGATGCTATATATGCTGTGTTTGACTTTCCTTTATGTGATTTCTGTGCGTTTCTTTTAGAACGTCCAGTTGCTGATAACGAGCGGATGTTTGATGTCCTGCAAAGATTCGGAAGTCAGAGGAATGAAGTCCGTTTCTTCCTTCGTCACGAACGCCCCCCTGGCAGGGACATGGGTAGGTAGCATTCTGCGTCGTGAGAGATTGGAACTTTGATCTCTGCATTGGGGCAGCGGAGGGAGAGGAAGGAGAGGTGGTGTGCGATCAGGCTCCAGGTAATTTAGGGGCGAATGAGAGGGAAGGACCTGGAAACAGTGAGGAGAGACCACTCTTCTGCGATTGTGCTGTCAGGGCAGACGAGGGCGCGTTCTTTTTTGTTTGGTTGGTTTTGTTTGATGACGGGAGAAGTTCTGTGATAGTTTTTAATGCAAGTGGGAAGGAGTCAGCAGAGCAAGAGCTTGAAATCCAAAGAAGAAAGGGAATGCTCGTTGGGCGTCGCTGAGAAGGTGCTCCCACAGCCGTGGCCGAGAGCTGCTTCCCCGTAGGCAAAGGAGGGAGCTGCTTCCATTGTGACAAAACAGAAGGAGAACTTGCATGTGCGGGCAAATGCAGCAATCGTAGGAGCAAGGCGGGGACTTCTCATCTGAAAACATTTGTTTTCTCTGAAGAAAGAGATGAAGCCATCCGCAAGTGATGCTGGAGGTGGCCGGCACTTTGAGCTGTTACGGAGACTAGGAGAGAGCCCCTGCTGGGGAAGCCAGCTCGCTGGGTCCCTGGAGGTTGTTTGACCACCCCGAGAGAGCATGGAGACCCTGAGACCACGGGCCACTTTTCTCCAGCCCAGAGCATTGGAAGAGGAGAAAAAGATGGCTGGATTGACTCAGGGTTGGGGTTTTGCCAGATTGGTTCAGTGGATGGTCAGTGGGACGAAGGGATTGTTGACCTGGTGGCGTCTACGCTGGGTGGGGAGGAAGTGAGGACAGCGTGGACAGTGGGAAAGAGTGGGCAGGTTCAGAGCCTGCAGAGTGGGCAGGTTAGAGCCGAGAGGAGAACGCTTGGACGTCAGCTGTGGGGGGTGGAGCTCCTGGGCGACATGCTCCCAGCGTGGTCCGGGAACGAGCCCGAAGTGGAGAGGGCGCAGGAAGCCGCATGCCGAGCGGATGCTCCCAGCATCCAGCATGAAGGCGGGACTCGGAGGCGGGGAACACGGGAGTCAGGTGGTCGCATCTGGAGCGACGAGGGCTGTGAGCAGAGTTTATAGATGACGCTACAGAGAGGTAACAGAATAACCTTCATAGAAGGTGATCTGTGAAGGTGGAGAAACGGTGGGCTGAGAGCACTGGACGCTGAGGACACACCATTCCTGGGACCAGGAGGCCTCGTAGGGTGTGGGAGAACAAGGAGTTTCAAATCGGAGAAGGGAAGGTCTGTTCTCATTGAGAAACCACTGGTGGAAGCAGGATGACTATGTGTTTCTAAAAATGATGGAACCTTTAAAATGGAAAGTTGAGGGTTTGTGACTTCAGCGTATAATTCTTGGGAGTCAGAATGTAGGTAACGTGTTAATTATTGGATGTTAAAAATCCCTGTTTCATTGCTTTAGTACAAATGTCCATATGGTACCCAGGAGTTAGACATTATTAAATTTAGAGTGTGAGGGACCCCAGAGTTGACTTAGTCTGGCCTCTTCCACTCTACAGAAGAGAAATGCTGATGCTTAGGGTTAAATGACTTGTCAGAGGCCACATACCTAGTGGCAGAGCCAGGAGTGGAACTAGAATCACCTCAACCCAGCTGGATGATAGATAGACCTTTCAGTATCACTCATGTCTGTGGTTTTAATTTAAATAAGCAAATGTTTTTTTTCCTCAGCTGCCTTTTTTGGAGTTTTAAATTGGCATCTGCATCTTATTTTTATTTTATTATTTATATTACTGTATACATTCTTTCCTAATGAGTAAGTTGAATTTTACCTGTTCATCTACCACTTCAAATATTCTCCTGTCTAGCACTGGGTAAATTATTAAACAGCCTCTCAATAGTGCAGGATACAGTTTCAGTGTGTCTGTAACGTGAGAAACACAATCTGAAGATAAAGAAGCTGTTTTCACATTGTCACAAAACACCAGTGCCACATAGTGTTTAAACTGAGATAAAACAGGATGGCTTTTTAAGTGTCCCTTAACAACGTATTAGCCTTTATGGTGTAGACTCCTGGATTGTGGAATAGGCAACTGTTACCATATTCTTCTTTTTCCAGTTTAACTAGGACCTGGGACCCAGAATGTGTATGAAATTATTTTTAAAGCGCTTGCCCTTTACTCTGTGTATCTGAACGTGCTAAGGAGAAAATGGTTAGGTGCTGTTTCTGAGGCAGCAAAGAAAGCAATTATTCTTAAATGCTAGATTTATTTTTCTTGCAGAACTATTGTGATATTACCTGTGCTATTTTGTCAGAGAAGGAACAGTATTTTAAAAATAAAGCTAACACGTTAGAGTTAGGTATAAATATGATACCTGGCTCTGAGGATATCGTGTTTATTGGTGTGGGAATTTATGCTATGCTTCAAGGCAGGCACAGTAGCAATTTGATTCAAAAGACATTTTCATTTAAAATTTCTTGGGAGTTAATCATTTTTCTCATTTTTGGAAGTACAAGTATAAGCTTAATTTCATGTATTTTAAAAATTCTTTGTTGATATTGTCTCTTAAGATGTATTAGTTTAAATTAAGACTATTTCCCCTCATGCTGAATAAGTGGTACTAAGACCCATATATTTTGGCTTGAAAAATTATTTTTAGTCTAAATAGCAGAATTATAGTGTTTTCCAGTTAGCACTTTCCCAAACTAAGAAAATAGAAAATTTTTTACTTAAATGGAGAAGTTCTTCATAGTACTTATGAATTCCCACAAAATGTCCCAAATAAGCTGAATATTCAAAGTATCACTCGTTCCATTTTTCACTTGCTTCTTCCCATATAAGTTACAAACACTGTTAGCATGAGGATGGATTGATTTAATTTTCACGTCTTTCAATGACACTATTTCTGATTTCACTACTGAGTAGCTAAGTGGAGAGCTAGGAGGAGCTACTATTAAAAGCAAATGGTATGAATTACCCATAATCAGAAGTACATTCATTTTGTTAATTTTTCCTTTTCTGGTCTCTGAATCATACAGCTTTCCTAGAGAATAGTTAGAATGGATTTTCTGGTGCTTACTCTTCCTGTTCCAAATAAGGTTTTCCAAAACAAGCCGAATTATAAGACAACACCATTGCTATTAGAAAATATTTTGTTTTAAGAATACTTTTAACTTAAAATATCAAAAGGCAGTTATTATAGAACTCAGAGATGAACTCTGGTGTTAATGCATAGTTTTTTATTTTTGTGCTTAGGGAGTGGACCGAGATCTCAGGATCCAAATTTAAAAAGAAATGGTGTGAAGGTTCCCAGTGGACATCGCAGAAAGGAGAATGGCGTAAGTGACCATTTTTACCTGTGCTGAAGGAACATACAGTGTCGCTGCTCTCGTGACCTTAAATCTCATTCAGTGTACTTTGTTCTTCAGTGGCTTATTAAAGATGGGTTTTTTTTTTAAAGGTTATTTTAGATTTTTTTTCATAGAAATAATTTTAATGATCTCTGCAATGTGGACTTGAAAGAAGTTAGATGCTGAATGTACCACAGATGAGGAGCAAAACAAATGTGGATCAAATTTCAGGAAGTATTTGGGTTTTGGTAATTTTATTTGTTGTAATGCTCCTAGAAAAACAAAGTTCTGTGTTAATGTTCTTGCTATTGCATATGAATGCTAGGGGTACCTTGTACACATTTTCCTTTTGCAGCTCATTGTTTTTAATACTGCTGGGGATTAGCCTAGATGACCTTTCTTCAGTCTACAGTGAATTTATGCTGGAATCCAGATTATCTAAAATAGCATTTGCTCCTTCTGTACCTTTCCTGAAATTCTTCCCGTTTGTATTCTTTCATCTTATAGCTATCTTCCAGTGATGAAAGGCTGACACAAGGATGATAAGAACAGTCTTAGCTATTAACAGGATTTGAGTTCATCTTAACAGAATGTATCTTTCTCCCTCAGTGGGTATTTTTGTTTTAAGACAATTTTGTTGAAGTATAATCGACATACAATATACTATACATATTTCAAGTGCACAGTTTTAGTGCACATATGTATACATACCTGTGAAACCATCACCATAACCAAGATAATGAAAATACCCATCACCCCCAAAAGTTTTCTTGTGTCCTTTTGTAACCCTTCCCTTCTTGCCTCACTCCCCATTCTTAAGGAACTGCCAGAGGCTCCACTTTCTATCACTACAAATCAGTTGTATTTTCTAGAATCTTCTATAAATGGAATCACCCAAGATGTACTCTTTTTGCATTCGCTCAGTGTAATTATTTTGAGATTCATCCATTTCATTGTGTATATCAATAGTTAATTCCTTTTTAGTGCTGAGAGGTATTTCATTGGGTATACCCCAGTTTGTTTATGCATTCACCTGTTGATGGACATTTGGGTTATTTGCAGTGTTGGCTATTCTATATCAAGCTGCTATAAATATTTGGGTATAAGTCCTTGGACAAATGCTTTTATTTTTCTAGAGTGGTGGAATGCCTGGATCATGTGGTAGGTTTATGTTAACTTTAAGAAACTACCAAACTGTTCCAAAGTGATTGTTTTATTTTACATTGCCACCAGAGTTCCAGTTTTTCCATGCCCTTGCCAACAGTTGGAACGGTCAGCCCTTTTAATGTTGGCTATCTCCTAGGTGTGTAGTGGTATTACATTGTGGTTTTAATTTGTATGTCTGTAACGGTTAACAATGTTGCATATCTTTTCACTGTTCATTTGCCATTTTTATATCTTCTATGATGAAGTATTCAACTCTTGCTCATTTTTTTGATTTGCAAATGTTTTTTTCCAGTCTATGACTTGTTCTTAATTTTGATAAAGTATAATTGATCAATTTAGAAGTTTTGTAGTTTTAGGTTTTACTCTAAAGTTTATGATCCATTTTGAGTTAACAATTGCATGTAGTATGAGAATTAAAGCTTTTTAAAAAAAATATGGATACCAAGTTATAGAAACTGTATTTGTTGAAAAGACTGTTCTTTTTTCACTCAGTTGCCTATCACTTTTGTTGAAAATCAGTTGCTGTATATATGTGTGGGGTTATTTTTGTATTCTTCTGTTCCATTGATCTATTTATCTCAAAGTCAATACCACACAGTGTTGGTTACGAAAACACTGTTAACTCTTGAAGGCAGGTACTGTGAATTTTCCACGTTTATTTTTTTCAAAGTTGTCTTGGCTTTTCTAGATTCCTTATATTTCCACGTGGAATTTGGAGTTTGCTTGTCAGTGTACACAGAAGCTGCGGGGATTCTGGTTGGGGCTCTGTGGAACCAGGTGGTCAGCTTTGCAGCCTGGCCACCTGGACGGTGCTGAGGTTCCCACTTGCGACCACCAGGCTGTCTCCCTCCACGTACCTAGGTCTTCTTTCTCAGCGACGTTTTGAAGTTTTCAGTGTATAGGACTTGCACATCTTCTGTTCAGCTTATTTCTAAGTACTTTATATTTTTATGCCATTGTAAATGATATTTCAATGTTTTTTTTCCAATTTTTGGTTTTGCAGTTTTGCTAAAAAATATAGTTCTGGCAGCTTTTTAACAGATTCCACAGGAATCTATGAGTTGGAAGTATAAGTCTTTCTTTCCAACCTGGATACAAGTTATTTCTTGTTCTGTTGCACTGACTGGAACCTCTAGGGCCATATTGAACTGATGTTTTGATAGTGGGCATCTTGCTTTTTGTTCCTGATGACCCAATGTATCTTGAATATTTTTAATGCTGGTATTATATTTTTAAAGAGCGTTCTGAAGACTGTATTTTAGGTTTGTTGCCAGTGCCCCAATATCATGTTATGCGATTAGACACTACTTTTTAAATGTAAATTAACTACAGAACGAGGTAATTGCAAACCGTTTAAAATTAAATAGTTTCAACAGTCAGTTTCATTGATGTCACCAACTATTGAAACTATTTCATTTTGAATTTACCACTTAAAATAAAAAAATTGGTCTATATAATAGGTAGTACGTTTTACATCTTAATAAGTAAGTGTGGGGGTATTTATTATAAAAGTTAATGGTCTCTTTAGTATTATGGAAGAAAAATGGCTAAATTTTGTCACGATTGGTGCAGGTGAAGCTTATAAATAGTGTAAGTGGACTTCTGAGGGAGATATCTCTACGATCCTTTTATAGTAAGTGGTTTTTTGGTGGTTTTATCTGTAGGTTAATAGTCCTAGGATGGATCTGACTCTTGCTGAGCTTCAGGAAATGGCATCGCGCCAGCAGCAGCAGATTGAGGCCCAGCAGCAGATGCTGGCGACCAAGGTACGTCTCGCTCCGGACGGCCGAGGAGGCCGCCGCTGTCTGCCCGAAGCCCTCTGCGCTCTGCCCTCCTTGTCGGCCAGCCGCCTCGCAGATGGGGGCGGATGCCCTTGGCCCAAACGTCCCCTGCCGTGCAGTGTGTCCTCTTTAACCACAGCACTTTGATCCCAGTTGTTCGAGGTCTTCCTGACCTCTGATTCTGACCCTAGTAGCCGAGCTCTGTCGGGTGTCAGGGAAGCAGGGCAGGCGGAAAGAACCCTTCAACTTCTTCATGGCAACTGCGCCGTTCTGCGTTTGTCCTGAGTCGCGGCTACAAGAGGGACCTTAAAGTCCACCGGTGCTGGCACTCTCCCCTTCTGCCGCCTGGCACCGACAGCAGGCTGCTTGCCTTCTGTGGGGACATTCTCCACCCACAAACCAATCTGAACTCTGCGAACAAGGAAAACATAAGAAGCCTTTCCGTGACTGTCAAAGCCGGTCGCACTGCCGCTGCTCGCGCCCGCCAGCGGCTTCCGGTCTGAACCAGATGTCATCGGACTGTGGGGTGTGGGGTGTGCGCGTTTGAGGCTTCGCAGGCTGTGCTGTCTCAGCCTTGCGGTGGCAGCGGGACAGCAGCCACGGACAGCAGGGAAATGAACGGCTGCGCCTGCGCTTCAGTACACCTGTACTTAAAAACAGGTCGCGGGCTGGGTTAGGTCCTCAGGCTGTGGTTTGCCAGCCCCTGGTCTAAGCACTCACGATCTGCAGCTGACCAGTCCGTGGGTTCACCGACGCTGGGGTCGCCAGGTGATGGTTTGACATAGCGAGTTACTCAGCGGGACTTTGAGGTAGTGGCCGGGATTCTGTAAGACAGTTCTCGGCGTGCACGGCGCCTGCCGTGGTCGCCACCTAGGGTTCTTCTGCACCCAGACACCGGCTTTTTCAGTCGTGTGCATCACTGCTTCTCAGACTTTAATAAGCGTACAGATCACCTAAGAATCTTGTTAGAAACGTGCGTCCTGAGTCATTAGGTCTGGGTTGGGGTCTGAGATTTTGCGTTTCTAGCAAGCTCCCAGGTAATGCCCATGGTACCTACCAATCCTTGAGTAGCAAGGATGTAAATTCAAACAAGTTGATTGTTAACAGAATAAATCTCTAACCTCAGGGTCTTATTTTGAATCTCTTTCTGTGTCATTTATATGTTTTAGACATAGTAATCTGAGAATTTTACCCTTTATTTTAAAGCGTGTGTCTCTTTACTCAGTTTTAGTTAAAATTTTTAATGTAATAATAAAAATTTAAGTTGCATAATTGCGGTCTTCTAAAGGTGTTAGGTAGTTCTTTGGCTCTTTTCTAAGTGTATTTATCGAGTGTATATTAACTAAGGTACAAAGGGATTTACATTTTATTTAATTCTCACCACAGCCCAGTGAGGGCTGTTGATCATTCCATTTTATAGATGAAAGAAACAGATGTGTCTGCTTGGTGAGGTGATGTAATTTGCCCAAGGTCTCATAGCTAGTAAGTGGCAGACTTGGTTCGAATCCAAATTTGACTTCAAAGCTTATCATTTAACAGCTTTCTTAGACTGCTGCCCGTCTTTTGGTAAGCTGCTGCTTGCCATTGTAGCCACAGTTCGTGGAGACTAGTTCCAGGCTGCTGTGTAAGAAACACTCAGGTTAAAAAAGCCGATCCCCAGATCTCAACCCCAAGAGGTTCTGGACTTGGGCGCAGGAGTGTCTGTTTGTAGCAAACGCCCAAGGTGGTTCTCATGGCCGTGTATAGGACAGATGGTGAGACCAGGACAGTGTGACCGGCGCTCCTCAGTCTTGGCATCTCAGGGTTGTGGTTAGATTATTTTTGGGTTAGTAGTGTCCTTGCTTGCAATGATATGCCTGATGAGAGCTTTTTATCTTTAGGAACAGCGCTTAAAGTTTCTGAAACAGCAGGATCAGCGTCAGCAGCAACAGGCTGCTGAGCAGGAGAAGCTCAAGAGGCTAAAAGAAATAGCTGAGAATCAGGAAGCTAAGCTGAAAAAAGTGAGGGCACTGAAAGGCCACGTGGAACAGAAGAGACTAAGCAACGGGAAACTTGGTGAGTCGTCCCCGTGTTTACTTCATTGCTGGAGGCTCCGTGTTCAACTGCGTGGCACAGACACACGTCGGTCTGCAATGTTTGTGCAAATCTATAGTGAGAAGAAGGTGAGGCTTTCTGTGCAGAGAGCTTTAAAGTAATTTTTGGAAAAGTATAATTCACTGTAGTTTTGGTGCTACTGTTTCCCCTGAACTGAATTTAGCTATTGAATGTTTCAGAGTTCCCCAGTTTCCTTTGTAAAATATAGTAAGAATTTGTTTTTTTCTCTCTAAATATTTTTTGACTGAAAATTGGATGAAGGCAGGGATTTTTATTTATATAATAACTCTATCATAAGACTAAATTAAAATTTTAGTGGTTTAAAAGCTCCACTTACCACTTTAAAATTGAGATTAAAAATTCGAAAGAAATTAAGGGAGTTTAGTGTTTAATTATATTCATGAACAGAGTCTACTAAAGATATATCCAGAATGAGGCACAGGTTTTTAGTGATGTCTGTTGATTTCAGTTTCTTATAAAAGAAATAGTTAGCTCTAGGACATTTCTGGAAAATTTCTCTCTCTTTTTTTAGAAAGTTTATTGTCAAGCCTGGTTGCCTGGGAAGTGATCCTGTTTTTTTTTTTTTTTTCCTTTTCAATTGTTGTTTCTCTTCTTTTCATTCTAGTGGAGGAAATTGAACAGATGAATAGTTTGTTCCAGCAAAAGCAGAAGGAGCTCGTTCTGGCTGTGTCCAAAGTAGAGGAGCTTACAAGGCAGCTGGAGATGCTCAAGAACGGCAGGGTCGACGGCCACCATGACAACCAATCCGCGGTGGCTGAGCTCGACCGCCTCTACAAGGAGCTGCAGGTAAGCTGCAGTAGGCCCGCCCCCAGGAGCACACAGCTGTCCTCATAAGTGGCAGGAAGTTCCGGGTTTCGGTCTCTTCCTTAAGAGGAGGCGCAGGGGAGGGAGACCTAGACCCGGAGAGTCTGGAGTAAGCGTGCTAGTGCTTCACACAGGCATGCGTCATCACTGCAGCCCGGGTCCGACACTGGAACTTAAACCAGGAGCTGGGAAGCGTGGCCGGCTGGCGGTTCTGACACTTTTACAGAGTATACAATAGTCAACCACGTGATTATCCATTTGAGAAATTTTCCTTCCTACTCCTTGGCTGCCTCTTTTGTTTTTCCCCCCATTTTCTTCAGTTAAGAAACAAATTGAATCAAGAGCAGAATGCCAAGCTGCAACAGCAGAGGGAGTGTTTGAACCGGCGGAATTCCGAGGTGGCCGTCATGGACAAGCGTGTGAACGAGCTGAGGGACCGGCTGTGGAAGAAGAAGGCAGCGCTGCAGCAGAAGGAGAACCTCCCGGTACGCGGGCCGAGCGGCGGTGGCCGGGAGGGGGCCCAGGGCCGGCCCAGCTGCCGCAGCAGCTCCTCGGAGCCATGGCCTTGTGCCCTGGCGCGCCTGGCGCCTCAGAAGACAGCCCACTGTTCTTTCGCTTGTTGCCGCTGCCGTTGCCGGGCGGCTCTGCTTTTCTCTGTAGTTAGTGCGGATGCGAGTTCATCGTGCGCTGGTTCGTCGCGCGGTGCTTCTTGTAGACTCCAGGGCTAGACCTTGAAAGGGCTGATTTTAAACATCGTGGAAATGCCGCGGCCTTTTCCGAGGCTGATGCCGGCTGCCTCCCAGCACTGAAGGGCCTGTGCTCTCTCCTAAGGTCTCACCCGATGGAAATCCGCCTCAGCAGGGGGTGTCGGCCCCGAGCCGTGTGGCTGCGGTCGGTCCCTACATCCAGTCGTCCACCATGCCGCGGATGCCGCCCAGGCCTGAACTGCTGGTGAAGCCAGCTCTGCCCGACGGTTCCCTGGCCGCGCAGCCCTCAGAGGGGCCCCTGAAAGTCCACACGCTGCCCAACATGCGGTCCGGGGCCGCGTCTCAGACGAAAGGTAATCGCGTCCTCCTCAAGTGCTGCCACAGCTTCGCTCCTCCCGTCCTCACGCTTGTTCTTCCCCACGTTTGCGTTTTGAAAAAAATGTCCTATCCCTGTTCGTATTTAAATTAATTCTAAGAATCCCCTTGTATTTTTTTGCTAGTGCCACATCAATAATGCAGTTCTAATTCTAGTCAGGAAATGAAATAGAATGTCATATTTTCACAAACCTGAAAATTGTTTTGAATTCCTTCTTGTGAGTAAGGAAATTTCGATCTGATGGTAATAACTCGAGAACTCGACTTTTTGTGTTAACACCCTGTATACATGGCTGGTGGTGTCACCTTTGCAGAGGGCGAGGTGGCAAATCCACCTTGTTCATAAACGGTGTTTCTTCTTGTGTGCTTGTGTGTGAGAATGTGCCTGCTGATCATTTTTGGGATAAAGGTAGACAGACGTGTGGGGAGGTAAAGGGGACTAACAGAGGCACTCGTGTTAGTGATCTTGGCATTCTGTGAAGTCCTCAGCTCCGAGGGGAGGCTCAAGCCAGTTTGGTAACAGGGAATGAAGTGGGGGAACTATGGGAAAATCAGGGTAAAAACATTCTTTAGTGACCCTACATCATTTCAACTCTGGAAGGAAAAAATAATGGCCAGATTGTTTCTTTTCTCCAGCTACGGTCATGTGCAGAAAATAGCAACTCTAAAATTATTATTTTGCTGTAATTACCACTATGAAGCAATAGTGCTACCTAGTCTGAGTTTTATTGGAGAGTTAACTTTTGTTTTGTTTCTACAAGGAAAAGTAAAAGCCGTGGCTTTGAAACTTAAATATCAGTGTAGAAAAAACTTGAATACACTGATTTGTGAAAGACTGTGGTCGAAGTCATGGGTTAAAATCTGCATTTTTGCCTTTTTGTTCTGCATGTTTACTTGTGGTGGTGGTATGTAAGGTTCACCTTCGTGCCCTTGGTCTGCCAAGTTGGGAATTTTTTTCCGGGTGTGATGATGACATTTTCTTAGTGAAGAACCGCGTGTCCTTGCTGTTTCGAGCAGACTGTTTTCCACATTTAATTTTAAATTGTTTGAGTCATGGGGGAAAATCTTAAGTTAGAATTGTAAAATCTGATATTTTCTAAATAAATTTATTGGTATTGTTATGAGTCTGCAATTTAAAGCTGTTTTTAGAGTTTAAACTTTTAGCAGCAAAATGAACCATTAAAAATCTCTTTAGACTGCTGGGTAATTTGTAGTCGCTTTTCTGCATTCTAGGTTCTAAAATCTATCCACTTGGCCCCGATTGGAATCCAAATGCAGAGTTCTTCCCGAGCCAGGCCTCTGCTCCCGTACCCAAAAGCTCCGGGAATGCTCCAGACCAAGGTGAGGTTCGTTTGTGCTACTCTTGAACTTTATATTTTGCATCTAGAAGGTGCTGTGTGTTCTTTTTCAGATAGTTTCTTTTCCTGTGTGTTTAAACTAGCGAAAGGTTTCCAGAACACCTTCATTTAGCCAGGGAAGTAAGGCAGTACCAGCATTGTAGTGTTGGGGTGATTCTTTAATCAACTTAATTGTAAGGGTAGGAGAACATTCAGTGAGTACAGGGTTTCAAAGAGATGGAGGCGAGGGAAACTTACACGTGAATAGGACCTTTTATTTACATACAGTATCAATGTGGGTTTTTTCCATCTTCTTTAGTTGATGACGGGGAGGTTCCTCTGAGGGAGAAGGAGAAGAAAGTTCGCCCCTTTTCAATGTCTGACACAGTCGACCAGTCTGCTGCCCCTCCCTCCTTTGGGTCTCTGAGGAAGAACCAGAGCAGTGAAGACATCTTGCGGGATGCTCAGGTACTGAAGACTGTTCCACTTTAAAAATTTAATGCTGATTCCAAATGCATTGTTTCGGAGAGGGAAAGTATTATGTGAGGGAGAGCGGGAAAAAAAAGAACAGCACATCTGAAAGAGTAGAAAATACGACAGCATTCTGTCACTTAACATTCTGTTGCCTGAGTCTCTGTGGTGTCACTGACTTGAGGATGACTCACACACTTGCTCCTGGGCCGTGTTTCATGTGATGCTCTAAACACGAGTGCATCGAAGAACATTGCATTTGTGCTGCTCGGTTAACCTTATGTCTTCAAAATTTGGAGCTGAGGTTGCGTCAGATGATCTGGTGGTGGATCTTCTGTTAGGATCCCAGCCTTTGACAACCTGGTTATGGCTGCATGCTCCGAGTTAGGTGTTCTGTATCGCCGTGGCCTAGATGGCGTGAACAAGGGTGGGCTGGTACTGATGCCGTCTGTGCCTGCGTGAAGGCAGTTAGAGGTTTTCAAGGGGGCTCTTAGGGTTGCCCAAGGAGGCAGTCGTACAGGGCAGGAATTGTACTGCATTACGGAAGTCCCCTGTTAAATGTGATTAAATTCAGAGGTTTAAAACTGTGTAATGATTTTAAAATGTAGAGCTGGTATTTTCAGTGTATATGTACATTCCTGAAATTAGGTTATCTGGAACAGTACTTTTATTGGCTTCTTTTGTGTGTGTCTTACAGGCTGCAAATAAAAATGTGGCAAAAGTACCACCTCCTGTTCCATCAAAACCCAAACAGATTAATTTGCCTTATTTTGGACAAGCAAATCAGTCACCATCAGACATTAAGCCAGATGGAAATCCTCAGCACTTGTCAACAGCTGTCGTATCCATAGGAAATAAACCCAAAACAGCAGGGCAGCAGCAGAGGGTCCTGCTGTCCCCTGGTGTCCCTTCAGGTGGCCAGGACCAAACGCTTATTCCAGGTTCCAAGCAAGAAAGTCCACCTGCTGCTGCTGTCCGGCCCTTCACCCCCCAGCCTTCCAAGGACGCCCTGCTTCCCCCCTTCAGAAAGCCCCAGACCGTGGCGGCCAGCTCGATATACTCCATGTACACCCAGCACCAGGCTCCTGGGAAAAACCTCCAGCAGGCCGTGCAGAGCGCGCTGACCAAAACACAGCCCAGGGGGCCACACTTCTCCAGTGGTAAGGGTCTCGGTCTCCCTTTCTCCTGCGCCCGTGATGTGTGAGTCCTGCACCAGAGCGGTCGTCCCACAGTAAGCCAAGTGGCTAGGCCTGCTTGATGCTTTTGTTCTGAGAGTTTTAACTGTGGCTTCTCTTAATTGGGAATTTAAAATAGTTTCTGCTAGACGTCAGCTGCTGCAGCAGACACTGATGAGAATAGATGAATAGAATGAAATACCGTGAAAATAATAGATGAAGAAAATGGATGAATGACACCTACAGGAAAGACACTGCGTTGTGCTCCCTGGGGCACCGCGAGAACGCGGGGATGAGCCTCCGCTGTGCTTTCAGTTGCTCCAGTGCAGACACAGCCGCTGGTTAAATAGAAAAGCATAAAAGATAACTCCGTGTTAAACGTACATAATCTGGTAATTGACTCTTTCAAAGAGTCATTTGTTTATAGGATTAGAATAGAATTCACCATGTTTTAATGGAAGGAAAATGACTTTCTAGTCAGGAAATACGCATGTAGTCGTGGCCTAAAATGCCATCGTCAGACAGCAAAGGATACGTATGCTGCATCTTACTGTTACAGGTCTCAGTGAAAACTGCTGGTACGATCATTTGGGAATTAGATCATTGTGATATTATCAGTGAGTTAAGGGGAATAGTTTGGCAAATATAAGTGGCTCTTAATAATTTTGTAAGCCAAACACGGTTTTTCACATGGATTTACTTTTGAAAATTATGAAAGATGGGATAGTATGTGTTGAGTTTTAATCTGGGCATAACCAGTTTTCATTGATTCTAAATTTCTTTTACATTTTGACATTTTAAATTTGGATGCTGCAGTCAGTGATTTCTTACAGTTACAGTTGACAGCATTTTCTTAGCTGTACGTGGAATAACGGTGCTTGTAACGATCAGTGCGGGTTTTGATTCTGTAATAACTATTATGCAAAGATGGAGCCTTGCTTCGTCATTTGTTTTAAAAAATGAGTTGTTGTGAAGGGTATTATGTAGTAAATATGAAATTCGAAGAGGCTTTAGTTGTCGTTACCTCTGTCGCCTGCCGCTTTGGGTTAGGTAATACTAAGCAGGCCTTCTTTGTGTTTCTGATCAGTATATGGCAAGCCCGTGATAGCCGCTGCCCCCAGTCCCCAGCAGCTCCCAGAGCACATGTACGCCGGTAACCAGGGCAAACCCGGCAGGCCGGAACCAGAAACAGAGCCTGCCGCTTCGGTTCCGGAGAACCACGAAAACGAAAGAATTCCTCGACCACTCAGCCCAACCAAGTTACTGCCTTTCTTATCGAATCCTTACCGAAACCAGAGCGATGCTGACTTAGAAGCCCTACGAAAGAAACTGTCTAATGCACCACGGCCCCTAAAAAAGCGGAGCTCTATTACAGAGCCAGAGGGTCCAAATGGGCCGAATATTCAGAAACTTTTGTACCAGAGGACCACCATCGCTGCCATGGAGACCATCTCTGTGCCGTCTTACCCGTCCAAGTCGACCTCGGTGACCGCCGGCTCGGAAAGCCCAGTAGAAATCCAGAATCCGTATTTGCGTGCGGAGCCGGAGAAGGAGGTGGTCTCTGTGGTTCCTGAGCCAGTGTCCCCAGAGGAAGCCGGGAGCGCCAGTGCAGGCAGCAGTGACCTGTTAGCTCCTTCTCCGGGCCTTGAATATGTGCCTGAAGGAGTCCCAGACAGCAGCCCGAACTTCCAGAGTAGCGTGGAAGAACCAAATCCAGAGGCTCCCCACCTGCTCGAAGTGTACCTGGAGGAGTACCCCCCGTACCCCCCGCCGCCATACCCGTCAGGGGAACCCGAGGCGCCAGGAGAAGACGCTGGGAGCATGCGTCCGCCTGAGATCACCGGGCAGGGGTCTCTGCCTCCTGTAAGTAGTGCGGCCTCTCACGGTCGCCTTGCACCCTGGTCACGCTTCTAGGTGGGCGATGGTCGGAACTCAGTGAAACGCCAGCAAGCACTTCAGGCCATTTGCAAAAGGAGGTTTGTGTTAATTTGCATATCGCGGCAGACGTGTTACACAGTTTGCCTTTTAGTCTGTGATTCCCTTGGCATAGAGTGGATCTTATAAATGTTTTCAAAATTCACTATATTTAGTATAAGGAACTGCTTTGTTTTTTTAGAACAACTGTTTTTGTGTGTGTGAAGGAGACAGTTTTATTCTTAGACCTGTAACTATCACATCTGCCCGCTCTTCCCAGCTGATGTCACATGTTAGGAAAGCACCACTGGACTGGGATGAGAAGATCTGGGTTTGAAACTTTTGATCACTGGTTTCACTCTGTGAAATCAGGATGATGGTTCACCTTCTCATTGCCGATACCACTCTTTCAAACTTCACTTTTTCTAGCAGTGAAATTTATTTTGTGTGTAGTGTTTACGTGGAAACTCAAACTTCTGACACTGCTAAATAGGAAGGGTCTGGATGAAGTGGGCGCAAGGCGAGGTGGGTGCTTATGTAGCCTCTTCCTTACCTTCAGCTCAGGGTGAAGATCGCTGGGTGGTGTGATGACTCGTAACACTTCCAAGTTCTTCTGAAGCTTTGTATGTTTTGACTCAGGCACGTTGTTGTTGTCTCTTGCTTAGACCAGGAGCCTTAATTTTCCATGCATTTCTCCCACAGGGCAAAAGGACAAACTTGCGTAAAACCGGTTCAGAGCGAATTGCTCATGGAATGAGGGTGAAATTCAACCCCCTTGCTTTACTTCTGGATTCATCTTTGGAGGGAGAATTTGACCTTGTACAGAGGATTATTTATGAGGTATGATTTAGTTTCTTAAACTCGACCTTGTATTATAGTTTGTTTTAAAGCTCTAATCATAAAACCACTACAGAGAATTGTATTTTTAAATTGTTTTGTTTTGGGGGCATGGGGTTGTGGAGAGAAACACTTAAGTATGCCCCAAAACAGGCTTAGCTATTATAAAGGTGTGATCATAAAATTTTTGATAATGCTGAAGTTCAGTTTTCATTAGGGGTCCTCTAGAGTACTTTTCTTTCTTGGGGAGCTCAGTGCCTTCCTTCAAAAATTGCTGTGTGGATTTGTACCAGGCGTATTAAATTACAGATATGGTCTGTCCTTTTCAGAAGCCTACTATTTAAAATATTTTTAGTTGACCTTTTTTCCTTTCCATGGAAAATGTCACTCTACTAGACACTAATTTGTGGTGGGAAGTTGGAGGCTAAGTAAACAAAAATGACTATAAGGGTATAGTTTCTGGTACTTCAGTTTTTAAAAAGCCTTTTTATAGTGAGTGCCTACTTAATGTGGCTATTCTGTCTGCCTTATTTCTAGAATTGTTCTTGGTATAGTTTTTTGGCTCCTGTAGGTTTTAATTATGATTTAAACACAACAGAACAAAACACACGAGTCTATTTCTGTTCTCATCATTCTAAAGAGCCAGTTAATAGTGACAGTTCAGGTGACAAGAAATTAGAGTGAGAGGTACCCTGTCGATGTTACAGGTTGATGACCCAAGCCTGCCGAATGATGAAGGCATCACAGCTCTTCACAATGCTGTGTGTGCAGGTCACACGGAAATCGTGAAGTTCCTGGTGCAGTTCGGTGTGAACGTCAATGCTGCTGACAGCGATGGATGGTAAGATCTCCCTGAAACGCCATCGGCCTTGAGTAGTGTCTGCCGCGCAGGCGGGGGCCTTGCCAGGCCATAGGTGCTGTTGGGGGGCAAGGAGGTGCGTCCCCACGTGTCCCACACTGCTCGTGGTCCAGGAGAGCGTGGTCGGCGTTTTTGAGACGTTAGCATGTCCTCATGTAACAGTCATCTCCCATTTTGGAAGCATGTGGAGTTTTAAAATTTAGTGGTTAAAAAAAAGAAGAAATGTCACAAAGTGGAACACAGTGAATTATTCTGCTTCAGCCAATTTGAGGAATGCTGAGTTAAGCAAGGTCCCCGCCTCCAGCCCTGAGTTCCTGAAACTTCTGAGTCTTTACTATACTGATTTAAAAAGCCTGTAAGGGTTTTTGATAAGGGGCTTAGTAGATGATGGGCTCCAGAATTTTCTTTACAGATTGGTTCTCCCAGCCGTTGTCATTCAGTTTAGAGCAGCATCGCTAGTCTTTGCCGTGTCTCACTCCGCAGGACCCCGCTGCATTGCGCCGCCTCCTGTAACAACGTCCAGGTGTGTAAGTTTTTGGTGGAGTCGGGAGCCGCCGTGTTTGCCATGACATACAGCGACATGCAGACGGCCGCCGACAAGTGCGAGGAAATGGAGGAAGGCTACACCCAGTGCTCCCAGTTCCTTTACGGTATGCAACAGTTCGAGCTGCAAGAATCGATGACCGCGTTAGTTTATCTCATGTCTCTAGGGTATAATTCGATAAGTGTTTTACTCTTTGGGAAAACATTTTTGCGTTGTGCATAGCCCAGGGCATGTGGTTAAGGGCAGCCTAGAAACAGCTGCTGTCGGGGACATTTCAGCTACGAGAGACACTGATGCAGTGTCCGATCTGATGGCATCAATGGCTTTTGGGCATCAAAAGATCGTCTACTAAGACTTCAATATTTAGTGAGTGATGCTGTACCTAGACGGTCAAGAGAAATGCAGTGTTGGTATAAGGACCCAGTTGTCCCGAGTTTTCCTGCTAAATCAGATTTGACAAAGTTAAATCAAGGCAACACGTATTTTAGAGCTAATTTTTTGGTTCTTTTGTTTTCTTGATTTTGGGTTTATGATTCTGATCACATCAGCTCTGTACCTAGAAAAGAACGGACTAGAGCTTGTAGGTGGATTGCTTGGCATTTTTATTTACAAGGAAAATTTCTTTTATTTACAAGTCTTGGAAGTTGAGGTCAATTTTCTTTTTCGTTTGGCTTGCGAGGAATTGAGAAGAGGAAAGAGAAACAAATAAGGAGGTTCCCGGCCTCCATGCCACTGGCTTCCAGCCACGCTGGAACACCTTTGCCGGTTGCTTGGAAGACTCCTGAGGTTAAAGCCGGGCTCTGTCGTCTCCATATTTTCCCCGTCTCACCAGGCCCGGCAGCAGGCTCGTGGCGAGGGGGGAGGGTTAGAGAGAGACCAGCCGACCTCAAGTTGTCTTTATCGCTCACCTGTCATGTTTTGTGTGTGTATGTGTGTTGGGGAGGGGCAGTGAGTTTCTGAATTTTCTTTTTTTAATTATTTTTAAGTTATTTTTATTAGTTTCAGGTATACAGTTCATTGCTTAGACATTTATGTAGTTTATGAAGTGATTCTCTGATTACTCCGTCGCCGTCTGCCTCTGCACATAGCGATTACTAGGTCGACTGCGCTCCCTGTGCTGTGATCTGCATGCCTGGCTGTTTTGTAACTGCTAATTTGTGCTTCTTGTCCCTTTAACTTTTTCTCCCAGCCCCCAGTCCTTTCCCCTCTGGCGGTCGCCAGATTGCCAACAGGCTCCGTGAGTCTGTTTTTATTTAGTGTGTTCCTTTCGTTCCTTAGATTCCACATGTAAGTGAAATCCCATGGTATTTATCTTTCTGTCTGACTTATATCACTCAGCGCAATAACCTCTAGGTTCATGCCTCTCATTCACGAGCTTTATTTAAGTATGGAATGTGATTTTTAAAATAATTTAGAGACATCTGATAAGATCTTTTTAACTTATAAAACATGGTGCGAACACAAAAAGTGTTTCTGACAAAGATGTGCAGTTTAAATGGTAACGATAACAGACGGACAACAGTGAGTGTCGCGTGTCCTGCTTAGGATACAGTGTGGTTCCCTCTGCCACGGCTGGGCCGCCCTGCCCTGCCATGGCCCCCCACTTCTGTGGATACCCACATCCGCGGCCCCCCACATCTGCGGGTCCCCACATCCGTGGCCCCCCACATCCGTGGCGACGGCTGCCTTGAATTTTGTTTCTCGTGTCTGTCATCCCTTCCTTTTAAAAAATAGTTTTCTCACCCGCATATGAATCTTATAACTAATATTGTTTAGTTTTGTGTGCTTTTGAACTTTCTATAAAGTCAAGTCCGTTGGTGACTCTGTGGCTCGCTTTTTTCATTCACCATGTTTTTGAGAGTCATCTGTGTTGTTGCAGCTGTGCTTTCTTTTCCCTTGGGCTGCACTGGTCCATTTTGACTGTAGCATAATTTTTTATCTTTTTAAAAATTATTTATCTTCCCGTTCTACTTTTGACAGACTTCAGCCTGTTTGCCTCTTTATTCAGTTGTAAACACTGGTCCTGTGACCATGTTGTGCTGGGCTCCTGGTGTGTGTCACGGCTGTGCGCACCTAGCAGAGTCCCTTCCGCCCCGTGCTCTCGTCGACCTGTGTGGACTTGCAGTGTCACCCCGTGGTTTTAGTTTACGTTTCTCAGATGACCAGTGATCCAGAGCATGTGTTTTTTCAGACAGTAATTTGTAAACTCTCAGTTTGGTAAATAGCACAGTAATGAGAAATTTTCTTCCGTTCCTAATAATTGTTTAGAAACGAGACTCACGTTGTTATTTTGAATATACTAAAGTGTCCAGAATTTCTCATCCACCCCCTTCCCCATTCCCATCCCAAACAGAGGATGAGTCTGACCAGCTTTCAAACTTTGTGGAATTACAGTTTGTGAAGTACCGTTGTCGTGAATCTCGCCATCATGCTTTGTGTGTCTTATTTAAACAGGAAGGTCGGGGATTTACTCGTCCCCATTAGTAGAAACCTGACCGTTTAGATTGGCAGAACCTCCTTTGGAAAAGAAACAATTTCATTTCTTGTTTTATTTTTGCCCATAATGAGAGAGATATTACATGCTATATCGTATTAATTGATATTGGGATAATAAGTTCATAGTGTTCACGTAAGTCGGAAAAACTGACTCTTCTAAAGCAAGCAGATATTTTCCTGGCATTTCTAGAAACATGAAGGTGAAAGTAATAGCGAACTGTGAGCTGCTCGGGACCGCACTGCTGTGTCCTTTCCTTCTGCTGTCCTGTCGGCCTGCTCACCGTGCTTATTATTCCGTCCCCACAGGACAGAGGCGTAAGTGGGGGAAAGCTGACACTTAACGGAGTAGTTAATTTGCGAATCTATTATTAACTCTGGTGAAAAGTGGACTTTTGAGGTTTTTTTCTTTCCTCTCCAGTTTGTGGATTTCAGTCTCTTTTAGAGTTCAGATTCTATGTTAGAGTTGGCTACATGCACACTCGCTTAGCCATGTTTCTGCATCTTAGCATGTTTTATAACTTTTTTCTTTTCTCTCTCCCCAGTTGGAAGTTGACAGAGCCTGCTTTAGCAGGTGCAGCCCTGCCCTGCTGCCCTTGACCTCTGTCTGCCCTGCGCTTTAGGGGGAGACGAAGTACTGTTCCCACAGTCCTGCGGCTGTTACACTTAGTTAGGAGCGGGCTGAGGTCCGACAGGCATATGTCCACTTTTCACACCCAGGACTCGAGCAACTCTTTATTTATTTATGTTCATTCATTCATTCATTCATTCATGGTGAGGCAACCCCCTTTTTTTTATTCCTGGGTTGCAGAAGCTTTTGTATTCTGAGTCAGACCAGTGTTGAGAGCTGCCCAGGTGTGTGCAAGTTTTCAGAGCTGTTTTGGGGCTGTGGCCCCCACTCATTGGCCCTCTGTGCCGCGGGCCCTCTGTGCTGCGGGCCGTCTCCACTGCGGGCCTTCCGCCCCGGCCAGCCTGTCCGTCGTGCACGTTCAAGGCGGTGCGTTCCGACGTGGCAGCGCGTGCCCACGCGTCCTCCGGTTTTGTCCCGCGAAGCGTTCTTGCAGACGGTACTCTCCGAGTTACGCATTCTGTGCTGTCTCTCGCCATCCCAATTTCAGGAGTCCAGGAGAAAATGGGCATAATGAACAAAGGCGTCATTTATGCTCTTTGGGATTATGAACCTCAGAACGACGACGAGCTGCCCTTGAAGGAGGGGGACTGCATGACGGTCGTCCGCAGGGAGGACGAGGATGAGATCGAGTGGTGGTGGGCTCGGCTGAGTGAGAAGGAGGGCTACGTGCCCCGCAACCTGCTGGGGGTAAGTGGCCGCGACGGCGGCGTCTTCCGGGTGTCCGAGGGGCTGGGCGGAAACCGCAGTGGGATCGGAAAACACCGATAGCCTTTAGATTTAGGCTCAACAGCCACGTTTTCGATGATTTTGATTATGATCGACAGCACATTTATAGAGGGCACAGGGCGTGTGTGCTTTTTTAAAAAGGTAAGTCGGCTATCCTTGTCATTTCTCCCCCGTGCTCGAGTGGGCGCCCTACGCGCACAGCCGCACGAGGGGATGCGGGGACCGAGGAAGAGCCTGATGCGCTGTTTCCCGTTTCCTCTTTGCCGCCTCTGTCCGAACACACTAGCTAGCCCTTTCCCCGACAGTGCTGCTGACGACGTGTACCTGGTGACAGTCCTCCCTTCGTCTGATGTGTGTTACTGGCTTGTGTCCTTTTATTTTCTTGGTTTCTGCGAAACTTAAAATCGAATAGTAGAGAAAGAACAAAAAAATCTTGTTAGTGTCTCGTTCAAGCTCGCGACCAGATTTGCAGATCCTCATTGAAACATATTTAAATTTCCAATGTCCTAAGCCTGATTCCTGTCACATTACCCCTGTGGCCCGGACACACAGTGCACAGGTCCGGAGCCCGGCAGGCTCAGGGCTCCGGTCCCGGCAGGCCTAGGATCCGGGCCAGGACGGTAGAGGGGC